>OX352772.1:270893939-271341439 GCA_947095535.1 Poecilobothrus nobilitatus
AAAAAATAAAAAATATTTATATAATAATAAAATAAATAAATAATTTTTTAACAAAAAAAAAAAACAAAATAATATAATTCATATTTAACAAGTATGTATAAAATAAATTATTTACAAAAAAATATTAAAACAAAAAAAAATATCACAAAATATTGCTTTTTTAATTAAATTTATTTAATTTTCTATTTTCCTTATTACTTTTTAAAATGTCATTTTTATCTTTAACGAAATTATTTAATAAAATATTTGAAAAAATTTTACCAATTTTGAAAAAAATATCGCGACTTTTCGTACCACATTTGCACGTCGATTCCAAATCTATGTCGTATTGGCCTATGCCAAGACTAATAAATGTAAGTTTAATTAATAATCCTTTTTGATTAATGGTCTCAAAAATTTTTCTTTTAAGTCATAGTTCCGTAATATTTCCTGAAAGATTGCAGTCATATGAAAAAGAAGATAAAGCACCTGATCTGTAGGCAAAGAAAGGCCCCCTCTGTCCAGTTCGTCAAAATAATCTGAGCCCGATTCAATTCCCCTTTCTTTCAGGAATATTGATTTGCAATCGACGCATTTAATGCATTTTTTTAGAGATTTTGAGCCATATCCTCCCGCATACAAATTAGAATCGGGGTCGAAATCTGCCTCAGATAAATAATCTGACGAATCAAAAATTTTTTCAAATATTTCCAAATCCATTACGTGTTCCAAAGTATTTTCTCCAATTTCCTTTTTCAAATTATTTATTTCGTTTACATATTTTTTGTAAACTTGATGAATCTTAATTTTTTTTTCTTGTTCTATCACTTCCGTATACGAAACATGATAACTGGACCCAGCTAGAGACCGATAAAGACTAAATCTGTTTTCTAAATTATCAGTCTGGAATTTCCCTAGCAAGACAAATTCTATAGGCAGTTCCGTTAAGGAAAAATTTACTAAATTTATTAACGTTTTAGTATTAAATACTAAAGCGTTGAAGGTATCTTTTGTTAAACAATTTTTGTTATTATTATTATTCCAAACTGATAACCAGTCACAGAATTCTTTTAAAAAATTAAGACGGAAATCTGTTGTCTTATATATAGGTTTACCCAATTCATTTCTAGTTTTAAGGCCTTGAAATTTACCCCGTGTATTGCATATATCCCACCATTTTCTGATAATTTCACAGAAGTCACCAGTCGGCCGCATTTTTTGGGATTCTTTTAAACAAGCTATTGTTGAGGGGTGGAATATATTATCTACTAGGCGAACATTTTGCCTTTGAAGTGAAGTAGGGTTTAAGGTTTTCCTATTAATTTTATAAGCTTTTTTAATTTGGAGATTTTCTTCTTTTTCAAATAATTCCGAAAAATGCGCAAAACGGGCATATCTAATTTCTTTTGTTTCGAAATCAGAAAACATTAGAACTTTATTTGGTGCACAAAGCCAATTATTTCGAATATTTTTAAAAATATCATACAACATATATCATATTTTTAACAGTATCATACATTAAGTATATATTACTCTGACCGTTAGGGTTTGGAAAATAATTTTGTCTTTCAGTATTAAAAATACTGAACATATTTTGATTTATTTTACTGTTATCAGTTATGATAACCAAAACCCGGAAGCCCTTTGCTTGAAGAAAATCAATAACCTCTCTTGTAGTATCTGCTAAATACTGACCAGTCGGAAGGAACACAGGAAACAATCGAACAATTTCTTTAAAATTACCAAAAACAGACTTTACCATAAAGGCAACAACGGTCTTAGCAACTTCATTGGGATTATTATCAGCCATTCCTACAATATTGTTCGATTTATATTGTAGACCTTGACTTATGTGAATTTCATCAATTAATATAGCTACAAATTTTTCACGTTCCGTTAAGGATTCAGAAGCTGCAGTTAAATAGTTGTCATCGTTTTTATCATTTTTATAATTAGGTGTTATGTGCAATTTTGAAGATAACCTTCGAAGATGCCGACCGGATGGAAGAGAAAGAAAATTAGAAATAATAGAATAAGTAGATCTTGAGTGGGCAAAAATTAAAAATGACATTACGATGGTATCACAACTATATTTAGGTAAGTTCATATCTAAAAGGTTAATTTGGTCAATAATAATATTTAATTTTTCGCGCTTTTCAATATCATTCTCTGAATTTAGACAATGTTTAAGAAGAAGCAAAGCTTCTTCTAAAAGAAAGGAAGAATTATTTTCAGAGTTTGATTCTACGCTATTGAAAAGCGATATAATCTGTCTTAGCTGAGACCAAAATACAAGTTTCGTATTTTCCGACAAAACATTTTGAAATTGTTTTGTTTCTGTATTACCTCTTAAGCAGGTAACTGATAGATCGTTATTAATTATTATTCTAAATTTAAAATCACATCCAAAGTGATTATTTTCTTTTAAAATATATAAAACTATATTATTTTGACCTTTATATAATTTCCAGTCATTTAAATTTACTTTTTTACTAATATTTAAAACTAAATTAGAGAAATTTAAAATTAAATTGTCATCGCGTAAATTTTTATTACTCGTTTCTATTAAATTTACCGAGTAACTGGTGAAAATAGTTGGAACTGCATCTGGCATTAAACGCGACCTTTGATCATTATTTAATTTAAAACACGATTCTGAAAAATGTAATTTACATATGGAACTGTAGGCTGTTGGTTGCCAGTCTGATCTTTGTACAGCGCTTATCCATAAAGTTTTCAAAGGCTCTTTAACCGGAAATTTAAAAGTAGCGACAGATATCGTGCTATTATTATAATTGGATTTACCTCCAAGAGCCGAACATTTTCGACCCATTTTATGTAAGTAAATAATTAAAAAAGGCAATACAAGGCACTAAATAATTGAATTAATTTTTTTAAATATGAAATAAAATCTTTTAAAAATAGTAATTCAATTCAAAAATTCAACTACAAAAATATGAGTACATAAAATAAAATATTATTAAAATTCAAAGATATTTAAAAAATAAAATAATAATTTATTAATTTTTTTCTAATACTTGTAAAAAAGTATTGCAATTCAAAATTTTAATTATAAAAAGAATATTTTAATTTATGTAAGTACATGAATATTTCATGTACAACGATTTTTTTTTTAAACACTGTATAGAAAAAAACGAAAATTGCTTACCTAGAATCTGGTACTTGTTTTCTGCGTTCCTTGAAAATATTGCTGAAAAATATGATTTGAAAGTTAATTTTTTTACTGACATAAAGAGAAAACTTCAAACTTTATTTTTATATAAATTTTATAATTTTTGATTGTAATTAAAAATATAAAAACTTAGTTTGAACTGAAATATACTTACCAAATTTGCACCACAATTTATTGTGAAGCTTTTAAATTATTAGGTTATGTTCACTAAAATTATTAAAATTGTGTACTCTCATTATGTTTTGAGAGTATTAAATGGCGGCGATATCAAATGGTAGAAAAAAACTGAAAATTTTATTTTGCTGAAAATATGTTGAAAATTTTGAGTTGAAAGCTGAAATTTTGATATGTTATAGAAAAATTTCCAAATTTTATTTTAATATAAAATTCGGCATGTTTGGGTGAATATTTCATATCGAAAACTCGAAAAGAAAGTTGTTAAAAATGGGCATTTTTCTTAAACAAAAACAAAAAAAAGAAATTTTTTATTAAATGTCATTTTTCGAAGCTTTTTCTCACAATACATTTACAATATGCACAAACACATTTAAGCATTTCAATGTCCAGGCCTTCTAAAAATTAATGTAGGTTATGCGCAAGCAGAACAAAAAATGTCAATAACAATTCTCGAAATTTTTTCAGATTTCAAGTGCCCCATTTGCTCTATAATTTTTTCCTATGCCCTTTCTCTAGTTCTTTTAAAAAAATATCCTCGTGAATATTTGATTCTATTTTAATTTTAGATATGTAGGTCATAACCTACATTAATTTTTAGAAGGCCTGGACATTGAAATCGAGACTCACATCAACTATCAGGCCATGAAGTGCAGAGAGTAAAAGCTTAATAAGGGGCCAGCTTTTAACAAATTTACACGCAGTCTTATGGAAAAAAATAGGGGGCCGACTATAAATCTTGAAATAACACAAAAACCATTTACTTTATTCAATTTGGTCCAAAGAAAAAATTAAAGTCGCATCTTTTTTACATAATTCATTAAAGAAAGATATTTTAAAATATAATATTTTCATTCATAAATATGCATTTAAAAAATTGTCTTCCTTTAAATTTTTTATTTTAAAAGCTTCTTAAGATAAATTAATATCGTAATAGTATACGTCGAGCCTTAATATCGTAATAGTATACGTCGAGACTACTTTCATACTTCAAAATTTCGTACACGCTTATATGGCTATATTCGAGACTCACATCAATTATTAAATTATTCATACGCGCAATACGTGAGAATCGAATGGAATTCTCTCACAACTACATTCATGTGTTTTCAGTTCTTGGCCTGTTTACTTAGGCAAGACCTTTACAAGGCAAGACCTAAGTAAACAGGCCAAGAACTGAAAACACATGAATGTAGTTGTGAGAGAATTCCAATCGATTCTCACGTATTGCGCGTATGAATAATTTAATAATTGATGTGAGTCTCGAATATAGCCATATAAGCGTGTACGAAATTTTGAAGTATGAATGTAGTCTCGACGTATACTATTACGATATTAATTTATCTTAAGAAGCTTTTAAAATAAAAAATTTAAAGGAAGACAATTTTTTAAATGCATATTTATGAATGAAAATATTATATTTTAAAATATCTTTCTTTAATGAATTATGTAAAAAAGATGCGACTTTAATTTTTTCTTTGGACCAAATTGAATAAAGTAAATGGTTTTTGTGTTATTTCAAGATTTATAGTTGGCCCCCTATTTTTTTCCATAAGACTGCGTGTAAATTTGTTAAAAGCTGGCCCTTATTAAGCTTTTACTCTCTGCACTTCATGGCCTGATAGTTGATGTGAGTCTCGACTTAGGTTTTGATTGAAATACTTAAATGTGTTTGTGCAAATTGTAAATGTATTGTGAGAAAAAGCTTCCAAAAATGACATTTCATAAAGATTTTTTTGTTCTTTTCTATTTTTGTTTTTGTTTAAGAAAAATGCCGATTTTTAACAATTTTCTTTTCGAGTTTTCGATATGAAATATTTACCCAAACATGCCAAATTATATATTAAAATAAAATTTGGAAATTTTTCTTTAACATACCAAAATTTCAGCTTTCAACTCGAAATTTTTAATATATTTTCAACAAAATAAAATTTTTAGTTTTTCTCTAACCTAATAATTTAAAAGCTTTCTAATAAATTGTACTGGAAATTTGGAAAATATATTTTAGTTCAAACTAAGTTTTTATATTTTTAATTATATTAAAAAATTATAAAATTTATATAAAAATAAAGTTTGAAGTTTTATCTTTATGTCAATAAAAAAATTAACTTTCAAATCATATTTTTCAGCAATATTTTAAAGAAAAGAAAAAAAGAAGTACCAAATTCTGGTTAAGCAATTTTCGTTTTTTTCTATACAGTCTATAAAAAAAAATTATTGTAAATAGAATATTCATGTACTTACATGAAATAGAATAATCTTTTTATGAATGAAATTTTAAATTGCAATACTATTTGATAAGTATTAGAAAAAAATTAGGTAATATTTTATTTTAAATAACTCTAAATTTTAGTAATATTTTATTTTATGTAGTCATATTTTTGTATAGTTAAATTTTTGAATTGAATTATTATTTTTAAAAGATTTTATTGTATGAATACCTATTTAAAAAAATTAATTCAATTATTTAGTGCCTAATATTGCTTTTTTTATTAATTTCCTTAAATAAAGTGGGTGGAAAACATTCGGTTGTTGGGTATAAATCCAATTATAATAATAGCACGATATCTGTAGCTACTTTTAAATTTCCGGATAAAGAGCCTTTGAGAAGCTTAAAAGAGCTTTGTACAAAGATCAGACTGGCAACCAACAGCTTATAGTTCCATATGTAAATTGCATTTTTCAGAATTGTGTTTTAAATTAAATAATGATAAAAGTCCGCGTTTAATACCAGATGCAGTTCCAAGTATATTCACCAATTACTTGGTAAATTTAATAGAAACGAATGATAAAAACTTACGCGATGATAATATAATTTTAAATTTCTCTAATTTAGTTTTAAATGTTAGTAAAAAATTAAATTTAAAATACTGGAAATTATATAAAGGCCAAAATAATATTATTTTATATATTTTAATAGAAAATAATTACTTTTAATGTGATTTTAAATTTATAATAATAATTAATAATGATCTAAGTTACCTATTTGACAGGTAATACAGAAATAAAACAATTTCAAAATATTGAACAATATTGAAAAACGCAAAAAATTAAATAGTATTATTGACTAAATTAACCTTTTTGATATGAATCTATATATAGTTGTATATATATATAGTACCTATATATAGTTGGGATACAATCGTCATATCATTTTTCATTTTTGCCCACTCAAGATCTATTATTACTATGCGGTCGGAAAATATTGATTTTTGTGATATTTTTTTTGTTTTTTACTTTTTTTAATATTGTTTTGTTATAAATTAATTACTTTATTTTGTTTTATTAAATTTTATTTTAAATATATCATATTATTTAGTTAAAAAATTATTTTTATATTATTTGTATGTATTAATATATTTTTTTTTATTATTTTAGTTTAAGGCCTAGTCTTCAGGCGATACCACTTTAAAAATAATCGCCATATCCCCTACCTCAAAGGAAAAGGCGAATAACTTATAATATTAATTTATTTTATTATAGTAATAACAATTTTAAATAAGTTAACATAAATTAACTTATTGTAAAAATAATTAAATAGTTTATTTTTTGCACTTAATTTTATATGCATTCTAAAAAATTTACAATATTTATTAAAGCAAATCAATATTGCAATAAAAATTAGTTTTCAACATTTTTTTTTGCTCAGTAATGTAGCAAATTAATGCTCTTTTAAAAAGTTTTTAAGAAGCTTTTTTTTGTTGAAAAGTAGTTGGAAGACATTTTTTAAAATGCATATTTATGAATGAAAATTTCAAATTTTTAAAAATTTCTTTTTAATAAAAAACGTAAAAAAGATGGAACTTTAATGCTCCCTTAGGACGAAATTAAAAAAAATCTGTAGTTTTTGTGTTATTTCCGGATTTCTAGGAGGACTACTATTTTTTTCCATAAGACTACGTGTATTTTTTTTGAAAAAAAGGACTACTATTTAGCTTTCCTCTCTCAATGTCCAGGTCTTCTAAAAATTAATGTAGGTTATGGTTGATCAAGTGTCTATAATGTTTATCTATGTATGCGTTAGAATTTAATATTTTTTTTTTATATCAATAAAAATGCATGAGTAGTTTTTATTTAAAATGAAAAAAAAAAATATGTGACTGTTAACCCTAGTGACTTGTGCTTTTTTTGTAAAATTATCTTTCAAAATATAGTTTCTGACATTATGGGTTAAAAGAATTTTAACGTAAGAAATTTATGAAGAAAATTGAAATTTAAATTTGAGCGGTAAATTATCCAATGTGTATAACTTGAATTTTTTTATTAAAATAAGTTAATTTTTTTATAGAAGTGAAAAATTAAAAGTTGTTTTACAAGTTTAATAAAAAGTTAAAATTAAGTTCATATACATATGCGAAATATATAATGCACAAGTTCTTTTGTTCTTAATCATTCATAAATCAAGAAGTTGGAACATAATTTCTATTCAAAAAGTAAGAAAACATTTTTTTTGTTATTGTTTAGAATTTGTTTCCAATTTTATTTGATTGTCTCAATTATTTTATTCATTAACTTGTTGCAAACCTTATAATTAAAAATTTCTATTTTTTTAACTCTTTTATTTATCTACATACTTTTATTATCTTTTCCATCTATTTTGCTTTCATTAGCATGAACGTATAATATATTCATCCTCTGTTTAGAATGTTTCCAAATATAAAATCAGATTCCCTGCGCCACATGCAAAACTAGTAGGCTGAATTTTAATGGAAGGCTCTACATATTACCAAAGGATAGCAGCTTGTTTGATATATGGACTTCAAAATGTATATATTTATCTTATAATTTTGTTTTACAAGAGTTTTTTATGCCGAATGGAACGTTTAATTGAAATCAAGACTTCTTTTTTATTTTGAAACTTCAATTCGGCTTTTTCCCTTTTTTTAAAATATAGCTTCAATAAAAATTAAATTAGGTCAAAGTTTTCAGATAAAATTATAATTTTTTCATCCAGTATAGAATTTTATACAGCACACGAGTTTTTAATCTTACATACCTTATTTATAATCTGTTTACAAAATTCCTAAATTGATAAAAAAGAAATAAAAAATTTACGCTCAGAGGTTAACATTTCGATGGGTATTTATAAAATGTAAAATTTTCTAAGCAAAGAAAAAATGAATATGCATATACATATACATACATATATACATGTATCTATATATATATGGCTGGCTATACTACTCTATACCCTCCATTCATTAATCATTTTTTTGGTTACTTCTTTTTATAAATAGTAAAGTGACTGAAAATAAAAAAAAATATAAACTATTCATAAAATATATGAAATGAAGAGAAAAAAAAAAAAAATCTAACAGCCTAACACAACATCAGACAACACATACCAATAACATCTTAAATAAAAATAAACCTTTACATTGTGAATTGTTTGATTTTTCGTTAGAAAAATAAAATAAATAAATTTGAAGAATGAAGAATGAAGAATGAGAAAGAACAAGCAAAAATAATATGTTCATTTTTTTAATTCAATGTTTTTCTCTTTCTTTGGGGCACTACAAATTAAAAAAAATTGTGAGAGATTTTTTGTTCTACTTGCGTTATCTATATATATATAATTTCTGCTATCTCATACACCCACCGACAAATAGTGACCACTAACGGTAAACAACAACTTTTTGCGTTTTTCATAGCTCTCTCATATTATAACTACATACTAATATTCATGTGGAAGGAAAAAGTGAGACAGTTTTTTTTAATTTCGTAAAATCAACTTGATCGTATTTTAGTTTTTCTTTTTTTTTGTTGGTATATCAATCAATACAGATGTACAATCTGTATATACTTCTTCATATAACTTTTTCGACTTTTTTAAAAAAAAAACTTCGATTCTATCTCGATTTTTTATTAATCAATTTTAGTTATTTTCTTAAACCAACCATAGGTACAAGAATTATTATTGTAAAAGTATAAAATATGAAAAAATGTGTAGATATATTAATATAAATTTAAAGTTATTTTCATTTACTCTAAAGAATATACTTTTTTCTTTTAATCAATGAAATATTTTCTAAGTAATTCTTACAATATTTTAAAAATTCAAACGACATCCATCAAACACTAATACAAAATTTTTATATACTGAATTATTGAAAAAATGAGTTTAAATTTAATCGAATCAGGTAGTTGCGGTAATAGTTCCCGGACATTTTTAAAAAAGGCATAATAACTTGGTGCAATATTTTACTGAATAATTGTAAGAATAAAAATAGTGAAAAACTAGAACTTAAAAATTCTGTTGAAGTAAATCCATCTAAGCAAAGAAAATTGAATACCTACCCTAAATTAAAATCTAATTCAAGCAAAGTTAATATTTCAATTAATTATTACAATTTTCTTACTTGTATTTTTTATTATTATCATTTATTATTATTACTAGAAATTTTCTTACTTTGTAAATATGTATAATAATACTTTTACTATAAATTTTCTTTACATATACAATATTTTTTTA
Organism: Poecilobothrus nobilitatus; assembly: GCA_947095535.1. Taxonomy (NCBI): domain Eukaryota; kingdom Metazoa; phylum Arthropoda; class Insecta; order Diptera; family Dolichopodidae; genus Poecilobothrus; species Poecilobothrus nobilitatus. The sequence goes on from OX352772.1 coordinate 270,903,758, forward strand.
ATAATTATTTATTCACTTTTAATATTTTATTTAAATTGTTTTTAATTTTATTAAAAATGTTCTTACTTAAATATGTATAATACTTTTACCATTTTATTAATTTTTTATATATTTAATTAATAAAAATTTTCTTTTAAATATTATTTTATTACTAAAAATGTTCTTTATTTTCACACTTTATTTACACTGGATATTTCTCAAGTCGTACTGAATCAATTCGGAACATCACGTACGGAGGTGTTGCTAAATATGTGGCTAAAAATATTAGTAGCACTCCAACCTTGAGGAAGAATACAACAAATCCAACTTTTTGATAGTTAGATTAATAGATACTAAAGGAAAATTTAAACCTCATATCTTTTTATAGGTCTCAACAAATTAATATGGTAGACTTTATAAATAAACTTGATGTAATTACGTCTACCTTTAAACGATCGCTAATTTTAGGGAATTTCAATATAAATCTACTAGACAAACACAACGGGGAGTTTAAAAATTATTCTCAGGTTTTCTCTCTAGAGGATATTTAATCTACTACAAAATAAATGAACAGTTTGGAACAAGAATTGAGAAAAATTATAAATCCATAATTGATCACTTTATCTCTGATGTAATTGATTATGAATATGGTTCACATATTATTGACACTCGTCCTTCGGATCATCAAATGCTTTTTATTAGTACAAGCCTAAATCCATGCACTGTACAAAATACAACTACTTACGAAATTGTATTAGATTACAATAACTTGTCGAGCAATAGTTTTTGGTCAAACCTATACCTAAACAACTACAGTTTTGACGAATTCGAGCAATCCTTATCGTTGGTAATAAAAGAACATACGAGAGTAATCCCGGTGACCCATACTCCTGATGTTATAAAAATCATAAAAATTCGAGACTCCTTTTTTAATTACAAGAAGAAGTATCCTAATGATGGAAAAACTAATACCCGTACTCTTAGATACCCGTACGAACCGTTAGTATGTTCACAGCCTCTCACTCTGCTTACAATATTATTTTTTTAATATTTTAGTATTTTAAAATAATTAGGGCGAATTTTATAATTTCTAGAACTACGAGTTGTACATATATTCAAACTATATGTTAATATATTCTTCAAAAGCAGATTCTAACCTTCCACATAACGATTATCAATCCAAAACTTTTTTAAATATTCTATAGTACCATTTAATACTAAGCGGTAAATGTATATTAAATTACGAAGTAGTAAATATAATTTTAAATATTATATTATATTAATGCGCACATAGTATATTTATATTGGTATAAGTATATCGCCATACATTGCAATATTTCTTTAAAAATATTTCCATTCATAGAATAATTTCTTAAAAGTACGTATATGTATGTAAATTCGGCTCTATATAATATACATCTATACTCTTATCATTCATTCATATATACGATATGTAAATAAACATGATATCATATAAATAAAAATTCTTCAAGCAACTGTTATGTTGTTTATTTATTTACATTTTTTTGTACTACGCATTATATCCACAACAATTTCAAATTATCGAGTAAAACAAAATGCAAAAAATTCGTTAAAGAAATTTGTTAGAAAATTTGAAAAAATCAAGTAACACTTTCGTCAATTATAAAGTAACCCTATATTATTAAAAAAAGTTGTTAACAGAAATAAGAGTATAATGTTGAAGCTTTAATTTTTATGTATTACTTCAAAAAAATTTTAACAGGTGTTGAAGTTACAGGTGTTTAAAAATAGGAAATTTTCAGTTTTTGACTCCTTACAGCTCCTAAACGGGGGGTGATACAAAAAAAATTGCTCCCAGAATATTTTATGTAAATTTCAAGATTCTAGCTTTCTTAGTTTTTGAGTTAGCGTGCTGACAGACGGACGGACATGGCTTAATCGACTCAGAATTTGATTCTGATCCTATCCATTCCTTTGAAGGTAAATGTAGCTCGCTTATTTCGAGGTGTTACAAACGGAGGAGTAATTTTATTATAGCCGATACTTATCGTACGGGTATAAAAAGGTAAATGATCTAGTTATGCAGGCCAAAACAAATTATTGTAACCTAATTATTTCCAAGGATCCTAGTGATGGTAGAAAACTGTGGACCTTGTGTAAAAAAAATAAAGTACAATAAAAAAATTTCAAAAACTGGTAATCAGATAAAAACTTTAAAACACAATAATAGGAATATAGAAACACCGCACCAAATAAGTGGTTAAGTCGCCAACCTTTCAATCGGAGAGTCTCGGGTTCAAACCCCAGTGAGGTCATATAAATCAAAAATATGTAGTAATTTCATATCGTAATATTGTGTATCGTATGATTAATAATAATAATAATAATTATAATAGTAATAATAATAATAATTGTAATAATAATAAGAATAGCTGCTACAGTGCATCCATTTTGGTTATATCATGCAGGAAGGTGTTATATATTACTGCACGTTGATGACCCTGACTCTGTAGTAAAATAATAATAATATTAATAAGAATACTAATACCAATAATAATAGCTACTACAATAGCAATGGTGGTTACCTTCAATAATTACCTCATGCAGTAAGATGTAATATCACTGCATGTTGTAACTGTTGTAACGGCTATTGTCAGTGTTAGCAAAATAGTAATAAAAGGCGGATTCATTCTTTCCTGACAATTCCACTCCCAATTCAATGTTTCCGTTATATATATGCTACTTTCTAGCATATATAATAAATATAAAAATATACTGCTTTGGCAAGTAAGGGTTTCACCCAATTATATTGACTAAAGGAGGAGGTGGGTTTAGTCAGTAAGAATCTGACACTACCAAGGTGTTCTAGTTGTTCTAGTTCAAGAATCTGAAGTTCTAGGTGTCTTTGGAAGATTCCCACCTCCCTTAAGGAAAGAAAAAACATCTACAATACCAGAAACAAATCCAATTTCTATCTTTCGCTATTTAAAACAGACGAACAAAAGAATAATTGTCTTTATAATTGCCTTCAGGTTTTTAATAATTTACCAAGAGAATTGAAGGAAATCCAAAGTATTAAACAAGAATTATAGTATCTGACCACTGGTGTAGTGTGTAAGTTACCGATCTTTTAGGCGAAAGGTGTCGGGCTCAAATCCCGATCAGGTCAAAAATAATATTATATAAAATATAGCGTGTTCAAAATTGAGGTATCATTTTGATTTTGCCGCCATTTTTTTTCTACCTAGAATTTTTATACGAGGTTTCTTTAGCTATATTCTAAATACATTCCGGTTAGTTAATATGGAACGTTACACGAAGGAACAACGTGTTTTTGTTATTACAATATTTTTTCAAAATGGTAAAAGTTTTCAAGATGTAATTAGGAAATTTCGAACAAAATTTGGTAGAGAAAATGCTCCAACAAATCGTACCATCAAGCTCATGGTTGATAAATTTCTAGAAACTGGATCTGTTCTTGATAACAGAGGTAACATTTATCAACGTAGTGGCCGTTCAACCGAGAATGTAGCAGCTGTGAGCAGAAGTGTTGAAGAAGATCCAAAAACTTCCATTTGTCATCGTTCGCAGCAATTAAACATCAAACCATCCACATTATTCAACATTTTGCATCGTGATCTCCATTTAAAGGCTTATAAGATCCAGCTGACGCAAGAATTAATACCAACTGACCATGCATTACGTCGGCAATTAGTTTCTTGGGCAATCGAAAAACAAGAAGAAAATGAGAATTTTTTTAACAAAATAATCTTCACCGACGAAGCTCATTTCCAGCTCAATGGCTACGTCAATAAACAGAATTGCCGCATTTGAGGTGAAGAGAATCCAAGGGTTATCTTAGAGCAACCAATACATCAACAAAAAGTTACGGTTTGGTGTGATTTGTGGTCAGGAGGAATCATCGGACCATATTTTTTTGAAAACGCAAATGGAAATGCGATTACGGTCAATTTAAATCGCTACAGGGAGATGATCCGAAGCTTTTTGTGGCGGGAAATTGATGATTTGGACGTAGAGAATATGTGGTTTCAACAGGACGGTGCCACTTGCCACACAGCAAGAGAAACAATGGATCTTTTGAAAGAAAAGTTCGAAGATCGCATTATTTCTCGTAGAGGAGGAGTGATGTGGCCACCAAGATCGTGCGATTTGACACCGTTGGATTTTTTTTTGTGGGGTTTTGTGAAATCAAAAGTGCATAGCAATAATCCCACAACAATTCAAGAGCTTAAAAACAACATTATCGAGCAGATTTCAACCATTGAGAACAGTTTATTGAACAACGTGATTCACAATTTTGGTAAAAGATTGGAGGCCTGCCGAAGTAGTGGAGGGGGCCACTTGGCCGACATAATTTTTCATTATTAACCGGAACCTATTTGTAATAAATTAAAATAAAAATATATTTAATATTTCCAAAAAAAAGGTTTTTTTATTAAAATTAAAATGATACCTCAATTTTGAACACCCTATATAATAAAATAATGTAAACAAAATATTAAATGTAATTATAATTTAATTAATCAATAATTATATTTTAAATTATTTATTTTATTTTCTTTTTATTTCTATTAAAAAGCTTTTGATGTTAGTTAACGTGTTATTAAGTCGGCGTTTTTATTATGTGTAAATAAACTCTTATAATATTTTTGTTCATTCATTTCAATTAAAGTAATATTCATTTTATTGAACATTAATGTGCATTAGGTGGTTAACCTTGAAATTAGTATTATTGCAAGTTAGGTGTATAATATAAATGAGGTGAGGTTCATGAACAATGAGCCGTTTCTTATTAAATAGTATGTTGTTTTAATAAAATGTGCAAATGTACAATCATTTATTTTCTTAATAAATACATAATTATATGATAATATATTAAATAAAAACTCAAATATTAAATATCTTATATTTTCTGAAAAAAATTATTGTCCTTACACGTGTAACTATGGAAAGCTATGCTGATAACCTCGTAAGAAAACATCAAGAAATCTGATTCAAAATGATAAGTCAGTGTAACGAAGTGGAGGAAAACATTAAAAATTGTGAAGCAGATATTAAAAATTTGGAAAAACTCATACCATCTGCCCAGAAAACAGAGACAAAACTTCATTTAACTTCAGCATTGAGCAAACTGAAATCGCGGTCGTGAATCTGAAGCATCATCGTCATCAACATGTCAACGTTTGGTGTGGAAAGATCTACCACATTCAGCTTTTAAAAACAGAATTCGATCAGGAGTAATTACTAACTTATATTACTCTGAACCGAAAATGTTCTTTCAAGAATGTAAAAGTGCAATAGAAGATAAAACGAGAATTTTACTGAAATAACATAGGATCATTAAAATAAATGCAGTTTTTTGTAGTAAATTCAAGATGTATGAAGGTGAGGAAGAAAAAAATGAATTGAAACATTTAAGTACAAAAAAAGTTGCAGTATACAAAAGAGATGAAATAGATGCAATAATTATAGAAGCCACAGAAGAACCGCTGTTAAGAAAATTAGAAGAATTTCAAGAAAGAAATAACGCTAGGGCTTTATCAGCTATTATAAATTTAACTGTAAATATTAATAAATTTTCACCATTTGTTGGATCATCTTACATTAAAACACCTGTAAAGAATGGAGCTTGCATTAATGTGCGAAATAATGACGAGGCATGCTTTGCATGGGCTGTTGTGCCAGCATTTTATTCTACCAAAAATCATCCCGAACGGACTTCAAGCTATCCAAATTATAAAGACGTTTTGAACCTCGATGGAATTATCTTTCTAATGGAGTTAAAAAACATTACATTATTTGAAAAAAAAAACAATAATATTTCAATTAATGTATTTGTTTATCATCGTGAAACGCCCAAAAGTAAATTGGAAGTTGTACAATTAAAATTGTCAAAATCAGTGGAAAAAGGTGAATATTATAATTTTGTTTTTTGTTGCTTTTTATTTAATTTAATACTTAACATTTTATTTTATTTTAGATAAGCTACATGCGAATTAATTGATGTTTTAAGAACAGGGCTCTGATGGAAATAATGAGCATATTAATCGACATTATAATTGGATTAAAAACCTTTCAAGGCTTTTGAGATCACAGTGCAATTATGATGGACATGAAATTTATTTTTGTGATAGATGTCTTCATTACTTTTATGATACATAAAAACTGGAAGTTCATAAAGAAAATTCCTCGAAGCAAAATGAATATAAGATAAGATTACCTAATATAAAAAATAAGACTGTTAGTTTTAAGAATTATAGAAATAAGATAATGATAATATACGCCGTTTGTAATATACGCAGACTTAGAATGCATTTAAAGAAATAGGTGGGGGGAAAAAGTATCAAGAGCATATTCCCTGCTCAATCGGATATTATTTAACAAGGTCGTTTCAGTCGAGCTACACAAAATATGCGTTTTATCGGGGTGAGGATTGTATTGAATGGTTTATAAACCAACTGCAACAGCTAGCACTTAACTCATGTGTTACTACTATAGTTCCAATAGAAAATCTTTCCACATATGTGATAGATAAATGTCACATATGTGAAAAAATTTTAAATTAAAGGTTAAAGATCATTGCCTTTTACTGGAAAATATCGTGGACCTGCTCATGTAGGATGTAATTAAAATTATAAAGACGCTTTAACTATATTTCATAACCTTAGTTTATATGATGCACATTTTTGATTAAAGATATACAAAAAAACGAGGGTAACATAAATGTACTTCCAATAAATAAGAAGAGGTATATATCCTTTACAAAATCCATTAAAGATAACAAAATTAAATTTAGGTTTACATATTCTCTTAGATTTTTGGCTAGTAGTTTAGATCATTTATCATCTCTTTTAAACGATTTTTCAAATCTAGAGTCCGAATTTTCTTATCTAACATCACATCAAATTTACTTATTAAAAAGAAAAAGACTATATCACTAAGACTATTTCAATAGCTTTGAGAGATTTTCGGAAACAGAATTGCCTGAAAAATATAATTTTTATAATAAATTAAATAAAGAGAATATTAGCGATGAGGACTATCTTCATGCACAAAAAGTATGGTGTGATTTAAACCTTAATAACTTAGGAGAGTATTCAGATTACTTAAAAACGAACGTTTTACTACTAGCAGATGTATTTGAAAAATTTCGTTCAAATTACTTAGAAACACATAAGTTAGACCCTGCTCATTACTACACTCTTCCTGGTTATACTTGGAACGCTATGTTATTATACACTGAATTAAATTTGGAATTGCTTATTGATATAGATATAATTATTTTTATTGAAAGAGGAATACGTGGAGGTTTAAGTCAATGTTCAAAACGCTACTCTGAAGCAAATAATGAATATTTAGCTGGATATAATCCATATAAACCAAAAAAATTATTTAATGTACAAAGATATTAATAATCAGTACGGTTATGTAATGACACAATTTTTACCAACAGGGAATTGGATTCAACCATGCGATTTTTCAATAGATAATATTCAGACAATAGAAAACGACTCCCCAAAAGGTTACATTTTTGAAGTCGATTTAATTTATCCAAGAGAGTTGCACGATTTTGATACCGATATACAGTTTTGCGCTGAAACTATATGTCCCTCTGGTTCAAAACAAAAAAAACTACTTGCAACTCTTAACGATAAAGAAAACTATGTCAATCATTATAGAAATTTAAAACAAGCTTTAAAACATGGCCTAAATTTTAAAAAATTCACAGGATTCTTGAATTTGTTCAATCTGCATGGTTAAAAGCTTATATTGACTTGCTACTGCTAAAGCGTCCTCGGAGGTCCGATCAAGGGACACCTGTTTTTTTTTCGCTCATTTTAAATCGTATTAGGTATAAATTACAGGTTTTCAAGTTATTTTAATATAGTAAGGCACAAAATGAGCAGCAAGGCTGTACAATTATAAAATTTGTAATATAAAAATGCAGATCTACAATTTATTATTGGAAATAATAAGCAATATTTCTTTAAAGAATTTTCTTTGATAGCTGATGAGTCACTGATACCGGAATTTCACCACCATTTGCGCTCACCATCACATTATGGAAAATTTACAAAGATGTGCTGTAAAAAATTGTATGAATTTATATATGTATTTAATAAAAGAAAATAATTGGTTTTAAAAAATATTTGTTTTATTTATTGTTGACCAAGATAATTTTTCTGACAAAAATCAAATCATATTCATGATCAAGTTCATTAGTCATTTTAGTCACGATTTTATAAATACAACCGCAGTAAATACTCCTGTTTTATGTTTTATATTAAAAAAGAATTAAAATAGCTTGAAATAATCAATCACATTCAATACATACTATAGGATATTTTTGATAATTTCATAACATTACATCTTTCCAATATAATATAGGTCTATTCAAAATCTAAAATAGTTGATACATGCTCCCAATCCGACCGGATGTAGCTGCTGACAAAGTTCTTTTCTACTGTTCCTCTTTGTTTCGAATAAAAACTTACTGTGAACTATTGGATTTATTAAGTTTTACAGATAATTTCAATTTCTGCTTAAAAAAACCTGTTACTATTCCAGCTCAAGTTAATTTACCGAAAATTTATAACGAAGTATCGTTTAATTATAAAAAAAATTTTTCAGTTAAGGATATCAACGATTTCAAATGTGTTGTTTTTAAGGAAATCTATCCTAAAATAAATATTTCTAAACATCAAATATCGGAATATATTATTGCTATGCACATTAGAAAAATTAGTGAAAAGGAAAATATTGATACTTTCAAAGAACGTATTTCAAGATTATATTTCGACTGCGAATACAAGGATGTATTTGATAAAATCATATCTAAAGAAATTTTAAAATTCTTATGTTGCTCTATCTATCCCTTCTGTTTTTGTAATAAATAATATTATATAATATTAAGTAATAGTTATATATACATAGATAGATATTTTTTTACTTGGCCCCTTATGACTTATTCTAATTCTCCGAACCTGCCGAATTCTCAACTTTCCCTTTTCCAACTTGCTGAAGCTTCTACGCTTATAACATCGTACCAAAGTCTCAAATCCCCTGCCATTAAAACTTTTTAAATCCACTTAATAATTTAATTTTTAAATTTCATAACATATATTCTCACACTCTAATCCTAAATTCAAATCCATAATACCCTTCATTCAATCATAAACATAATATATATTTCCGTATAATAACTTGTTTTTATTTTAATTATGAAATTTATTCTGCATTAACTTGTTAATCTTGAAAAATTGTATATGAGTTTATATTACACTTAATAACAATGCCGGCTTAATATCTAATATCAAAAGCTTTTTAATAGCATTTTTTCAAGCTTCATAATTGCAATATTACTTATTTCAAGGTTAACCACTTAATGCACATTATTGTAAATAAATTCACATATTACTTTAACATTCCAATAACGTCACTTCTTGTAGTCAACCATATCCATACGACATGGGCATGACGTCATTTCCTGGAGTCAAATTGGTATAGCTATACTACTTACTTTTATTGTGTAACTATGAAAAATTTATTCATTTTAAATTACTCTTTTTAAGGCTATTATAATAAATTCGATTTACTTTTTGGTCACCTATTGATTCGTTTTTATAAATATATTTCCATCTCATCAACAAATAGGACCCAATGCGTTAAAATAAACCAAATTTTGAGCGATGAACTATTAATAAAAACAGGTGTACCACAAGGGTCTCTTCTTGGGCCGCTTTTATACTTACTATATATAATGAACATACCAAAAAATAATATCATGTCAATATACAATATTTATGCGGATGACACCAACCTGATTGCAAAAGCTAAAACAATGAAAGAATTGGAAGGTGTACTAAATAAGGACTTGGAAACATTATGTAATTGGTTAGAGTATAATGAGCTAAGTATAAATGCCAAAAAAACTAATTACATAATATTCAAAACCCAGAAAAAAAAAATATGATGATATTACTCTGAAGATAAAAAATAATATAATTCAAAGAGTGGATAGCGTTAAATATTTAGGAATGATATTTGATGAAAATTTAAGATGGGATAATCACATTAAAAAAATTAAGAAACAAATTATCCCTATATGTATGGCTATAAAAAGATCTGGTGGCATTCCGTATCATGCAGCTAAGCTTGTTTACAATGGTCACATTTTATCAAGAATTAGATATAATATATGCAGCTGGAGTCACTGTTCAAAATTTCACGTAAATTCGATTGGAACTATAATAAATAAGGCATTAAAAATTTTATTTAAAATAAATCCTAAAACTAGTACTAGGAAATTATACAAAGTAACTAATGTACTTGATATAAATCAACTAATTTATTTTGATAAATGTAAATACATTTATAATATACTAAATAGTAATTTAAAGTCAAAATTAATTCTAAATAATAGTGAGAATGTACATAATTATTTTACTAGACATAGAAAAAATATTGTAATACCTAAAGCTACAACTTCCAAACAACAAAAAAGCTTAAAATGTAGTGCAATTAAACTCTTCAACTCTTTACCTACGGAAATTAAAAATTGTCAAAATGTAGCGATATTTAAAAATAAACTTAAAAAATATATAAAAAATTTTAGAAATTAAAGTATAGTTAAAATTATATTTAAAAGTAAAATTAGTGGTAATTAAAATTAATTTGTATTTAAATTTTAATTTCTTATACATAATTTTATATTTATATTGTAAAATTATCTGAAATTAAATAAATTATTATAATAAAAAAAAAAAATTATTCAAAAAAGTTTTAGAATTATTTTTAATTTAATTTTGTTTTATAGAAAATGTAATAATAAATTTATTTTTAAATATTTAAAAGCTGGTAACATTATTGATAACATTATTGATAACATAACATTATTTCCTAATTTTATAAAATAAAATTGGCTCCAAGTTATAATGTCGACTGAGCAAATATTTTATGAGGAAATACAGACTGAGGAAATTTTTAATGAAATCTTCAGCATACAAGGATACTTATAATTCTAAATTCGTTCACGAGATGCAAAACGGCGACAAAAAATTTTGCATCTAAAATGAGCGAAAGAGAGAGCATGTCATGCATACGATATATTTCTTCAACCAATCAAATGTTTGCATCCCATGTGAACTTACCTTAAAGTAACTATATATTATGTACATAGAATATTAATGTGGAAGGAAAAAGTTAGCCAGTTTTTTTTTAATTTCGTAAAATCAACTTGATCGTAGTTTAGTTTTTCTCTTTTTTTTGTTGGTATGTCAATCGATACAGATGTACAATCTTTATATACTTCTTCAAATAACTTTTTCGACTTCTTAAAAAAAGAAAAAATCTTTATTTCTATCTCAATTTTTTATCAATCAATTCTAGTTTTTTCTTAACCCAACCATAGGTACAAGAATTATTATTGTAAAAGTATAAAATATGAAAAAATGTGTATATTAATATAAATTTAAAGTTATTTTCATTTCCTCTAAAAAATATACTTTTTTCTTTTTAATCAATGAAATATTAATAATTCTTACAATATTTTAAAAACTCAAACGGCAAACATCAAACACTAATACAAAATTTTTGCAACTTCTTTAGTAACACTTTTAAAACCAGACGTTTCAATTATTGTTCTAATAGCGGCACTCATTGTTCTACTAAATATTTGAGTTGCTAATTTAACTCTCATTTTTTCAAAAGTATGCGGATTAATATGTTTTCTAGTTAATTTGGTACACATCTTAGTTTTTCAATTTATTTGAACTTCCAATAATTCTATGAGAACTTTAAAGCATATAACATCATCTGAGGTTTTTAAATCGGAATTCATTAATCTATTTGTAAGAGATTTAATTAGATGAGGAAAATTGAATATGAAAAAAATGTTTTATTATTATAATTAAAAAATGGTTTATCAGGTGTTATTTCTAGTAACAAGTCACAAGTAGTCACAAGTAGATGTCCATATTGTAATACCAATATCGAACAAAATTCTCAAATTTTTTTAAATAATTTCTAAGTATTACGAGAGTAATATCTGTATTATATATTTTATATTCTAAAAATAAAATTTAAAAGCATTACGAGAGGAATATCTGTACACATATGTATATCTATACATCAGTTACAAAATGAATATTCATACAATATTTTAAAATATTTTATAAATAACGCCTAAATATCTTGCAAGCCGGATCGGAACACTCAATTTCTATTGTACACAAATAACCTTTTTTCAAAAATTTCGTTGAATGTTCCGGCTAATAAGTGTAAAGGTGTTGTTATAAATATCGTGCATCAAAATAAATTTTTTTGTTTTGTATGTAGTTGTTTCTTCTTAATTTAATTTTTTTTTTGTAAAGAATGGTTTTTTAACGGTGACATGTCATAACTCCTTTTGTCATAAGTCCCTTAGCAAGTAATAACTTCCTACTTTGTGTGAGTGTCATTACTTCCTAAGGGACTTATGACACTAATTAAAATTTAAAAGTGTGACACAAGTCCCTTGAAAAAAATGTCATACATCCCTTAAGGGAGTTTTGACACTTTACTTTGTATCATAACTCCCTAAAGGACTTATGACACAAAATAAAATATTAAAGTGTGTTACAACTCCCTTTTCCATTTAAAATAAGAATTGTAGTCCATGGGCGATGGGCCATAATTCTTTTTTATAATATTTCAAACTTAAAAAAATTGCCAATAATTTCAATTAAAGCCTGAGCATCCGGTGCCCGACGCTCTTTCTCCACGCGGGGCGCGGCAGCACGCTGCACCACGTCTGTCTATTCGTTTTCGGCGCAGCGACTGGTCACGCGGCGATAAGAAACCTTTTCCAAAAGGTTTAAGTCATACAAATTGTAGTAAACATATTCAGTGACTTTAAATATTAACAAAACTTTTCGTTGAATTATGCTTCAGTTTTGACATTAGCTTAAGCCAGCTTAATGTTATTATGGTGCGGGCCTTTATAATGAAGCAAAAGTGTAATACCACTGTAGTACCATTTTCTATTAAATAGTTAAGTCTCTCTTTTCCGTAACTTAACTTATAACAGTAATTTTATGAATAGTGAAGAGAAATCATATCATATTGGCGTTGTAATTTATGAGTGTTGTAAGTAATACCAGTTTCTATTAAATAATTAAGTCGCTCTTCTCTGACTTAACTTATAACAGTAATTTCACCAATCTTAGTGACATGCTATAAGTCCCAAAGTCATAAGCTCCCACGGACTTAAATTTGTTCCCAAGTTTGTTCCAAAGTCAATTTTTCATATAAAAATGTGAATTAAAATCTTATTTGATTAAAATTTTATTTTTTCAAAGTTATTACGAATCTTCGAGAATATTTATATATTTGTATATAAGAGATTCTGAGTTAGGAGGCATTTTCGAGTTAGTTTGAAAATCAACGTATCAAAATTTTTTAGCGAAGATTTGTGGGCGACAGCTTTCAGGATTTTGGGCGTCAGATTTTAGGGTTGGATTGAAGATTACGGTATTCCCTTTTTCCAGAATATTTACATATATGTATATACGAAATTCTGAATTACGAGAGGTTTTAGAGTTGAATTCAAAATCATAGTTATACACCTTCATAATTTCGTATATACATATAGATTCAGAATTTCGTATATACATATAGGTAAATATTCTGCAAAAAGAGAATACCCTGATCTTGAATCCAACCCTAAAATCCCTCCTAATTCCAAATCTTGCATATATACAATATATTGTATGTAAATATTCTGGAAAAAGCGTATAATTCAGATTTTGTAACCAATTCTGAAGTCCTTACTAATTATATTTTTACATACATATTTCAATAACATTATATGTATAATGACACTTTTTAAAATTTTAAATGGGACTTATGACACTTTTTAAAATTTTAAATTGTGACATAAGTCCCTTGATAAAAATGTCATAAACCCCTTATGGAGTTTTGACACTTTATAGAGTAACACTATATATCGAGTGTCATAACTCCTGAGGGACTTAGGACAAAAGGAGTTATGACATGCCACCTTTTTTAACAATTTTATGCCGAATGTTTTTTGTTTTAAAAAATACGTTCTTAATTTTTAAAAATTTTTATATTCCGTTTTTTAATATAACTAACTATGTGGCTACCTTATTCAATATCAAAAAATACTTTTAAGAATTCTGCTATCTAGAAAGAATTACATACATACATCCTTATCTATAGTCATAATATATGTAATTATACATTCAGTAAATTTGATCTTAACTTACTATACCTTTGTGGGTCCGAAAAGGTTAATACAAACCAGAATATTTTAGAAAATTTCAATGTTCCATCCAAAAATATTTTTTAATTTTTAGAATAAATATTCTTCTAAACAAAAAAAAAACTTAAATAATATTAATAAAATTTGGTTGGCCTTCAAATATTATGTATGTGTTGTGTAGAATTATTGTTTTTGAGATGAGCATGAGATCTATAAAATTACATTTTACAATTATAAGAACAACATTTTGCTTGTGATGCATAGATTTTTTTTTTTTACGAGGGTTGATGGAAAACTTGAAAGTCACCAAGAGGAACTGCACGTGCTTCCTCAGGATAGTGTTGGACTTTAATCAACCAAAACCACCCCCTTTTAAAACCAAACTTTAGGATGGAACCTTTACTACAAATGTACAGTTTGGTTTGGGGATAGGGATGTGGGAAGGACAATTGGGAAATTGGAATTACGAAATTTGGATTATGGGGCATAAGTAGGAAAATTTGGAGGGACATTTTGAAGAAAGATGTTAATGTTCTTCCTAAATTTAAGTAAATCGTACACATATTACTTACCAACTTTAGGGAACAGATGCGATTGTATATGGTTCCACAAACGAGTCGTGCGCATGACAAATGAATTTCCATAAACTGTATTTCGCTATCTTGATATTTCTACATTGTAGAGATGAGCTCTTTTATTTCATTGAAGCAGGTGTTAATCGCTACGAGATATCTATAAAACAAGGTTAGTGACCCAACTGTGCGACGATGACTGAGTGGAGTGAATATTGAAGTTACACTGCGGTCGTTGATAAGACCAATAGCTCTATTTTGCACATTATCTAGATAACCCAGCGCTGTTTGAGGGGCTGCAGCGCAAATGTGTGCATTATATTCCATTTTCGGCCGAATGTACGTTTTAAGGATATTGAGAAGATCAAATGCAGAAAAGTAAGTTTTGCAGCGATACAAAAAACCCAAACATTTAGCTGCATCCTTACCTATACTAGATGTGATTTGACCAAGTCACTTTTTGGTTTAACTCGATAGACAACATGTTTAAATCTGTTGAATGCTGCAAAACTTCTCCCTGAAATAATAAGTTGGGAATAGTAGAGGCAATTTTTCGCAAGATCAGACAGCATTGTGTTTTTTTCGTGTTAAAATCAACACTGTTGACTTCACCATTTTTTTTGTTAAGACCCTCCCAGTCAGTATTGCTGTAACGCCAAACTAATTTTTTGAAAAGAGACCTCTGATTGGGGATTAGGCTTACCCGGAAACTTAATTAAATTTAAATTTTTATATTAAGAGTTAATAATTCTATAAAAATTAAAATTTTAGACTTTAAAAAATTAAATTTTTTTTAAGAGTTAATATTTGACGTTTTCAATATATAAATGTCAAAATTTTTGTATAAAATTAAAATTTTGCATTTACATACAAAAATTACTAAATATGTTGACATTTACGTTTAGAATCAATTAAACATTGAAATAAGTTATAAAATATGTTTACTTTTTCATTTAAAAAAATTAAAATTAATTTATTTACGTTTTCAATATAAAGATGTCAATAATTTTTTATTTTATTTAAATTTAAATTATCTGGACTACCAAAAATTTTTGTACAACACCTTCATTTTTATCATATAAAAATTTCCATTTTGAGTTTTAGATAAATTTTGCAATGGCAATCCTTTCCATATATTTATATACTAAAGATTATAAGAATGTGTGCAGTGAAAACATCAAAATGTCAGTCGTCCATTATTTTCATAACATAAATGTTCATTTTTTATGAAAAATTTTTTTTTTTTTTTCGCGAAAAGTAATGCACAAAATAAATTTTTTTGTAAAACTTAGAGTCTAAAGACTATCGGTTTTCGGTCTATATTGGGGCGTCCGGGTCACGTGGCCCTTTTTTTTGCTGACAGTGATATAATGGACTTTACCCAGTCATTTTAATATAGTTTCTCACTAAAAAAACAAAGAAATAAAATTTGAACCTTTGTTTATTTTAATGTTTATTTATTTTTTGATACTTCAAAATTTAAATGCCATGGTAGTGAGAAATTTTTTTGCATATGTATTAAAAATACCAACGATATTGAACATATTTTCGTGGATATTTTCAAATGTTTCATGAATATGTTTTGAGGTTTATCTCTTTCAAACACATATCATTTTTGTATCTTCTGCCTATGCTCTAACATTTTCGTGGATATATCGGTCTAATGAAAACCAGCCTTTATTATACAAAAAAACTACAGCGCTCGATAAAATTTTCTACTGAACGATATTTTTATCACATTACAGTTTAGTGTTACATAAATTTTGCAGGAAGAAAGTTTTAAGCTAAACTGAGGACCGTTTTTTCAAAACTCAATAAAATGATTTTTTTCCAGAATCGACCTATGTATATATGTAGTCAGCATAATTCGCAACGCCTCTTTCGTTTGGCGTTAATAAAATTTGTCTAAACTAAGTATTTTAAAAGTTATAGCTATTTGAAAAACGAAAGTTTTTGCAAAACTTCATAAAATTACGATTTTATTAAGTTTTGGAAAACTGATTCATAAGTGTGATTTTCTAATATTGCTTTTATGGTAAGTACATTGCTTGAATATATGATCTATGTATATATTAAACATACACTAACACTAATACTATTTTAAGTTGTTCGCATATTTCTATAGATAAAACGGGACAAAAACTAAAAAAAAATCTACAGGTTTCATGTTAACGCTGGATGATGCGGAATGTAAGTCAAATCAATTAAAAAAAATTTTTAAATTTATAGTGAATTTTACATTTTATATATAGTATTTCGACATCACTGCAATTTCAAACCTAAGAAAATTGAACAGGCCAAATTTATTGCCAAGTATTTAAATGTAACTTACCCAAAAAAGAAAGAAAATTCAAATAAAACATTGACGATTAAAACAAGAGCTGTATCTATCAATTATAATATAAGAATGAGAAACGGGAAAACAGTTCTAGTTTGTTCAAAGTTGTTTCAAAGTATAACAAGTACCTAATATTACATTTTTTATCACTTAGACTTTAGAAAAATGAAAATCGAACTTTATTGGCGAAATATGCCTTATAAAGTTAGTAGTATGCGTATACATTTATTTTCACAAATTTTTTCTGTATATAAGAGTTTAAATACATACATTGATAATATACATATTATTATAGGTAGTTATTTGTAGTATAAGTTCATATTCCGCCATTCTTTAAATTTTATTAATAAATAAAATTTCATTAATTTTATTTCGTGTTATTACAACTTATGGGATTTTCGTCGCATCGTTTGTCTTTGATAGGAAAATATGTACTAAATACTGGTGAATTACTTGAAGAACGACAAGGTGGAGATCGTTCAACATCTGAAGATTTAAAAATGAGCGAACTTATTAAAGAAAATATTAAAAAATATAAATGTCGCGAAAGTCACTATAGTCGCCGTAAAACAGGAAGACATTATTTACCTCCAGAGTTAAATATTCAAAAAATGTACTTTCAATTTTTTGAAGCGGTAAAAAACGATAGCAAACGTGCTTGCTCACTTTACAAATATAAACGTGTGTTTTAATATAAACGATTGCTTTAATATTGGATTTGGAAGTCCTCGTACAGATACCCGTTCTCAATGTAAAATGTTTCAAATTACATTAAAAAATCCCAATAAAAGTCTAGAAGAAAAAAATCAAACTAGAACTCTTTTCAAGTTACATAAACTTAAAGCTAACACATTTCATGAAATCATGAAGAGTGAAGATGAATCTGTTATAAAAATAGTTTTCGACATGCAACAAAATCAGCCATTACCAAAATTATCTATTGGTGAAATTTTTTACAGTAGATTATGAGTAACTTAACGATTATGATACATCGTGCTTCGCAGAATCGTGAAAATATAAAACACTATACATGGTTAGAAACTGAGTTTGGAAGAGGTGCAAGTGAAGTCCCTTCGTGTGTCATACATTTTCTTCAAGACCTGGATAAGGAAATATTAAACGAAATTACGCATTTTACGGCAATTAAACGAAAATACGCATTACACCTTTTCTCTGATTCTGCCACAAGCCAGAATAAGAATACAATTTTACTTACTTGTTTAATGAAATATTTAAAAACGAGTAAAAGTTTTTATTCAATTAAACATTTTTTCCCAATAAGAGGACATAGTTTTATGCCCCCGGATAGAGTATTTGGAAGAGTTGAGCTTGATTATAGAAAACGGGAAGAAATTTTATCTCCAAGTGAATATAGAAAAATATTAAACAAAACCGGAGAAGTTTTATCTGCAAATGAAGATTTTTGGTTTTACGGTTTACAAGAAGAAGCAAAAAACATTCTAAAATCAAAAATGTCATTTAAAATATCTACTTGTCTAATAATATTTTATGAGAAAAAAGAAAGAGTGATATCTGTTTCAATTGCAACTACATATACAGGAGACTTGGTTAAATACGATGTATTAAAAAAAGGATGCTCTTTAAATTCTATGTCCAACTCGAAAGTTTTAGATAAAACTAATAGAGTCTCGAAAGAAAAAAGTTAAGATGTCAAGTAGTAGATAGGTAGGCACTTGGGCCAGACAGGTCAGTAGGTCAAGGTCACCCGGAAGTAGGTCAAACAGGTTAGATTAATGTCATAAAAATAGGTCAGATAGGCGGCGGCGGCTACCAGACAAGTCTAGTTGTTTATAAAAATTGTATACTTGCTTTAAGTAATAGGTAAACATGGAAATAGTAAGAAAAAATTGCTTTTTATTTTTGCTTGCAATTTTGAGATGTTTTTGCTTGCATTTTTGATATGTTTGCATTTATTTCTTGTTTTTTTTCTTTCGTTTTTTTTTTATGACAAGTATTTAAAGAAGAGGAAGGAAAAACCATTAATTAATTGTTATGTAAGAATGTTGAAAAAAAAAAACAGGAAATCAAAAAAATATCTAGCGTGGTACATGTTTACTTATTGATATATTCTTGGCTTAAGTAATAGGCGCATATGAAAATAATAAGAAAAAATGCTTTATAAAATTTAAAGAGAAAAATGAAAACAGAACAAAATAAGTGTAACTACATTTCTTTTAAACTGTTTGCAACTATTTTTAAAAATTAAAAGAAAAAGTGAAAACTGGTTTTTTAAATCTTACATAAAGATTCAACCTTGACAAAATTGATGCAATTTTGAGAAAAATTTATTTCTTGTTGTTTTCTTTTTTTTTTCTATGAAGTATTTAAAGAAGAAGAAAAAAAACATTGTTAGTATCACCGTATAAGATGTTATTATTATGTAAGAATGTTGGAAAACAAGAAAAAGAATAAAAAGCGATTCAAAATAAGTTAATTGCTTTTGGTACTTATAGTGGTACAAAATAGTGTAAAAATAAAATAAATAAAACAGATTTATTTTTATATGTTTGAAATAATTTTTTCAAATAACAAGCAAGACATTATGTATAAATTGGGTAAAAAGCTAAAAAATGGTTAATAGAGTGAAAATTCTAAGATTGGAAACGTTCGCGATCGGTTGTTTATAAATAAAAAAAATCGAAAATAAAAAAATAAAAAATCAATACAGAAAAATTTACGATAAAATCTATAAAATAAGTGAATGTAAAACGATTCAACATTTTTGGAAAAAAATTGGAGTTTATAATAAATTCAGTACCAGACAACAAAGATCCAATAGATTGGATTAAAACCGGTATTGAAGAATTATTCAGCAATTTAATTAAAAATGATGCCAAAGTTTTCATGAACGTGGTCCAACCTGGATCAATTTTAAAGAAGCAAAAGACCTTGATATTTCAGAAATTTGGGAAGTTACTTCAAAAATTTTCCAAAGCAACTCCGAAGGATTATCTACAGATCTGCAACTCCGAAGGATTATCTGTATAAATGTTACATATGTACGACTTCCAGCGGGAAGAGGTAGAGGAAAAAGATACAACATTTTTGAAGAAGAATGTAATAAAAGAAGAGGCATAATTTCAATTAAAAACAAAGATAATCTATGCTTACCACGTGCGTTAGTTGTTGCTATCTCATTCATAGAAAAATCTGTTGACTACTGGAAAATGCGAAAAGATGTAGGTCAAATTCAATTGCAAGCAGCGTTACAACTAATTAGAAATTCAAATGTAAGCATCCTAGCAAAAGGTGCTAGTATCAGCTGAAAAAATGAGCTGAAAAAATTTCTCTAAATATCAAATTGTAGTTTTTGATTTCAGAGGAAAAGGAAAATCGATTATTTTTCAAGGTTAAGAAGATAAGGAAAAAAGATTGAATTTGATATACGATGAAGGTCACTTCAATGTAATTACATCATTAAAAGCAGCATTTAGTTGTGATTACTTTTGCCAAACATGTAATGTGCCTTATAACAATAGATTGTCTCACAGATGTAAACAGTCGTGCTTCTTTTGCAAATCTACTCCAGCATGTGACGCAAATTTTCCAAATATTAAATGTGATGTATGCAATCGAAGTTTTAAAGGTCAAACTTGTTTTGAAATGATAAAGCAACATCATCTACAAATAAAAAATCTATTTGCACTCTAATAAATTCCTGTACAAAATGCTTTAAAGTATACAGAGCTGATGTAAATCATATATGCTATGGACATTTGTGTAAAAACTGTAATACAAATGTTGCTTCAGATCACCAATGCTTTATTACACCATGTAAAGAATTAGTTGAACTTAAGAATACATTATATATTTTATACGATCTCGAAACAACTCAAGATGATATCATCGTGGAGAAACTTCATGAAGGTGTTGTAATAGCGGATATAATTGAACATCAGCCTGATTTATGTATTTTTTAACAACGTTGCACGCATTGTATATTATCTAATGTTGAAAGATGCAATTTTTGTGGACTTCGACAACATGTGTTGAAACAAAATCCAATACAAGTGTTTTTAGAATATATATTCAACCAAAGAAAAATATTTGATAAAGTTGTAGTTATTGCACATAATGGACAAGCATTTGATAATCAGTTTTTATTAAACTATATCTTAGAAAAAACCATCATCAAACCAAAACTAATTATGAGGGGAACAAAGATAATTTTAATGCTGTTAGATAACGTGAAATTTATTGATTTATTAAACTATTTTCCAATACTGTTATATAGTTTACCGAAAGCGTTTGATTTAGACATAAATTTGAAAAAAGGATCTTTTCCTCATATGTTTAACCGTAAAAACAATATAAAATATAATGGAAAGTTACCCGATCGTAAATATTACTGTTATAATTCAATGAGTGCATCGGAAAGAAAATAATTTCTTGAATGGTATGAAGAAAATAAAAACAAGTCTTTTAACCTCCAAAATGAACTTGTAGTTGTATGTATGAATGACGATGATGTATGAATAATATTGTATGAATGACGTAAAAATTTTGACAGCAGCCTGTATTAAATTCAGACAACTATTTTTGGAAGAATGTAAGGTTGAGACATTTTTAGAGGCCACTACAATTGCTTCAGCGTGTAATTTGGTTTTTAGTAGGAATTTTTTAAAACCGTATACAATTCGGCTTATACCTCAACAAGGATATCGCTTATCAAAAAATCAGTCAATCATTGCCATAAAATTGTTAATGTGGGAAGAAAAACAAAGAAAAATAAAAATTCAGCATAGTGGTAATGGAAAAGAAAAAGTTATTTTTGGTCTTCGTGTTGACGGATATTGTACAGACACAAAACAAATATTTGAGTTTTATGGCTGTTATTACCATGGCCATCCAAAATGTTTCAAAAATAATAATGATAAAAAATATGAAAGACGTTATGAGGCTACATTATCCAAAGCCAATAAATTACGATCTTTAGGTTATCAAGTAATTGAAAAGTGGGAATGTGAATTTCGAAACGAAATGAGATCAAAAGAATACGAAGCATTTTTCTCAAAATTGGGGAACGAAAGTTTGATACCACTAAAATCACGTGACGCGTTTTATGGCGGTAGAACAGGAAACACAAGAACATATTATAAATGTGCGCCTGGTGAAAAAATAATGTATATAGATATATGCTCACTATATCCTTGGGTGTGTAAATATGGAAAATTTCCAGTGGGTCATCCAAAAGTTCATGTTGGAAAAATTGAATGCAATAAATTAAATTTAAATGATACTGAAGGATTAATAAAGGCATTGATACTTCCCCCAGAAAAACTCTATCACCCGGTTTTGCCTATAAATCAAAATAATAAGCTAATGTTTTCCTGCTGTCAAACATGTAGCTTGGAAATGAATAATGATGACTCTCATGACAATCGTAGTAGGTCAATTTTAGGAACATGGGTTATAGATGAAGTAAGAGAAGCATTTAAACAGGGATACAAAATTGTACAAATATACGAGATATGGGAGTATACTGTTAAACAATTTAATCCCCTTACATCACAACAAGGAATTTTCACTGAAATGATGAACAAGTTCCTTAAAATTAAACAAGAAGCTTCTGGCTGGCCTAGCTTTTGTAGAACACCAAAGGAAAAGTGCAAATATTTAGAAAAATTTTCCAAAGTGGAAGGCATAAATTTACAGTTTAACGAAATAGAAAAAAATCCTGAACTTAGATCATTAGCTAAATTAATGTCAAACTCTTTCTGGGGTAAATTTGGGCAGAGAGAAAACCAATCAAAAACAGATATCATAAATGAGCCTTATGAATTATTTCCTGATCCTTTACTGATCCTTCCAAGAGTGTAAATCAAATAACTCCAATAAACCAAAAAACAGTTTTGGTAAATTGGGAATATAAAGAAGAAACAGCTGAAACATTATTAACAGTTAACGTTTGTATAGCTGCTTACACTACCACACAAGCTCGTTTAAAATTGTATTCTTATTTAAACTATTTAAAAGAACGAGTTTTGTATTACGATACTGATTCAATAATATATTTAGAACGCGAAGAAGAATAATATCCTCCAACAGGAGTTTTCATAGGAGATATGACAGATGAGCTTGAAGAATATGGAATAGGAAGTTACACTACAGAATTTGTCAGTGGGGGTGCAAAGAACTATGCATACAAAATATATAGTACTAACTCCAAATGTAGAAAAACTGTTTGCAAAGTCAAAGGTATTTGTTTAAATTATAACGCTTCACAAGAAATAAATGTTGGCTCTATGAAACAATTGGTTAAAAAATTAAACAATTTTTAACAAATAAATATAACATTTCCTAGTATCCGTCGAACATACGATCACAGAGTCATTACTGTTCCTGAAAGAAAGACATATCGAATAAATTCCAGAAAACGAGTTTTTGCAAATGATTATAGTTCAGTTCCTTATGGCTTGAAAAAGAAAAAAATTTAAAAATTATTGTTAATATATTGTAAAAATTTTGTATTTTAAACTATTAAATTACAGTATTGAAAAAAAATCTTTTAAATTTACCGTTTTTAATTTTCAGAATATATATATATATTATATTCAAATTCACAGTTGCACTTTAACTTTTCAATAATAATGTCAAAAGCACAAATAGAATCTGAAATTCATCGTCCAGTTAGACGTAGATTTCGAAGACGAAAAATATCTCAAAGAGGGTTAAATGATACATGGAAAATTGATTTTGTAGATATGTCGGCCTATTAAAAAGTGGATAATGGATACAACTTCCTCTTATCTGTTATCGATATATTTTCGAAATATGCATATGCCGAAAAAGTTAAATCAAAGGCAGCAGATGACGTACTTATACTACTTACGTACACATACTCATACTTATTTAAAAATGAAGGCTAGTGTTTGTGAATGTTTTAACAGAACATTAAAATCAATTATGTGAAAACAGTTTAGTTTACAAGGAAATTTTAAATGGATAGAACTTTTACCAAAACTAATTGAAAAATATAATAACACAAAACACAGTACAATTAACTTAAAACAAACCAAGTTACATCACAAAATGAAAAACAAATTCTTCGTTCAATTTACAATTACCCTAAAATATTTAATAAGGGAAAATTTAATGTTGGTGATTTTGTTAGAATTGCAAGGTCTAAAGGTACTTTTCAAAAAAGATATGAACCTAACTATTCAACTGAAGTTTTTAAAATAGCTTTCAAAAACAATACAGACCCGATTACATATAGTTTAAAAGATTATAAAAATAAATTAGTTCATGGTGGCTTCTATGAACAGTGTCAAAAACCCCAATGCTTATTTAATTGAAAAAATTTTAAAACGAAAAGGCAATAAAGTATATGTAAAATATTTAGGCTTTGATAATAGTCATAATCAATGGATAAGTAAATATGATATTCTTTCATAAAAAAAGTATAATTAGAATTTATGTAAAAGATTTTTTCTTAACTTTAGAACACTGTTAAATGCAACAATGTTGTAAAAATGCCAATAGAAAAAATAAAAACAGAAAAATATTTACTAATAAAAATAAATAATTTAGCAATAGGTAAATAAAAAATAATATTCTTTCATAAAAAAGTATAATTAGAATTTATGTAAAAGATTTTTTCTTAACATTAGAACACTGTTAAATGCAATAATGTTTTCTTAAGAATTTTGATTTCTAAACAATGATAATACAATTATTTAGAAGGGAGAAGGCTCTGAGATTTCGATCAGTAAAGATGTTTAAAAACAATATTTCTAAAACTAATAGTGGTATAATTAATATTGAACATTCATAAAAAAAACAAAAAACTTAAATTATAAAATAATATTTTTTTTTTATTTTAAGTGTTTAGTCTATAATAAATCAAATATAAAAGAAAAATGAAATAAAAATTTAGTTGTTTTTTTTTACCTTCTATTAATCGATTGCTTAATGCAATCTGAACAAAATGACTTAAAAAAACAAATAAATAATAAGTTTGCTTTACTAATAAACAAAACTAAACCAAAAAAAGTGTCACCATGGATAATAAAAAACTTAAACAATTAAAATGTGAAAACTCAAAACTCAAAACCAAATTAAAAAATTTGGGAAAAAAGAAATTGCAGAAAATATTATCAAAATATAAAAATGAATCAGTGCGCTAATGGAACTAGATGACGTTTCTCAAAATAACGAAGAATCTCTCAAAACCACGAAAACGAAAACGACAAAGACGATTTCGAGAAATTTATAAAAGTTCTATCGTAAAAAAATGCTATGAATAAACAAAATACAAACAATAAATTCAATAACAATAAAAGCAACAATAATTTAAGCCAAAATATAAACAATAATATTAACAATAACAACAATAATAAAAACAATAACAACAACAACAACATCAATAATAATAACAATAATAATAGTAATAAAAAAATGCCACCAATTAGTGTTTTTAATACAGAAATCGAATTATTAAAATAAACAATAAAAATTAAAACGAACAATTTTTTAATAATAAAAAATTCTGAAACGCATGTTATAATATATACCTATAACATCATTGACTATAAATGCATATTGGAAATACTGAAAACATCTCAGAGAAATTTTTATACTTACACGCCGAAACAGGAGAAAAAAATCAGCTCTTATTAAAAGGTTTAGACGCAAGTTACAAGAAGAAGAAATTCTAACTTCTCTAAAAACATTTGAAAAAGATGATATCAAATTCGAATCAGTCAGCAGATTGAAAACGAAAAAATCTATCAAGAACAACAAAATATTATCATATTTTATTGTCCAAGCTACAGCGGACAGTAAAATAAATGAAATAAAAAAAATAAAAGCTATTGATAACACAATAGTTTACTGGGAACATTTAGTTAAACAAAAAACAAATCAATGTCTCAGATGCCAAAGATTTTCCCACTCTGCAGCGAATTGCAACATGCAATTTCGATGTGTTAAATGTGGAGAAAATCACACTCCCGGAGAATGCAGAATAAAAAAGCAAGATGAGAGAAATGTTTTGTATTGCGTATTATGCAAGCAGCATGGTCACCCAGCCTCCTATAGGAATTGCCGGGAGCATAAAAAACAACAACAACAAAAAGAAGAAGCTATGAAGATAGCTAAAGATAAAATTAAAAATAGGTATGAAATGTTTAATACTTTTACTAATAAAAATTTTTTTCTTTTACTAACAAAATCGTATGCAAATGTGGCAGGGAATACTAACAATAATATAAGTAATTCTACTTCTAGCAATAATAATACTAAAAATAATAATAATGATAGTATAGTAATAGTATACTACAAAATTTAAATAATAATATGCTTTAGATCTTACAAAAAATCAACACAATTGAAACAAATATAAATAAAAATACTAATGATATAAAATATTTATACGAAATGTTTAATGTCCCCATAAATAAATATGTATATGATAAATATGATATATGATAAATATATCGTAAATATGTCATATACAACAAATAACATTGATTTGAAAATAATTTCAATTAATGTCAACTCGCTTGTCTCTTATGACAAAAGATTTTCTCTTATGCATTTCACAGAAGAAACAAAGGCAGATATTCTCTGTCTTCGTGAAACTAAATTACAAAATAAACATTACCTACATTTAGACGGTAACAAAATAGTACGACAAGATCATGGTAACCAAGGAATGGGGGGTACAGTAATTTGTATAAAAAACAGTATACAGTACAATTAATAAGGAAAATTTTGACACATTCCAATGTATTGAGTTATGTATTATAAAAGTTAATTTAAAAAATCATAAAAAAATATTTTTAATTTCAATATATGCTTCCCACAGAAATCAAAATAAATTTATAGAAGAGTTTCACAAAATATTTGAGATTTTAGATTTGGCTAATATTAATCATTATTATGTTATAGCCGGAGATTTCAATGCAAAACATATTTCCTGGCACAATGATAATAATAACAACCGTGGCGTTGCACTATATAATTGGATAGGTGCGAACAAATTACTGTATAAATGTAATTTGGTAACACCAGATTTACCAACTTATCCCAGATGTAACTCCTATTTAGATTTAGCTTTAATAGATGTAAGAATAGAATCTGCGCATGATAGATTATTGACATTACCATATGATAGAGACCACAAAGCTATCTATGCCCACTTATCGGTATTAAATGAAAAATTTTCATCCAGAAAAAAATATTTGTTCCATAAAACCAATTGGAACAAATTTAAAAGAAAACTGGATTACAATTTCGACAAAGAATACAATATAGCAAACGAAAGCATAATAGATACAAGGAATATTAATATAGCTAAAATAGACCTTCATTTAAGCAATATAAACAAAATAATAATACAAACTATGGAGGACCGGTAGCCAAAGAACAAAATTTTATGATCAGATACACATCCATAAAACTTAAAAAATTGCTAAAGTACAAATCTAAATTACTTAACGATATTCATAAAATACACAAAAGAAACTTAATTTACACGCCACAAGAACTTATATCACTTAAAAGCTTCTTAAAAATTATAAACATAATAATTAAAGAGAAATAAATATCCAAACAAATAAATACTGGCACAATAGAATAAAAAATATCACTCCAAACGACAACAGAAATATTTTTCCAGAAATAAGCAAACTGTTTCGAAAACAACAGAACCGTAGCATAAAACACTTACATATTGACAACAATGACTTGAATGTATTAAACAACAATGACTTGGTCCATATAAAAAACAATATAGACCATACAAAACTCGAAAAAACCAATATCAATAAATATAAAGTGCACCAGGAAGATGATATCTGCAAAATATTTGGTACATGCCTAGAAAAAAGCCATGATACCACATTTCCAAATAACAACAAATTCCATGAAAACATACGCGAAAAAATACTAAATTTTAAACTCATAGATCAAGAACAAAAACAAAAACAAAACAATGTTACGCTTTTTACAATTGACAATCCAAACACTTCTTCCAATACGCTAAATAACAACAGCTATTTTACAAATTTTAATGAACTCTACTGTAAATTTAAGAACTTAAAAAACAAAGTTTCTGCGGGCATAGATAACATACCAAATGTGGTTCTAAAAAATCTATCTGTTAAAGTCATAGAAAAATATGTAATATTATTTAATAATGCATTCAACTACTGCTATTTTCCTAAAATATGGAAAGTGGCTAAAGTTGTTATGCTAAAGAAACCGGGTAAAGATTCTACAAACCCCAACAATTATAGACCAATAAGTCTTTTGCCAAACATTAGTAAGGTTTATGAAACGATAATTAATGACAAAATAGTAAAATTGGCAAATCAAATCCAGCTGCTGCCTGAAAACCAATTTGGTTTTAGACATAAACATAGCACTGTACACGCTATTAATAAGCTTACATGAGATATATGCTGGTACATAAATAAAAATGAAGGTGTAGGCGCGTGTCTTATAGATTTCGAAAAGGCATTTAATAGTGTTTGGATAGATGGTTTAATATACAAGTTATTGAACTACAGATTTCCAAACCATCTGGTAAGATTAATTATGGATATGATATCCAACAATAAGTTTACAATAGCCAATAACTCAAATATTAAAAACGAGTATGTAATAAAAAGTGGCCTGCAACAAGGCACTGTTAACTCACCAATTCTATTTTCAATTTACTTAACAGAACTGTTGGAGCTACTTAAAAGCTTAAAGGGCTCCAATTTTTCTATAGCATTCGTCGACGATCTAATTATTTATGCTGGCAATAGCGTGGCGCAAATGTTCAGAAGCAGGTCAACCTTACAATCGATTATTGCAAGGTATGGTTACTCAAGCTGAATGTAGATAAATGTGAAGCAATTCGTTTTCGTAATACTGTTAATAAAAACAACAGTAATATTAAAAGATTTTGGAAAAATTTTCAAATAAAAGCTTCAAGTTCCACCATGACAGAAAAAAATGAGTCAAATACTTAGGTGTGAATCAATCTTTAAATTACATTGATAATGTTAAAAAAAAATTAGGAAAGGGGACAAAAGCGTTTATGGCATCCAAAAAAACTTTTCTATAATAAAATTATCAATGAAAGAGTAAAAGTTTTAGCATATCAAACTCTCATTAGACCTGTCATCTCATATGCTGAACCCATTTGGTTCAACATAAGTGCAAGTTTAATGGAGAAAATAAGAAAATTTGAACGAAAATGCATAAGAACCTGCGTAAATCTACATAGAAAACCAGAAACGGATTACAAACATTTTTATTCCAACATTTTTATTCCAATAAATGTTTGTACCGTAAAGCTAATATTGTCAGAATCGATAACTTTTTAATAAAACTAATACGAAATCATTTTGATAGATCTCTGAAAACGTTCGAAAATGGTTTAATATCCCATATATATTACCATAACGAAGAGTATATTAAAACAAGTTTAAAAACGGGATTTATAGCACCCGAATACTTCATTTATCTTGATTCCAAGGGTTATATTCAAAACCAGGAGCATGTCCCCCTATTATACCATTATAATAGAAGGGCCACATGCAAGTGCATAGAATATAACCCTTATAATATAGAGACAAATTTATTTAAATATGACATGTTTATCCCACAAAGGGATAAAAAAATAAATTGTAAGGTGTAGGTTAAGTTAATCTTAAGTTTTTAAAATAAACATAAATAATTTTTTGGTTTTTTAAAATTTTCCAAAATAAATCATTTAAAAAAAATGTTCAAATAAACTAATTTAAAAATACAGATAGGTAAACAAAAAATAAACAGATATATGTACTAAATAATAAAACATAGTTTTAAGATTTAGTTATTAAGTAATTCTGGATAAATATTAGTTTTATAAGACTTTTTTATAATTATAAGTTAAAGAAGAAATTTAAAAAAAACAATTATTTAGAAGAAAAATTTAGTATAAATAAAGTGGGATCTTTCTTAAGATATATCAATTCAAAGATCTTTCTTTTCGAATTATACGAATCAAAATATTCTGTGCAACCATGCTTTGGAATATAAAACGCAAACCAATGTGTTTCTGGATCTTTTATCTTGTCTGTGTTTACAATTAAAAAAGTAGGTGTTTCTATTATTTTTGGAATTTGGTCTAAAGCAAAAACTACCTTAAAATATTTGTTTGTAAATTTGTTACATTTTAAAACACTAGTTATTTCTAAAAGGTTCATAACTCAAACTGACTCAAATCATACACTCTACTTATTTCATTAACGTAGTTCATTAAAAACTCCTTTTTTATTTTTTCATTTGTTATAAAAACATGAAATTTTTCTAGCACCTCTCTTTAGTAAACCTTGACATACTTCATTCCCAGATGCATCTGGAGTTAAGTCAAAAGCAAGTATAAAAAATCCATTACTAAACATAGATTTTGTTATCAGATGACCTTTATCATTGTGGTAAATTCCAGTTTCTGGTTTCAACTGGTTTCTGGTAAAACTGGTTTCAATTGCTGAATTAGGTATTTGAACACCATTTACGTTTAATACAAATTGTGAAATATCAAAATGTTTAAAATTGTATGGGTTTTTTGATCTTTTTCCAGAGTAACCCACATTTTCTGTCATACAAAAAATTATTGTGTTTGGCAACTGCCCAATAAAAACATTATCAAGTGATATTGACGAGCTGTTCATTGGAATTGTAAAACTTTTTACTTCAACGCGTTTATAATTATATTTAGCATTGGATTTCCCAAGAACAGGATTGTGTGCTAACAGTACGCTTGGATTAACGGTAACATGTCTCATAAATAGCGTGGCTTCTATAATTTTTAATTGTGATTCATCAGAATCGTCTGCAAATAGATAAAATCTGGTTTTTAAGTGTTCAAACTATACGAATGTCAACATTATTTATAAGTAGAGTAGGTTGATTGAACATATTATCTACGTGCAGTTTACCCATAAGTTCCACTACACTGCTATTATGATACAATTTTTCGCGTTCTTTTGATCCATTATTATCAGATTTTGCTATATTTGCTTTATCGAAGATCCATCCTGCAGATTCTAAATGAGTTGCAGCAGTATCTGTACCGTAATTTAGTAATGATTCAACATAAACTCTATAGTGATAATTTTCATCAGATGGTATTATATTTTTGACATTTAATTGAACATTACATTGTTTTATTAAAGAATGTAAAATGTAATTAACTACACTTGGTTGTATTATAATTCTTCCTTCAGTATTTTTATCATTATTCCATTGCGTTCCATCTTTCTTTAAGATCTGTACTTTTAATCTCAAATATGTAGAAGACCAATCTCTATATGTATCGCCACGACCCAGTGAAATAAATTCAATAGTTGAAGGGTTGTCTAAAGAAGCAATAAGATTGTAGGAAACTTCTTCAGATCGTAAAATGCTAGACTGAATGAGTTGGGTTTTAAAAATATCCAACACAGATTTAATACACTCAATCATAATTAATCAAAAATATCTTTATGTTTCTTTTTGTTATTATCATTGCGTAGTTTTGAAGTAAAATAGTTTAAATTTTTAATGAATGGTCTTTTTATAGCTTTTCGTTTTCTTTTACTAGAACCATACATTTCATTCAGTTTTCGTATGGTATCACGTCGTATATTTTTAACAATCTCTTTACTACGATCTTGCATAACTTCTTTTACATTTGCACCAGATGCAATATCAGACAAAGGATTAATACCAGAGTTAATAACCTCTTTTTTCAAAATATCAGCGCCTGAAGTAAATAATGGTTTCAAATATCTAAAAAGTCCCCCCAAAAAAGTTTCCCAATCCACGGCCCCTTTCAAAAGAGACGATTGAATATAATAAAGGGCCGATATCATCAAGTCCTCTACCAGATTGAATTAAATAATACTTATAGTATACTCTCTCCATAATGAATAAAATAAAGTAATATATAGTTTTGTAAAATCGCTTTTATTTATACTTTTTTAAAATGTAGTACAATTTTTGTTGGAGTTGAACTATTGGAAAAGTTTATTTTGTATCCATATTTATCACATAAAAGTAATGAAATGTTATTAAATGACTTCTCCACATTGCAATATTGAATATTACTGAATTCTTTTACAGTATCAGTGAAAGAATTTTGTATGTTAACAGATCTTAAACATCTTACATCTTTATCACCTATTTTTTGCGGTTCAATTATGTCTGTGTATATAAAAAACATATCTGGTTTAATAATTGGAATTAATTGTACACTATCTATAAAAGTTTTGAAAGCTTCTATTACACGTGGTTTATATTTTTTAAATTCTGTAACTTTCGAAGATACTTGATTGAAACATGTTGTCAAAAGTTCTTCCAGAGTGTAAGCTTAATTTGCTCTTATTTTTATATCTATTTTAGGTCTAGTAGCACATATTGTAGTGTAACTTATATTTTTAGGCATCTCCTCAGCTTTTGCTGGTTGTTTATAATTAACATCATCGTTTATAAAATTAAAAATTCCCCAAATCAACTGTCGTTCAACTTCTTTTCTTGTAAACCTATTAAGTGGGCGTATATTTTGAATTAGTGTTGGTAGTAGAAAAACTTTCCAGTCACCATATCCTTTGTTTTTCCATGTATGGAATAGATGATGTTTCAACTCCTAACATATCTTTCTGCATACCTTTAATAAATATTTGAGTACTTTTTTCCCATTCTTCACCATACACATTTGGAACGAAATCATTAAAATACATTTCTGAAATACGGACTTTCCACCTTGAATCACAAGTATATTTATTCATTTTATTTGTAAAAGATGGTAATGAATTTTCTGGATAATAGTTCATAGATGAATCACTAAGTAAAATTGTATAAAATTCATCATTTACTTGTATGTTGACCATGAGCTTGCGGATTTATTCTTACGAATTGGAAAATTAAGTTCTGTTTGAGTATTACCTGCTATATCTGACCTTAAAACACGTCTTGATGAATTATTCAACTCTGTAGTATTTATAGTTTTTTTCTTTTTTCGTTGGTGGGCTTCGGCTATCTAAAGGAACACTTATAATGTCTCCTGTATCAGTTTCCAAAATTTGTACATTTTGATTTTTAATTGATTTTCTTTTTTTAAAACGTTCTCCAACTAAAGCCAGCCAGCCGCAATGCTTTTGTTAAAATATTTTCTTAAATTTCATCATCAAATACTTCGTCATCAGCTTCTTTTTCATATACTTCTTCTTCAGGTTACAACTTGTGTTCCAACATTTTTATATTCAGGAAAATGCGGCTGAGATTCCGCATCTATATAAATTGATTTTGCACGAGTTTGAGTGCCTTTTGTTCCCCTAATTTTTACTCTTTCCTCTTTATTTCTAGGAAGTTCTCGTTTTTTGTTTCTTATTTTAAATAGATTTTGTCTGTATAAATACCATTTTTGAGTGTCCGTAAGATGTTTATTTATCAATATTTGTTTCATAATTTTATCCAACTCATTGAGTTCAGTGTCTGTATTTTGCTTCATTTTCTAATAAATCTCGGGTTTTAGAATTATAATTTTGTTAAATGTTGTATTATTCATTTTATAAAATTTCCGATTATCCCTGATAGTACCTTTTTATACTTTCGTAATTGTGTTGTTGCTTTTTTATTCAGATTACAATTGCCTTTTAAAATATTTAATGCTATTTCACAAATTGTTTTAATTACTTCAGGGTCACAGTGTTTTATAATTACTTTCTGCAATTTTAGTTTAGAGATTTTTAATAGGTGCATTATATGACGATTCGTCTTCAAACGTTTCATATTCTTCCCCAAATTCTTCTAATTGATCTCTCGTACAATAACACAAACCTTTTCCAAATATATCAGTTCTTAATCGAAATATGTCATTAACGTCTTGAGTAAGATCTATTAATATATAGCCGTATGGGACTGATGTCACATCATTCTATACTTTTTCAAATGCTTTGAATTTTGGGATATATTTGGCGAGCTAGGAGTAATATCTGCGGTTTATCTCTTGAATTTTTGGAAAGTATTAGATATTTACAGTTAAGTGAAATATCTCTTGAAAACTTACCCTGGTGAAAAACATTTTGTGTTCCAAATATTACTGATAAATTTCTATGATGTCATCCTCTAGTAAATAAATCACATACATACTTATCATGAGAACTTAACATCATATCATCGATAATAACTAACAAAGGTTTTTGATTATCATTAAAATCTGGAATAGTATTACTATATTCTACATCTTTAACATATTTTGGAACGGCATTTTTGTCTAAATTACACCAAATAATTGTATTTATATATTGTGGTTGTATATTTTCTTTTTTATATTTTATTAAATTATGAATAAAAGTGGTTTTACCACAGCATGATGGCCCCGCAACCAACATAGTAACTAGGTGAGTATTAGTTAAAAATTTGTATTAGTTAAAAACTAACATTGGTAACCTATATTTATAGGAAAAGCTCTTTTCCCGAAGTGAATATAAATGTAAATTTAGTAATTCTAATAAACATTCTTCAGTAAACCTTCAACATGGATAATCAAATTTTCGTATTTGTTCTACAATTTTTAAAAGGAAATGAAGGAAAGGAATTTTTGAAGAAAATTGTAAGCAAAAATAAAAAGCAATTTTTTCTTACTATTTTCATATTTACCTATTACTTAGAACAAGTATACAATCTTTATAAACAACTAAACTTGTCTGGCGGACGCCGCCGCCTGTCTGACCTATTTTTATAACATTAACCTACTTCGTGTCTGACCTAATTACAGTTTGACCTACTTCCGGGTGACTTTGACCCACTGATCTGTTTGGCCCAAGTGCCTACCTATCTACTCTGAAAGCTAATAAATTTCATGAAATCATGAAGAGTGAAGATGAATCTGTTATAAAAATAGTTTTCGACATGCAACAAGATCAGCCATTACCAAAATTATCTGTTGGTGAAATTTTTACAGTAGACAGGTATGGTTCTACAACTTCAAATGCTTTGATTTTTGGGATATATTTGGCGAGCTAGGGGTAATATCTTTAAATTCTATGTCCAACTCGAATGTTTTAGATAAAATTAATAGAGTCTCGAAAGAAAAAAGTGAAGATGTCAAGAAACTTATAAAATATTTTGTAATACCTGCAGATGCTGCAGAATTTTATCATGATATATCAAATAATTCCCACCGAGAAGAGGTGGAAGTAAACGATCCAATAGGTTTAATTTATGAAGAAGAAGAAGATGCTGTATAAAAACCTAAATTTGTGAAACTGCATATATTCCATAAATACTTTTAAAAATATCGAAAACATTTTGAATAATTTGTTATTATTGTTACTTTTTATGAAGTTTTACAAAAACTTGTCTGTTTTATAGAGTTTTGAAAAAATTTTGCGTTATATGAAGTTTTGCAAAAATTTTGAAAGTGTATGTTGTGAAGTTTTGAAAAACCGCCTGCTTTTTAGTCTTTTTTTTTTTGTTTTTAAATGACTTGAAAAATTTTTATTTCAAACCAATTTATCGGGCGCACACCACTTTCAAAAAAAATTAATTTAATGTTTTTATCATTATTACTTAAGATTTAAATAACAAAAAATCTATTTCTGACAAAACTGAAATTATTATTTTATGTAGTTTTGAAAAAACGCTCCTCAATTGTGTAGCGACTTTTTATTGACGTTTATGTGTTTATATTTTAATGTTAAAAATTTTTGTATACAAAATTTTGTGAAAAGTTTTGGAAGCATTTTTTTTAAAAACTGAAAATATAAATTGATTAAGAGATAAAAAAATATTAGATTAAAAATAAATACGAATTTTAGAAGATTAAGTTAAAAAATTGAATTTAAATAAAAATTTAATGGATGAAATAGAATTATTGCAATGTTTTGGAGATCGCTGACGATGAGCAACACTTTTGCAAATTTAACTGTTACAAATGACATTTCACATAATAAACATAATAATAATATAAAAGTAACATTAGACTGCTAATGTTATTTGGACATTTAATAACATATGTTTTTCATGTTTCTTCTGTTCCCACAACAGTCACCACTTTTATACATGCAAATAAAAATTATTCAAAATTCTTTTTTACCATATGTACCTACTTCTAATCTTTCAACATTCCGACAAAATATCGTCCCCATAAGAGTCATCAAAATTAAATAATTTTAATGACGGAGCATTTAAATTAGAAGATAAAATACCAATTAAAAATAATAATGTTGAAAACTAAAATATTTTTTTCTGTAAAACAAGTGTTTTATTTAAGAGGATTTTTTTTTCCTATTAGAAGAATCCTATATTTATCTGGCGCAGTCGGTAGGATGCGTCAAGTGTACTTCAACCTAACCAAAAACAAACATCTTTTTTTCAAAAGAAGTGAAAAATAAAATTAACATTTTTTTTTTTTCAAAAGAAGTGAAAAAGAAAAAATAAAAACTTAAGAAAACTTATAAAAAATTTCTTTTTGTGCATTTATATATTAATATTTTGTGACGTATCGCTATTTTATTCTAATTACAAAACTGCAGAGAATTAACGACAATTAAACTAGTGAACTCATAAATTCAATAATTAATATTTTAATATTTTACAAAAAAAAAAAAAAAATTGTTAAATAAAACCAATAGGATAGGTTAGTTAGGTTAAGGTGGCTGCCAAAAAGGCACACTTAGACCGTATTTGTTCCATTGTGATACCACATAGAAGCTTTTCTATCCCACTTGTTAAAACCAATTTGAGCTTTTTGCAAAGAGAAGAATACTCTTCACATTTTTACCTGCCAGATCGCTGTCGAAGAGATATTGCCCCAAATGGGTATTCCTTCTTGCCGACAAGGCCGGCATGTGCAAAGGAGATGAAGAGTAGTTTCGTTCTTCGCACATGCCGGCCTTGAACTCCTTCGAAGGTCAAGTATTGTACTCCTTCGAAGGTCATCACTGTGTTCGAGTTCCAACTCTCACGGCTTGGGATGCTCGTCACATGAGATTTCCCGAAGAAGTAAATGGGGGACGTGTAGTCCACCAAGGCGGGAGTGGACTTCAATGGGTTTATGATATCCGAGTGAACTTCTCGTGAATTGATCCACTGGGATGTAGCTTTTAATCTCACAGCTGTGTTTGCGGCTGCATATTCACTTTGCATTGAGCATGATGTCTAATGCCACAGAAGGGGTTGTTATTAAAGAGCCACTAATACATAGTATGGCAGTTCTTTGGACCCTAGCGATTGCCTTGCGGTTGACTTCTTTATCGATTACCTTTCACCATACTAGGAATCCGTACATAAGAATGAGTCTTACTACGGATGTGTATAGCCAGTAAGTCATGTGTGATTGAAGCCCCCATTTCTTACCAATGGCTTTTTTACACGAGTAGAGTGTTATTGAGGCTCTCTTTACGCTTTCTGAGATGTTAGCCTTCCAACTTAACTTCCTGTCTAGAGTTAGACCCAGAAATTTCGCCGTTTCGCTAAAGGCAAGAGTGGAGCCATTTAACGAAGGCGGCTTTATTTTAGGAATTTTATATTTCCTTATAAAAAGGACCAGTTCGGTTTTCTGTGGATTTACTGACAGTCCACAGTCTGTAGCCATGTTGTGAGTGCAAGTTGCAAAACGTCCCTGAGACTGTCAGGGAACTTGCCACTGACCACGACAGCAACATCGTCTGCATAGACGATTGTTGTGCAGCCCGCCTCTTCCAGGATTTTAAGCAGTTTATTTACCACCATATTCCAAAGAAGGGGAGATAGCACCCCTCCTTGCGGATTCCCTCTTTTCACAAACCTTTTTGCTTTATCGTTGCCTAAGTTGGCACTGATGGCCCTGCTATTTAGCATATTAGCTATCAGTGCTCTTAGCTCCGGTTCAACTCCTACGCTTATGAGTGTGTCTACATGTGCTGCTTGATTGACGTTATTAAATGCTCCCTCAATGTCTCTAAAAGCTGCAAGAATATACTCTTTGCAATTTAAAGATCTTTCAATCGAGCTCGTCAAAGCGTGAAGTGCAGTATCCACTGACTTCCTTTTACAGTAAGCATGTTGAGAAGCTGACAACAGATTTTTATCTAAGTTACAGCAGATATGGATGTCGATTAATCTTTCTAAAGTTTTTAGAAGGAAGGATGAAAGGCTTATAGGCTGAAAGTCCTTCGCATAAACGTGACTACTTTTGCCGGCCTTGGGTATGAACACTACTCTGACCAGTTTCCATTTATCCGAGATAAGCCGCAAATTAAGACTACCACAGAAAATGCTTTTTAGCCAAGCCAGGGTAGTAGATGCAGTTTGCTGCATCTCAGCGGGTATAATTCCATCCGGTCCGCTTGACTTGAATGGTTTGAAATTATCTATAGCCCATTGTAGTTTGTCTCCTGTAACCACCACCTCCGAGATAGTAGAGGGAGGATTCAGAAGACAAGCCCCCTCTGCGCCATTATTTGTGCACCCAGGAAAATGGGTTTTTAAAAGTAATTCCAACGACCCCTCGCTTGTGGTAGCCCAGCTGCCATCCTCTTTTTTCAGAAGACTAGGGACCATGGGGTTTTTCGATAGAATTTTCCGAGATGCCTCGGAGACGTTTTCTATACCTCCCGCAGAATAGTCTCCAGGTGTCTCTTTTGGCCTTTTTAAGTGCTTTTTTGTACTGACTAAGAGCCGGTTTATAAAAAGCTTCAGTCCTGTAACTAATTTGTTTTGTTGGCATTATTAAAAGCCCTCCTACTATCTTTCCTTAGAGTTTTGATTTCATCATTCCACCAAGGTGGTTTAGGTTTTACCCTAGGCTTACTGATGGGACACGAATGCTCGAAGGACTTATTAGGCCTTAGTAAAAACGTTTACTAGGCTGTTTAGATCCTGGATATTAGGAATTCTAGGTGTTAAGGAGGGAAGCGTTGATTTTAAGTGCGCCCTATATTTGTTCCAGTCAGTTCTCTTAGGATTTCGATAGACTGACTTTTTTGTAGGACTTTCGTCCAGACTGAACTCAAGCTATCTGCGATCTGAGAAGGAATGCTCATCAGAAACTTTCCATGAGTTTATTTTAGAATAAATGAAGTCCGAGACTAAGGTTATGTCTAGAACTTCTTGCCTATTACTAGTAACAAAGGTAGGTTCCTTGCCAATGTTACAGATAAGAAGGTTAGTACTTAAAATGTAATCAAAAAGTGACTCATCCTTTTCGTTGGTATCCGAACTACCCCAGAATTCATGGTGAGCATTCGCGTCGCAGCTTATGATGACCCCAATGTTCATCCTTCTAGCATCCACTACCAAACGTGCCAGATTGGATGGAGGGAGTGAATCCCGCGAGTTGTGAGGAAGATACGCTGTAATTATACATAAAAGTTAAATTTAATGTATTTTTAGCAAGTATGCACGCTCTAGGTCTGCATACCTCTTTATTATACAACAACGTGTATCCTGGTATCTGGAGTCCATGAACCTGTTTTTTTGTCACCCATGGCTCTTGGATCAAGATAATATCTTCAACCGTTCTCCTGAGGCGGATTTCAAGTGTGGCGGAAGCCGCTTTGGAGTGATAGAGATTAATTTGGAGTAGCTTCATTACCTGAGATATCCTTAATCTCTACCACCTTCGCATTAGCTTCATCATCGAAGTCCAATGAGAAGCCTTTAGCATCATAGCTGTCAGAATCAGATCTAAGTAGATCTTCTTCTTCGTCAGCCTTGATGACATTATTCACTCTCTTTGGAGCCGAGGAGGATGCTACGCCAACGACATCGGATCGGTCAGAGTCTGCCTCTTGGGCTTGACTTGGACCTTCACCGATGCTCCTTGAGGCCTCCACCTCATTCATCTTCTACACCTTCAGTGTAACCGCTATGAAGCCGTAACTAATGACCCCTTTGGCTTTCGCTAGGGGTTGTAGGGAATCCTTATTGACAATGACCAACGCCTGTTGGGATTCTCCTACTACTTCCCCTAGTTTGGCAATCTTCCAATTGTGAGTTGGAAGTTGGGGATTTGACACTTTCATCATTTTGATGATCATGTCTGCTTCGGCAGGTTCTTTTGGCAGCCATACCCTAGCTCTTGGCCTGCTAGCGATTTCCTCCCTGCTTACGGCTTTGAGCTTGGCCCCGGCCACAGACTTCCCGCCTTACCTATTGCCCGCTTGTAGAGATCTGCCAATCTCTGATCAGCACAAGCAGTCAATTTGACGTGGCCCTGATGCCTGCCAGCGTCTCTACAGGAGGGTGGTGGTCTCGGATTTTCTTCGAGTATCTGCTAAAAAGTTGTGTTTAAAGCAACAACAACCTTCTTCCAGTTTGGAACTACCCTGTGGCGCATCTTGTGACCTCTGGCTCTTGGACATAAGGCCCTTCGATGAACGTGGGATTTGTCCTTCTTGGGGCTTGACCTGGCCTACTACTGTTCTGGACCAGGCTAAGGAGTTCTTTTGTGTCTCAGATAACTGACTAATATTGAGAGGACATAACCTCTCAATAATTTTATAGGCCGACCGTT
Source organism: Poecilobothrus nobilitatus (assembly GCA_947095535.1). Taxonomy (NCBI): domain Eukaryota; kingdom Metazoa; phylum Arthropoda; class Insecta; order Diptera; family Dolichopodidae; genus Poecilobothrus; species Poecilobothrus nobilitatus. The sequence goes on from OX352772.1 coordinate 270,944,398, forward strand.
TATCAAAGAAGGCTTGTTTCGACAGGCGCACTTTGCGTACCGTCTTTGGTTGTTCGTGACTTCCCTTAACCCTACTAGTGCCCGGTTTGGTCGCTTTACTTGCCGCTTTACTTACTTTGCTCGCTTTACTTTACTTTTGGGAAGTGCCGGCTAACTCTTTTTTCAAATATTTTTTTTTAATAATTTGTTCCACATTTGAACCCACGAGTACGAATAAAAGGAAGGTCCGTCCTATACAGAGATTCGTATACATAAGGCAAGGCTAATAAATTCGGAGGGTCGGCAGGTACACCGAATGCTCCGTTCGGAACTGGGCTATTTGTAAGACTGGGCCTCCAGCCAGGCTGATCATCGGCACGGGTCGTATAACACCTTGAATCCGGACCAGATTTACCCAATCCAATATATCCGGTAAAAACCGAGGTGTCAGTAATACGATACAAAAAGACAGACTCAGTTTACCTTTCCCTTAGTACCTAACCATCTAGCTGGTAATTATTTCTGGTCGGCACCCACGAAGAGGGTTTGGATTGAGGATTTTTGCCGACCTAACAATATACAAATAAAAACAATAACAAATAAACAAAAAAAAAAATAGGGGGTGTAAACAAAATGGCCGTATAATAAAGAAAAAGTGGTCGTATACTAAAGAAAAATACCAACAAAAAAAAAATCAACAGTCAACCACCAACAAAAAACATTAACAGTCAACTAATAACAAAAAAAAAAAAATCAACAGTCAACCAATAACAACAAAAAAAATCAACAGTCAACCACCAACAACAAAAAATTCAACAGTCAACCACCAACAACAAAACAAAAAAAATCAACTAATAACAAAAATGTCCAATTAACATAAAAGAAGCCTTCAAAGTAAGTAAAAATAAAATACTAATATTATCTATGTATTAAATTAAAAAGAATAAAAAAATGGTCTCTTTTTTATTCCATTAATGTTACAAAGTGTTGCATTATATTTTAATTTTTTTTAAGTGATTGATTACATAAATCAAGCTAACCAAATTGCAAAAATTAATATTTAGCTCATTCAAATTTCCTAATTCATAAATTTTCCAACGAAAAGTAAATTTTAAAATAAATTTTTTTTAAAAATAAACTGTTCGCAAAAAAATTTTAAATAGTTAAATCAAATTTAAAATATTATTTCACTCCAAAATTAATGTTATTACGAAATTATTACAAAATTATTATTACAAAATTTTTTTTTAAAATCAAAAGTAAATTTAACTGAAGAAAAATTATTCAATAAATCAATTAATTTATTGGATAAAAATTTTTATTCCAAAATTAAAATACAATAAATTTTCTGAAGAAAATATATTATAATAATACACCTTTTTTTCCATTATTTTATTAAAGTAAAGTGTGTATCAAATTCATAATATCATTTTATTACAACTACCTCATATTAAAATTAGAATTTTATTAAATAAAATTTGTTTATTCCAAAAATTTAAATTACAGTATTACATTTTGAAAAAAAAATAATACACCTTTTCTTTTATTATTTAAAAATAAAGTGTGGTATCAAATATATAATATTATTTCATTGCAATTACTTCTTAATCGAGATAAATAGAAAATTAAATTATAGAATATTTAAATAAATTCAAATCTAATTATGTTTTAAGTAGTATATTTTTTTTTATTAAAATAAATCAAATTACAAATAAATATTGTTTTTATAAAATTATGTAATTAGCAAAAATTTTTATAATAATATATATAAAAGTGCTTCTTTAAAAATAAATCAAATTCTCAAAAAAAAAAAAAAAAGAAAATAATACTCTAAAAATTATTGTTAACAATTGACGTCTGTTGGTAAAAATATTAAATATATATAAAGTATAAAGGGCAACAAATACATTTATGATAAAATTAGCTGCATCATTAGGCAATATTTCAATAACAAGTAACCCCTCTGTTCAACTAAATCAAACCAATAGCAATATGACATCGTCTTTGGAATTATCAATTGACCCTTTAAAATATTTACATAAGTTACCTGAATTCGCTGGTGACTTTAGGGATCTCCAAAATTTTGTAGATTTATTAAGCGGAATTAGTCCGTTAATGTTAAGATACATTGATTTGTCACAAAGTATATTTGGTGACATAATCAAATCTAAACTTCGTGGCAGAGCAAGAGAAGTTATAGATATAAATAATCATATTACAACGTGGATTGAAATCCAAGAAATCTTAGTAAACAATTTTAGTAACATTAAAACGCAGTAACATTTAAAACAAGCTACGTTGACTTCTATAACAATGTGAAAATTGCTCTTAGACGAGTAAATGTTAAGACACGCTTATCATATGACGATGATCTTACAACAATTACAAATATAATAAATAATAATAAAAATTCTGATCTTACAATTTTTAAACAGAAAATTTCTGAACCAATGCGTTCAATTTTATGTTGTCGAAAGCCAGAAACTCTAGAACAAGCATTGGACATAAACTTCGAAGCCGGGTATGGCTATTTTATAAACAATTTACAAAATTTCAATTCCCAATCAAAAGAAAGAAATAATCATAAAAACTTTCCGAAAAACTATAATAATAATAATAATAGGTATACCGACAACAATAGGTATAATAATAACAGTAACAATAAAAACATCAAGTATAACGATAATAATGGGAACAATTATGCAAATAAAAATTATAGGCATAATAATTATTATAATAATAAAAATGCAAACTTCAATCAAAATTCACGGAGCAATACCTTTCCAAATCGAAACATTCAACATCGTATAAATCGATATTCGAACTCACATTATAATAACAATCCCAGTACCAGTTTTCACAATAATAACGATCAACAACTACCTTCCAACCCCTATAACAAAAACTCATCTAATTACAACAATAATAACCAAACTTACTATAACAATCAGCTACCTCCTGCTGAACCAATGGAAGTAAATATTATTGAAGCTCAAAAAAGTGAAGCTCAAAATTTTCTTGTAGTAGCTTCAACTGGAACTTACCATATATAATAATTAAGGGAAACATTAGACCACTAAAATTTATAATTGATTCTGGTGCGACCAATTCAATCATAAATCCTGAATTATGCAACTCAAAATATATTGAAGACGTAAAAACAAAAACTTCACTAAAAACTATTAACGTCAATGTTACTATAAGTCAAAAAGCTCTAATCCCCTTATTTAAAGAATTAGGAAACTTAGAAATAAAAATGGAAATGCTTGTATTTAAATTTCACCAAGATTATGATGGATTGATAGGTAACAATATCCTTATCCATTAAAAGCAATTATTAATTTTGAAACACAAAAATTAACTACCAAATATAAAGAAGTGGAAGTTAAATTTTCAAATTCTACGGAAAAATTTAATTATGAAATAGAAAAAGCTGGTGATATCGAATTGGATATTCCAGTACAACAAAAAGAAGGACTAGCCTACCTTAATGAAAAGAAGTCTTCAGATGGCAAGGTAATTTTAAAAGAAGGCATTTATAATGAGAAGATTATAAAGCAAAAATTGTAATCAAAATAAAAGACCAAAATAATAAAATCTTAAATTTCAGTCCTGTATCAAGCGAAGTAGTTGATTATCAAATTTTTAATATTATTGAACAAAAGGAAGGTAAAAGCTTGTTGAAACAAATCAGAATAGACCACTTACATGCTAAAGAAAGGGAACCGCTTCTTAAAATTATTAAAAAATTTTCTAAAACATTTTATAAAGAAAACTCCGTGTTATCTTTTACCAATTGTACAAAACACATAATTAGGACAACAAATGATGTCCCTATTTTATTTAAATTTAAATTATGTGGACTACCAAAAATTTTTGTACAACCCCTTCATTTTTATCATTTAAAAATTTCCATTTTGAGGTTTAGATAAATTGTACAATGGCAATTCTTTCCATATATCTATATACTAAAGATTATAAGAATGTGTGCAGTGAAAACATCAAAATGTCAGTCGTCCATTATTTTCATAACAAAAAAGTTCATTATTGTATGAAAAAAATTTTTAATGGCCCTTTTTTTGGTGACAGTGATATAATGGAGTTTAGCCAGTCATTTTAATATAGTTTCTCACTAAAAAAACAAAGAAATAAAATTTGAACCTTTGTTTATTTTAATGTTTATTTATTTTGTGATACTTCAAAATTTAAAAGCCATGGTAGTGAGAAATTTTTTTGCATATGTATTAAAAATACCAACGATATTGAACATATTTTCGTGGATATTTATGATTACTTTCGTGGATATTTTCAAATGTTTCATGAATATGTTTTTACCTTTATCTCTTTCAAACACATATCATTTTTGTATCTTCTGCCTATGAATTTTAGATTCGATTTTCGCAAACATTAAAAAAAAACACAATATTTTGTTTTAACACTTTTTAATTTTTCTTTTTTTTTCTTTATACAAAAAATAACTTATATTCTACAATTTAATCAACAACTAATTTCACAATTTAAATATACTTTAATTTAATTTATTTAATTATACTTTTTATTTCTTAATTTAATTAATTTTAAATGTTTAATACGGAGCTTCGGTGAGTTTGAAATCCAGAACAGAACTTAATTTTATTCGTTTATTTCCTGATATTTATATTATAATTTTTGCTTATTGAAACAATATTTTGTGGGAACAATAAAAGTAGGATTAGTAGGAATTTTGTCTGTGTGAAAAATAATTGTTTTTATAATAATGTTCCAGATGCTGAATTTGCAGGAACTTTTATATAGATTTATTGAAAGTAAATATATGGGATAATTTAGTTTTTTATGTCATATAAAATTAATTGGAAAGATATTATTTTGTGGGAACATTAAAAGTTCGATTAGTAGGAATTTTGCATATGGGAAAATAATTATGTTTTTATGATAATATTGTAAATGCTGAATTTGCAGGAATGTGTAGATTTACTGAAGGTAAATCTATGGGATGAAAATTATTTACTTTTTTTAAGAATATAGGTGTCGTATTAACATAATGAGAATTTTGTCTATGGGAAAATAATAATATGTATTTCTATAATGTGCAAATGCTGAATTGACAATGTTTTAGATTTATTTATTGAAAATAAATCTATGGGAAAATAATTATATTTAAAATAAAGCTTTCTTATTGTTAGTGGTGTCATTACCGTTTATAACACCCCCACCGTTACTCTGAGGCTCCGACGAAGTATTTATTATGATTTTCTTATGTTTTTTGTACAAACATTTTATTATTAAAATTACAATAATTATAAAAAACATAAGAAAAATATTGATAGATATATTTATTACATGATTTTTATATTTTTTGTTTACAATATCGTTAATATGTTTTCTATTATTTTCTATATTTTTTACATGAAATTCTTCAAATTTTATATAATTCAAAGTTTTATTTTCAATTATTTTTGTAGTATAGAAAGGTAAAATTGTTTTGTCATTATTTTTAGTATAAAAATTTTCATAAGTTTTTTCTTTTATTTTAATTTTACAATTTTCGTACCTTATTAAATTGTTACCTGTTATAAATCATTACAATTGTGTTGTATATTTGTTATTCCAATATTTTTGGTTATAATTATGCCTTGAATTATTTCTTTAACTTCTTTATTTAAAAATTTTTGCATATTACAATGTGCTTTTTCAAATTTAAATATACTATTGATACATTCATTTTCTATAATTTTTAAATTTTTCTTTAAATTATTTTCGACATTTGAATTGTAACAAATATTAGTGTCGTCTATAAGTACGTTATAGTTCTCTAATAGAATAGTTTTATTATTTTTATTTGGTATTGGTTCAATGTGAATTTCAGAAAGCGGTCTTGCACTATATTCTGGAATTAGTAATATAATAATAATTTGTTCTAAATAAAATTTTACAGTAATTTTAATATCTTGAATGCTTTCAAAATCAGAAAGTATATTTAGTTCTTTTTCTGTCAAAATGTTTTTTGATAGTATGCCTAATTTACTTGTAAGTATTACTTGTTCCATATCGTCAACGTGAGTTTTGAGTAGGTCTATATCATAATTAATTTGATACATATATTGCATATTTTTTATTTCGTCTTCTATTTCCAAAATTTCATTATTGGTTTGCATATTAAAAGAATTTAGGTATTCCGAAATTGTATTTTGTTGAATTTTAATTTGCTTTGTGATATTCTTGATTTGGTCAGAAATTTGATTATTAATTAGTATTTGTTTATTATTCTCGTTAATAAGGGATATGGAGTTCTTAGATAATGCTCCAATTTGTTCGTTAATAGGTTGTTCATCATTATAGTCCATTGTACCGATTAGGTATTTTAGTCCGGTTCCTACTACGTTAAATAAACTTCTTGTATGTCTTTTGTGTGGTTTAAGATTATCTATCTTTTTATCTAGTAGATCGAAATTATGTTTAATTGTATTGTACATAGGGTTACTAAAATTTAGTTGTATTAGTTCAATATTTTTGTGTATTGGTACTCTACTGTTTTCATATTCTGTTATGTTTATGATATGTAATACCTTTTTAAAATCTCTGATAATTTTTCTATTACCTAGATTTATTGTAATAAAACCATTGTTGTTATCAATGTTTTGTACTTCTAATTTTTGTGATAATATTAAAGGTATGAATATTATAATTAAGAGAGTAATTTTGAACATTGTGATCTGAAAAGAAGTATTTATTTTTTATTATTTATTTTTTTTTATATTTTTTTTTTTTTTTTTTTGTTTTTTAATTTGTAGTTTGATTTTGATTTCGTTTTTTCTTTTTTACTTTTATTGTTTTTGCTTTGACCGATGGGTTACTATTATCTTGAAATCTCTTTTTGGGTTTGAGAATTATAATACTTTAGACCAGTATCTTTATTAGTTATATGGTTTTCATCTAATATTTCCAGTTCCATTTTTTTGAATTTCGAGTGGTTTTTTCCCCCTCGCGGATCTTTTACAAAGTTTAAATCGGGAGATATTTCAATATCGGTTCTATTTTTATTAAGAGCATCTATTGTTTTGTCTTTAATTTTTAGAATTTTATTACGGATATTCTCATAGTCAGTATCCTTAACTTTACCATTTATGAAGTCGATCGGTTTATGGTTGGTTGTCGAGTGAATAGTATTATTATACATTGCTATAATTTTTAGAATTTTTTCCTCAACGGTGTCCAAATTTACTCGTTCGTCATGTTTAAGTAGTCTAATATGCTCGTTAATAGTGTTGTGCAGACGTTCGACATCGGCGTTCGAAGTATGATTATTATTTGAGGTATAATGAATTTCAATATATTGATTTTGAAGAAATTCCCGTAACGGGAGGGCTTTGAACCCTAATTCGTTATCAACTACTATTTTTTTTAAAATACCCACAATAGATAAATATTGTAAAACGGCTCTTTTGAATTCGGTCCAAGTTCGGGAATTAATTTTGATTGCTTGCGCAAACTTAGTAAATTTATCGATAAACGTTAAAAATAATGTTTGATCTAAGCTATAAAAAACGTCAATATGGACTATTTGGTTGGGACCTAAAGGTGTTTCTGTTATTTTGAACTTTGTTTTTATGGGTTTTCTTTCATATTTTTCGAGGTTACAAATCTCGCAGTTGTTTATAAATTGCGCTACTCTATCGCATAACTTTGGATGGTAGTATAGTAACTTCAGTTCATTGCATACTTCTGAAATTCCGCGGTGATTATTTTTTAAATGCTCTTTTTCTATAATTTCGGCAAGTTGCTCTTCGTCTACTATATCTTCTAATAATTTGTTACATTTAATTAACTTTAATTGGCCACTAGATGAAAAATGTTCGAAAAATATTTTTTCTAAAGTTTCTAAAATATTAGAATCTTCAATATAAATTGCATTGATAGTTTTGGAATTGAAATGATTTTTCAAGACAGTAATGGCTGTTTGTTCATCGAAATTTTTAGTGTGAATTACTTTCCTGCATTTATTAAATATTTTTAAGTTCCTAATTCTAAGAGAACCTGAATTTGTTTTATAAATAGAAATTTGAGTTTTAAATTCATTTAAAGGAGATTTACTAATTGGTATACTATTATTTTTAATAAGTTCATTTGTCTCGTTATTTCCGAACATTTGCTCTTCATTAAGGTTTACTTCTATACGTGATAAAGCATCGGCGTTGCCGTTTTGAACACCTTTTTTATATTTGATTTCGTAATCAAATTCGGAAAGCTTGAGACGCCAACGAACTAGTTTTGAGTTAGGTTCTTTTATGAAGAAGAGCCATTGGAGTGGCTTATGGTCTGTCTCAATTACGAATTTTCTTCCGAAAATGTAAGGGCGAAAGTACTTTGTGGCCCATACGATTGCCAATAATTCCTTCTCTATTGTACTGTAGTGTACTTCGTGTTCGTTAAGAGTACGACTAGCATAACACACGGGGCGTCCTTCTTGTGATAGTACGGCACCAAGAGCGAATTGGCTTGCGTCTGTTGTAAGAGTAAAAGTTTTGTTAAATTCGGGATAAATAAGGATTGGTTCATTTATAAGTAGTCTTTTGAGAGTTTCGAAACTTTGAATATATTCAGGATTATCAATTTTTAGTTTTACGTTTTTCTTTAAGTATTTTGTCATTGGTTTAGCGACTTTGGAATAGTCCTTAATGAATTTCCTGTAATATCCTGATAGTCCGAGAAATTGTTTAATTTGTTTTGGAGGTTTGGGAATAGGAAAGTTTTTGACGCACAATGTGACCAAGAAACTCAGTTTCTTTTTTCATAAACTCCGATTTATCTAATTGAATCATTAATTTGGCTTCTTCGAGCCTTTTAAAATTTTTTTTCAGCGAATCTATGTGTTCTTCAATAGATGCTGAGAAGATGATGATGTCATCTAAATACACCAAACAAATATTATTTATATAGTCTTTTAAAACATGGTTCATTAACCGTTGGAAGGTAGCTGGTGCTGTTTTAAGTCCAAACGGCATTCGAATAAATTCATAATGTCCATTCTCGACAGTGAACGCGGTTTTGTGAATGTCGTGTTCGTTTCTATTTGGTGGAAACCTTTAGCAAGGTCTAACGTTGTAAAATATTGGCATCTTCCCAATTTACTTAGAATGTCATCTATATTTGGTATAGGGTGCCTATCGTCCAAAGTAATTTCGTTTAGTTTCCTATAGTCAATAACGAGTCTCCATTTCTGTGTCCCACTGGCATCCTCTTTCTTTGGGACGATCTAGACAGGAGCAGAATATGGGGAGTTGCTAGGCCTAATAATGCCCTTGTCCAACATCTCGTTAATTTGCCTTTGTACTTCCTCTTTGTGAATTTGAGGGTATCTATAAGACTTAGTGAATATTGGAACGTCATTAATAGTACGAATACGATGTTTGATAGCGTTTGTGAAAGATAAATCTAAGTTTTCGTTATAGAATAAATGCGAGTATTGTTTTATAACTTGTAATAAATGCATTTTTTCAAAGTTGGATAAATGTTCATTACGAATTTCGCTTAGGACATTAAATTTGTTATCAGTTTCAGAAATTATATTAAAGTTATTATGATTTACAATCTCAGTTTCTAATGGTGAAAAAGTTATAGATTTATTACCGCTACTAAGAATATTTGCTTTTACAACGGCTGTATAGTTCTGTACTTCATATATTCGTTCTTGAATTGTGATTTCGCCATTTGAGGACTTCCTTTCCTGCAGATAAGCGAGACCATCTTTTTGAAGTACTGGTATAGTTAATTCATATTCACCTTTCTGAGTAATATTATATTTTGTTTCTTTATTTTTATTTTTAAAATGTATTTGGATTTCATTATAAAGTGTGGTTAAAAGTTGTTGACCTAAGTCGATTTTAGCTTTTAATGGCATTAATATATTATTGCCTATTAGCCCGTCATAATTGTCATGCAAAGGAAAGACATACATTTCAACCTTCTTTGTCGAGTCTCCCAATTCTTTAAAAAGAGGTATAACTGCTTTATGAATTATTTTTACATCTTGATTTATAGTTTTAATAATTATGGGGGTTTGAAGTTCTGTTAAATACATTGGATGACAAAGGTTAGGATTTATAATAGAGTGTGTTGCTCCGGTATCTATTATAAATTTAAGTGGTCTAATACTCCCACTAACTAAGATATATGGTAATTGAGATTCGAGGCCGTTAAAAGAAAATTTGCTGGTAATTCTGTTTTGTTAACACTTTTCTGTGTTTCTCCAATGTTTATTTCCATTGGTTCAGATTCAGAAATTTGATTATTTCTGTTATAATTGTTTGTAAAATTACTATTATTTACAAATGGGTTGTTCATGTGTGGGTAGTTGTTACTATTATTGGGATTATAATAGTTTGAATTTCGATTTTGAGAGGAATTCCATTGGTGGTTCCTATTGTTATTAATACTGTTATTTTGATTGTTCGTATAGTTGTTAATATTATTTTGGTTATTCTTATTAGAATTGTTATTATTTTGGTTGTTCCTATTAAAATTGTTATTATTTTGTTTTTTTCTATTAAAATTGTTATTATTTTGGTTGTTCCTAATGTAGTTGTTATTATGAAGCTTTGTATTATTAAAGTTTCTAGAATTATTGATAGTAGCGTTATTATTGGTACGATTATAATTGTAATTGCTTTTGGTGATTGGGTCACCAGAAAAGTTTTTATTTTTATTAATAGAATTAAATGTCTTTTGACCACTAAAATTATTAAGGTTAATATGTGCGTAGCATGCTTCATGTAAAATGTCAATGGCGGACTCAAGTGTTTTAGGGTCACGGCAATATAAAATTGAACGCATTGGTTCGGGCATTTTGTTCTTAAAAATAGTTAGAGCAGAGTTTTTATTATTACTAATTGTTTGTTGAGCAACTGTTGAGTTGGCTCCTAATTCTAAGCTAACTTTTATATTTAATCTTCTTAATGTATTTTTAATTTCGTTGTAGAAATCGACGGAATTTGTCTTAAAGGTGGTAGCTCTCAGTTGGTCAAAAAGTTCTTCAAGGCTACACCGATCGCTAAAATTTTTTCAAGGACGTCTTTTATTTCAGTTCATTTCTTAATGTGGTTGTTTATTTCCACTACTTCCCTCGCTTTTCCCTTAAGTTTTGATTTAATCAAGTCTGCAAATATACTTTGACTTATGTCGTCATATTTGCCTAATAAAGGGCTTACCCTATCAACCAAATCTGTGAAATTTTGTAGTTCTTTAAAGTTTCCAGTAAAGTCGGGTAATTTATCGAGATATTTCAGGGGGTCAATAGTAAGGCTTAATTGAGTTTCAGTCATTTTTATTTTTATTATAATAATTACTTAAATATAATTTTTTTTCAAAAAAACTATTACTAATTTTAAATATTGCAAGAACGCTTTCTATTGGGGTTTTTTTTCTTAAAACTTAAACTAATTGTACTAATCGCTATTTCTATAATTTTAATATTTTAAAATTTCTAAATTATTGCTTACGTTAAAATTTTAAAGTTGTTTTTGATGTTGATCAGCTTCGGGATAAACAGGAACTTAAACAGCAACGAGATGAACAGGAACTAAGCAGCAATGTACAGGATAACAGGATAACAGGAATACAGGAACTGGATTTAATATTCGCAATCACCATATAGTTAGATTTTTATTATTTTTTTTTGTTTTTTTCAAAAAAAAATATTTATAATTTTATATATTTATTTGAAGTTTATATAACAAAATATTTTTTTTTTTTGTTTTTAATAATAAATAATTTAATTTATGTTATAATATTGTTCTTATTCTTCCCATGTACACGGAGGTTAAAATGGGATTGTGTACTCGTCATCACTATCGACAAACATTGCAAATAATTTTTTTATTTTTATTAGTTTATAATTTTTAAATATATATAGGTTCCCCTTTTTTTTTTTGATTTAATTTCACTTATTTTTTCTTTTTATTTTATTTTTTTTTTTTTATTTAAAAAAAAATTTTTAAATTTATCTTTTGTTTTTTTTTTGTATACAATAGAATTAAAAGAAATATACAGTGTGTTAATTTTATTTTAAACTTTTATCACTTCGTTTGATAAAATTTTATTTTTTTTTATTTTTTCAAAAAAAAATTTTAACACTTCATTTGTTAAAAAATTTTATATATTTTTTTTCTTTTTATTTTGGAAAATCTTTCACCAAAAAAAATTAAAAGCTTTTCACGAAAATGTTTATAAGTTAATGCACTATAAATGTGTCAAGACACAAAGCGTTTTCTTTTATTTATTTCTTCTTTAAATTACAAAAGAAAGCACTTAGCGCATCCTACCGACTGCGCCAATTTTAGATTCGATTTTCGCAAACATTAAAAAAAAACACAATATTTTGTTTTAACACTTTTTAATTTTTCTTTTTTTTTCTTTATACAAAAAATAACTTATATTCTACAATTTAATCAACAACTAATTTCACAATTTAAATATACTTTAATTTAATTTATTTAATTATACTTTTTATTTCTTAATTTAATTAATTTTAAATGTTTAATACGGAGCTTCGGTGAGTTTGAAATCCAGAACAGAACTTAATTTTATTCGTTTATTTCCTGATATTTATATTATAATTTTTGCTTATTGAAACAATATTTTGTGGGAACAATAAAAGTAGGATTAGTAGGAATTTTGTCTGTGTGAAAAATAATTGTTTTTATAATAATGTTCCAGATGCTGAATTTGCAGGAACTTGTATATAGATTTATTGAAAGTAAATCTATGGGATAATTTAGTTTTTTATGTCATATAAAATTAATTGGAAAGATATTATTTTGTGGGAACATTAAAAGTTCGATTAGTAGGAATTTTGCATATGGGAAAATAATTATGTTTTTATGGTAATATTGCAAATGTTGAATTTGCAGGAATGTGTAGATTTACTGAAGGTAAATCTATGGGATGAAAATTATTTACTTTTTTTAAGAATATAGGTGTCGTATTAACATAATGAGAATTTTGTCTATGGGAAAGTAATAATATGTATTTCTATAATGTGTAAATGCTGAATTGACAAGAATGTTTTAGATTTATTGAAAATAAATCTATGGGAAAATAATTATATTTAAAATAAAGCTTTCTTATTGTTAGTGGTGTCATTACCGTTTATAACACCTATGTTCAAACATTTTCGTGGATATGGTTTCATTTTCGGTCTAATGAAAACCAGCCTTTATTATACAAAAAAACTACAGCGCTCGATAAAGTTTTCTACTGAACAATTTTTTTTATCACATTACAGTTTAGCGTTACATAAATTTTGCAGGAAGAAAGTTTTAAGCTAAACTGAGGACCGTTTTTTTAAAACTCAATTAGATGATTTTTTTCCAGAATCGACCTATTTATATAAGTAGTCAGCATAATTCGCAACGCCTCTTTCGTTTGGCGTTAATAAAATTTGTCTAAACTAAGTATTTTAAAAGTTATAGCCATTTGAAAAACGAAAGTTTTTGCAAAACTTCATAAAATTACGATTTTATTAAGTTTTGGAAAACTGATTCATAAGTGTGATTTTCCAATATTGCTTTTATAGTGTACATTGCTTGAATATATGATCTATGTATATATTAAACATACACTAACACTAATACTATTTTAAGTTGTTCCCATATTTCCGTAGATAAAACGGGACAAAAACTAAAGAAAAATGTAAAGGTTTCATGTTAACGCTGGATGATACGGAATGTAAGTCAAATCAATTAAAAACAAATTCTTAAATTTATAGTGAATTTTACATTTTACATATAGTATTTCGACATCACTGCAATTTCAAACCTAAGAAAATTGAACAGGCAAAATTTATTGTCAAGTATTTCAATGTAACTTACCCAAAAAAGAAAGAAAATTCAAATAAAACATTGACGATTAAAACAAGAGCTGTATCTATCAATTATAATATAAGAATGAGAAACGGGAAAACAGTTCTAGTTGGTTCAAAGTTGTTTCAAAGTATAACAGGTACCTAATATTACATTTTTTATCACTTAGATTTTAGAAAAATGAAAATCGAACTTTATTGGGAAATATGCCTTATAAAGTTAGTAGTATGCGTGTACATTTATTTTCATAATTTTTTTCTGTATATAAGAGTTTAAATACATACATTGATAATATACATATTATTATAGGTAATTATTTGTAGTATAGGTTTATATTAGTAGTGTGTATATACCGATTTTGGCCTCATATGGAGTAATTTTTTTGGGGGAGTAAAATTTTAATATGAAAAAATTGTTATAAAAAGTAAAAATAGAGCTTTTATGAATTTTTTTTGTTTTATTGTAATTGTCAATCAATTGGTCTTACTAATTATAAGAAATTAGAAGATCTGGAAATAAATAAATTTTATAAAATTATAGAGTTCAAACTAGAAGAGGAAACAAAATTTGGAAAAGCTCTTCTAGTAGGGTTAATTTTAAACGGAGAGCAAATATTATTAATACAAACAAAAATATTAAGCAGCTCAAACAGTTTGGAGGGTTAAAGTATAACGGACGAGATGAAGAAACATAGCAATGTTCGATTTCATATTAAAAAAGAATATGAAGTAAGGTAAATATGATGCTGATGATGATGTTGATGATAATGATGGTGATGATGATGATGACAATGATGATGATGATGATGAAGATGATGATGAGGATAAGGAAAGAAATAGTAGTATAAGGAAAAAATTAAAAAGAAAAAATACAAACTATGTAAAAAATAAAAAAAGTAAAAAAATAAAAATGCAACTTTAATAAAATATTTAGTTTTTGTTTTCTTATGTTTTGATTTTTTACAGACAACAGGTTTATCTAAGTAGAAATAGAGAATCTCTATATTTTTTTCTATAAAAAGAAGTTTTGTTAAAATTATTTTTCATTTATATATAATTTTTGAACCTTTTAGTTAAATTTATTTTTTAGAAAATGATTGTATTTACTCATCCATTCTCTATGATGGTAGCTGGTAGCCATCTTGTTGTGGAAAGACTACCTTTATAGCTCAACTAGTTAATAACTTAAATAAAACTGTATTTCCAACGATTGATAAAATCATATGGTGCAATTCAGAAATAAATGCTAGCCCAAAAAATTTGGAATTTGAAAACATAGAATATCAAAATACTATTCCCGAAACTATTGAAAGTGATAAAATACTTTAATTATTTTGGATGATCTAATGCTGGACGCTTATGGTCAAAAAATTTGTGAATTGTTTACTAAGCGTTCACACCATCGTAATATTTCGATTATATTAGTTACGCAAAATATATTTCATCAAGGAAAATTTTGCAGCGATATTTCTATTAATTGTAAATATTTAGTTATTTTTAGAAATCCAAGAGATAAGTCTCAAATTTTACCGTTAGTACGACAAGTGTTTCCAGAGAATGTTAGAGAATTTCAAAGAGTATCTAACGAAGTAACATCACTTCCATATAGTTATATTGTTCTTGATTTTACTTAAGAGATCAATGATATATTTCGTATTAGAACACAAGATTTCAAGAAAGATTTTTCTGAATGTTACTGTTTTCCAAAGCAATTAACAATTGACAACTTATGTGAAAAAAATGAAACGATTGAAGGAAAACCAACATATATTGCATGTATTAAAAAATAGTAAACAAAAGTTAAGAAACAATATACTTAAATACTGTGACTCAGAAGTTATTAAAGCGATTTGTGAAATTGTTATAAATACATTGAATGGAAATAATAAGATAACAAAAAGTCAACATCAACATTTAAAAAATTATAAAAACAAATTACGCTTTTTAGCTTGTCCAAAAAAAAAAAAAATTATAAACGAAAATTGTTAATTCAAAGTGGAGGATTTTTACCAATTTTAATTGGATCTGTACTTTCTGGGATACTTGGAAAACTTATTGAGTAATATCAAAAACAAAAATGAATAATTTACAACGAATGATTGTTTTACATCCTGATCAATATAATAAATTAAAAGATAACTTATTAAACGATAATGAACTCAGCCAAATAGATAAGGTAATGAAAACAATCTTGTTAAACAAGAATTTGAATGATATTCAAAAATGGCATTTATATCGAAACCAACTAGTAAAATTAGGTGATAAGAGAAGAAAGCAATTATTAAGAAACCCTGTTGAACCACTCATGACTAATGAAAACCTTCAAATAGGAGAAGAAACACCATCACGTATTTATATGAGAAATATGAGTACACAAACATCTAGAACTATCAAAAAGCATAAAGATACACAAACCAAAACGAAAAAGTTTAAGGATTCTTCAATGCAAACAAATCCGTATGAGGATGTTTATGAAACAGAACCATTAGAAAATTCACAAGAATATATTAATTATATATTAATATTAATATATTAATATAAGGTTTATTAAGTAATTCTTCAGAAGTTATGTTTCCTGAAAATACTCTTTCCCAATTCACAAATAAAATATCTCGACGTATTGACCTCAGGAATGAAAATTGGAAAGTTTTGGAGAGTTTTATTCTAACGATTCTCTTCAAACAGATAAATATGAACGTACAAATTGTATATTAATTTCAATAGGAAAAACTACGGTTACTGTAGGTGAAAATAATTCTAGAAAAAATGTTGATAAGCGAATGGGTTATAATTTTACCCTGATATTCATAAATATAAATTTAGAAATGATGATTGGAAAATAAACTTTTTACCAGTTTTAATTAATAATATTACACCAGAACTAGGATTTACAAGAAAACAAGTTTTAACAGAGTTTTTTAATGAAATTTCACAATCTTTGTTAAATGAGAATGATTATAAAGAAGATAAAAAAAAATAGCTCCAGCGGATCAATTAATATCTCGATCATTTGAAAAAGAAAACTGTTTTTTACAAAAAAACTTTGAATATACTATCCCAGAACTGATAAAGGAACTTCTTTCACAAAAAGAAAAAGCAATAAATTTAAAAAAAGTTTTACCAGATTTATTTAAACAAACATTTTCAATGTATAATGATCAATTACCAGGTATGATGGTTATTTACACTGATATTATTGAACCTAATATATATGGAGATAGTACAATAAGAGCATTAAAAACAATTAACTGTGAAAATTGCAGGAACCCTTTTAACAGTGAATTTAAAAACGTTCAATATATTCCAGTAGAAACAAGTTTATTTGAAACTATTTCAATTCGCATTTGTAATCAATATGGTGAAAATATAAATTTTTCACCAAGTTTATTTCCAACAAAAATTGTTTTACATTTTATTCGAAAATAAAAAATATATAAATAGATAGAAAAAAAATATAGTTTTTTCATATCATTACATTATTAGTTTTAGTTTACATTAAATATTATCTTAATCAAAGTGGAGGTAACATCAATGAAATAGGCCAGCTATTACAAACAACATCTAATTTGCAAAAGTGGAGGTAACATCAATGAAATAGGCCCCCTATTACAAACAACATCTTATTTTCAAAAGGGCAGAGGGATTGGAAACCTTTTAGGTGGTTTATTAAGATATTTAAAACCTATGTTTTCATCGGGTCTAGATATTTTATAAAAAGAAGCTTTGTCAGCTGGTATAAATTCATTATCAGACATTAGCACAGGTAGAAATTTAAAGGAAGTAATAAAAGATCGAGGAAATGATGCTATAAAGAATATAAGACGCGGTGTTTTTAATAAACTAAATGATATGTATGGTCAAGGATTTATTCGAAAGGGAATAAAAAGACATTCAAACACGACTCATATTCATTTAAAAACTAAAAAGAAGAAACGCATAACTTCAAAAAAAAGGAATAATAAAAAAAAGAAAAAAAATAAACAGACATATTTGATTAACAATGATTGAGTGCATGAAATCTGAATTGGATATTTTTACACCACGTCCAATTCAATCGAGCATATTAAAAACTGAAGAAGTTGCTTTAAATCCAATAGCCTCTTTAGACTCTGCTTCCACAGTCGTATTTATTTCATTAGGTCATGGAGATACGTATAGAGATTTGTCTGGAACATATTTAAAACTTAAAGTACAAATATTAAAAAAAGATGGTACATCTTGGAATGATGATAAAGATAGTGAAAATAAATTAATCTCTCAACCTGGGATTGTAAATAATTTACTTCATTCTCTTATAAAACAATGTAATGTTCAATTAAATGGAAAAAATATAACATCATCGGATTCAAATTATCAGTACAGAGCATATATTGAAACTCTTCTCAATTATCGAACTAATGCTGCTGAAACACACTTAGAATGTTCAGGTTGGATCTTGGATAATATTCAAAGGCATGATAACGGTGGTAGTATGGAACGTAAAAAGTCTTACAATAACAGTGCTGAAGTAGAATTAATGGGGAAAATGCATGTTGATATGTTTAACCAACCAGTATTCTTGATTAACAATGTAGATGTTCGCGTTGTTATACCCTACACCTAAAGTATAGGGTATATTAACTTTGGTATGGTGTTTGTAACCACCAAAAGGAAGCGAGTTAGGTATAGACATGTATATATATTCTGAATCAGGATCACCGCCGGAGTCGATTTAGCGATGTCTGTCCGTCCGTCCGTCCGTACGCACGATAACTCAAAAAATAATGATGCTATCTTGATGAAATTTATATAGTAGGTTACTAATTACGAAAGAAAGGCTAAGTTCGAATCTGGACAAAATCCGTCCATGGGTTCGGATTCTGGAAGCTGCCGAATGATTCCGGAGCAAACGAGATTATCTCCAAAAGCAACAAATATAGAACCTTCAAATTTTGTACAATGATGTTTCTTCCCCTTCGATTTATGTCTCTGAAATTTAAGAGGATTTGGTCCATGGGTTTGGGTTTTGGAAGCTTCCGAACGAGCACCAGAGCAAATGAGATTATCTCCAAAACCAACAAAGATAGAACCTTTAAATTTTGTACAATGATGTTCCTTCCCGTTCGATTTATGTCTCTGAAATTTAAGAGGATTTGGTCCATGGGTTTGGATTTGGAAGCTTCCGAACGAGCCCCAGAGCAAACGAGATTATCTCCAAAACCAATAAAGATAGAACCTTTAAATTTTTTATAATGATGTTTCTTCCAGTTTGATTTATGTCTCTAAAATTTAAGAGGATGTGGTCCATGGGTTTGGATTTTGGAAGCTTCCGAACGAGCCCCAGAGCAAATGAGATTATCTCCAAAAACAACAAATATATAACCTTTAAATTTGGCCGAATGGTGTTTTTTCATGTTTGATTTAGGTCTCTGAAATTTGAGAGGATTTGACCATGGGTTTAAATTTGAAAGAATTTGAAACGTGGATTCGAATTTTGGAAGCTTCCGAACGAGCCGCAGAGCAAATGAGATTATCTCCAAAACCAACAAAGATAGAACCTTTAAATTTTGTACAATGATGTTTCTTCCCGTTCGATTTATGTCTCTGAAATTTAAGAGGATTTGGTCCATGGGTTTGGGTTTTGGAAGCTTCCGAACGAGCACCAGAGCAAATGAGATTATCTCCAATACGAACAAAGGTAGAACCTTTGAATTTGGTACAATGGTGTTCTTTCGTGTTTGATTTATGTCTCTGAAATTTAAGAGGATTTGGTCCATGGGTTTGGTTTTGGAAGCTTCCGAACGAGCCCCAGAGCAAATGAGATTATCTCCAAAACCAATAAAGATATAACCTTTACTTTTGGCAGAATGGTGTTCTTTCATGTATGATTTAGGCCTCTGAAATTTGAGAGGATTTGGTCCTTGGGTTCGGATTTTGAAAGCTTCCGAACGAGCCTCAGAGCAAATGATATTATCTCCAAATGCAACAAAGATATAACCTTTAAATTAGGCAGAATGGTGTTCCTTCATGTTTGATTTATGTTTCTGAAATTTGTGAGGATTTGGTCCATGGGCTCAAATCTTGGAAGCTTCCGGACGAGCCCCAGGGCAAACGAGTATATCTCCACAACCAACAAAGATAGAACTTTTATTTTTAGTACAATGGTGTTCTGTTATGTTTCCTTTTCTGTAAAATTGGAAACTGACATTTGAAAGAATTTGAACCATGGGTTCGTATTTTGGAAACTTCCGGACGAGCACAAGAGTAACGAGCATATCTCCAAAACCAACAAAAGTAGAACCTTTAAATTTAATAGAATGGTGTTCTGGCAAGTTTTCTTTATGTTCCTGAGATGGATTCGATGAATTGGAGTGGCAATTCGGGTAGCTGACACAAACCTCCCAAGGACTACCAAACTTCGAAAATAATTAAGATAGAAACTTAAAATTTTATACAAGGGTGTCAAGCATATCCCAAGCGGATGCCTCTTTTACGTTCTTGAAATTCGAGTTGAATAAGACAGAAAAGGGAAGAAGTTCAAGCAGCTGCCAAAAACACTTATGGATTTTTAATTTAATTCGAATTATTCAGGTGTAGGGTATTTATAAGTCGGTTGCATCGACTTACTGTTACATTTACTTGTTTTAACTTTGGAAAAACCAGATTTTTATTTTTTTTCTGATGATAATGATGAATGTCAAATAAAAATTTTAGAGGCAATATTATTTATGAAACATGTTACAATCAATCCAAGCATTCTATTGGCACATAATACCGTATTAGAAAAAGCTAATGCGAAATACTACTATAAACGTGTTGAAGTTAAAACTTTTACGATGTCTTCTAATACTTCCAATATAAGTCTAGACAATGTTTTTATTGGTCACTACCAAACACAATAATATTTTGTATGACTGAAAATGAAGGATACACAGGAAAGCGGTCTAAGAACCCCTACAATTTTAAACATTTTGATTTAAAACAATTTATGTTATATGTTAATGGTGTTCAAATTCCTAATTTAGCTATAGAAGCTAATTTTTCAGAGAAGAACTCAACATATAAACGAGCATATCATACCTTGTTTAGTGGAACAGGAATATATCATGCTGACAAAGGACATCAAATAACAAAATCTATGTTTAGTTAAGGTTATTTTCTATTAACTTTTGATTTAACTCCTGATGGGGCAGGGAATGTTTCCTGTCAGGGTTTGTTAAACCAGGGTTCATTAAGAATTGAAGCTAAATTTTCAAACAAATTACCATCAACTATAACTTGTATTGTTTATGGTGAATTCGATTCAATTTTACAAATCGATAAAATCGTAATGTTCATACAAATCTATAAATACAGAAATCAATTTGTAAGACCATTCATTCATTTAACAACCTCGAAAGTGAAAAATTATTAATATAAATTAAAATGAGTAATAAATATTGTGTACTTGTAAATTTAGCATTTTGTGCTGACGACACGAATACTATTTTTGTTAAACGAGTAGCACTTGCTGGAATTAAAGATTCCTGTAAACCATTCAACAAAGAGTTTCACTATAAATTTCCGACTAAGGATATCAATATTGAGAACATTCAAACAGGATTTAAATTTGGGAATTCTTTTAATGAACAAATAAATCTCGATCTAATTAAAACTCTAACTAAATTTGACTTAATTGTTACAAATGGGAAAGCAAAAAAGGAATATATATTGCAACATATAAAAGATGAAAAGAAAATAATTGATTTATCTTTGAAATTGAATAATGAATACATTTCAAATTGAAACTATTCTAAATCAAAATAAATATACAAAAAAATATTTTACTGGAGTTTTTCCAATTTCCGAATTATGTTAAAAAACCGGCTATGCTAGTAATAAACATAGACTCTTCAAATAAACCTGGGAAACATTGGTTAGCTTTATTTTTACCTAAAAATGGATGTATTGAATACTTCGATTCATTTGGCTTTCCACCTAACAATAAGAAGATAATAACATTTTTGAAAGATAATTCAATAAAATATAATTTTTTATATAATAATAAACGATTGCTGGATGTTTTTTCTACTGTTTGTGGTCAGTACTGTTGTATTTATTTATGGTTTCGTGCAAGAAATATCAAAATGAAAAACTTTTTGAGTATATTTAGCAAAATGAAATATATACAAAACGATAATATAATACAAAAACTATTTGATAACATATTTAATTTAAGAAAAATTCAACGAAATAAATAACAAATTTGTACATCTTGCAACTAAATTATCACATAAATACAGCTGATTATGAAAAAAATGTAGTTAGTTTATTCAAAAATTATAATGGGTAAAGGTATGAAAATTATTAGAAAAAGTGAAAAACATTTATCAAAAGCTCACAATGTTCCCACTAAAAAGAACATACCGCAAGATTTGTTATTATCATATACCTACTTTTTGGATTTATTAAATCATTCTTCTTATATTAGCATTGGTTACAATATAACTAAATTTGAACCACAAATTTTTATTTATCATCGGAGAGGTAATTCAGTAAGAATTAGTTATGAAGAGTGGCAGCAATTTTACAATATTATCATCTTAAACATGAATGGAGAAGATAAAAAATAGCTGTATTTAAAACATATAAGAATGGTAGATGTTTATTAACTTTTGGAAGTAAAGAAAGGAAAAAGAAGATATGGCTATCTACTTTAGAGGCTGATCGATTTTTTAATATTATAGAATTTGTTCAAGCAGTTATGTGTTATAATATTTATTTATTTATTTATTTATTTAGAACCAAAGCAAGGTCGTTACAAAAATTCTTAAAGTTAACAGCGTCATAACAGCGTCAAAAATAATATAAAAGAATATATATCAAAATATATTAATAAGTGTTTAATAAAATGTGTCAATAAATTAGAACAAGAAGATTTTTATATTCCAATGGAACTGAATACAGCACAATGTAATTATTCTCGTCCTTTTTATGAAATTCCTATACTATTACAAAGAGAAATACAAAAACATTTTATAAATTTCGAAATGAATTTTAAAGAGAAATAAAGAAAATTAAAAATTATATACAATGTTTTTTTTATTATTGATTAAAAAAATTATATTAATAATTTAAATAAGATCTTTCTGCTTAATCCAAGTGTTATGAGAGTTATTAAACCCCCACCATTTTACATAAATATGCATTAGAGATTTTAACAGGAGTTATTTCAAATTCATAAAAGCTTCCAAGAATTGTATTCTGTTTATAGTCTTCTAAAACATAAGTTACTGGATTTGTTATATTAACTTTAACAATTTTAAAAATTTCAGAAGACCAATTTGGTTCATAACCTTTACTAAAAGTTCCTTTATATTTATTAATTCGTACAAATCACCTTTTTTAAACTTTCCTTTTCTAAATATCTTAGGTCTGTTGTATACTGTTTGCAATAAAAAAGTTTCATTTTCTTTTGTAACATCTTTTGGTTTCATTTTAATTGTTGTATGAACATTCCCATTATACGTTTTGGTAAAATATTAATCCATTTATAGTTACCATGTAAACTAAATTGCTTCCACATTAAATTTTTCAAAGTTCTATTAAATCTTTCACATATTGAAGCTTTTATAATGATTAATATTATTTTTATAAATTTATATTAATATTAAGTATTATAATTTATATTAATATTAAGTATTATAATGATTAATATTATTTTCTTTCATTAATTGTAGAAATTTTTGGTTAAAAAATTCTTTTCCTTGATCAGATTGAATGTTTTTTGGTAAATTAAAGAATTTAGCTTGCTTAAAAATTTTTTTCATTGCTTTAATTACATCATCAGACGTTTTTGTTTTTAAAGGTGTATGCGCAACCATGCGTATGCGTATTTAGCGTATTTAGAAAATATATCAATTACAGTTAATAAATATTTATTTCCTTGATTTTCTTTGTGATAAGGTTGCATTTCTACCAAGTCAATTTGCCATGTATCATTTATTCCTTTTTGAACTATCCTTCTCCGAGGAAAGTTTTTTCTAACACTTCTATGTATTTCAGAGACAATTTGTTATCTCTCATTTTGATTGTTATAAAATTCAGACATATCTTTCCGTGTAAACAAATTTAACAAAAAAGAAGTGAAAGATTATCTCAAAGAGTCTTATATAAGAGCTAAATATGAGATAAAATTAGTTTTGAAAAATTCTTCAATATGCACAGTTCTCGCACTTCAACTTATTTTGTTGATTTTCAATATCATTTTGGAAATGACAGAGAAATATTCGTAAAAGAATTCTGTGTTATGCGAGCTGATTCATTTAAACCAACACATATAATATATAAACCACCATATTCATATGATGAGCTAAGTGAAAAATATAAAGAAAAATCTAATTATTGTTTCAGTTATATAAATGGATTAAAATGGACAGATGGTATTGTTGATTATCTTGTGCTTGAATCATTTTTAAGAAAACTTGAAGGAAATAAAATAATTGTTGCAGGGAGAGAAAAGAAAATTTTTTTGGAAAAGTTTATTTCATCAGATATCATTGATACAAGTAATCGTTTCAGCTTGAAACGAACTGAAAATTATGAGACTCCCTGCAATATTCATCAATTAATGTTTCCAAATTGTCGATGTGCTGTAAATAATGTATTTAAAATATTTTTATATGCATTAAAAAATAATTTAATAACGAATGAACAAAATAATTTTGATACAGAATATGATACACTAAATTGAAAAAAGTAATATGTTTACTTAAAATAATCTTGAGATGTATCCTGTCAGTTTTATTAAAAACTGAAAAAAAAATTAAAATAAACAATTTTTTTTATTTATTCAGAAATGCACTATTATAAAAGCGCATCGAAATAATGTTTAATAAATCATTATTAATAGTAATATTTTAAAGATAGTATTAGAATTTGATTACAAAGATGAATCCTGCTACTCTAAGATCTCAAGCTCTAGCTGTATATTTAAATTCAAAAAATTTCCAGTTTGAGTATTATGAGTATTTATGTCATCGCATGGGTCATTTGAAGGAAGATAAATTTTACGTCCCCGAGTTTAAACAGAGTTTAACGTTGCATGAACTACGTTTACGAAGTAGAGGAAAATGGCACTGTGTAATCTTTGGTTCTAATGGAAAAAAAGCTGGATGGAGAACTGAAATTCGTTATTATAATTTGTCTAGTTATAAAATCAAACCTATACATAAGAAATAAACTAAATATTTTATATAAAACTAAATTTATTTTATTTAATATATATTCAATCCAGTTATTACATCAAAAATAAACATATTAACTATAGACACGGAAATTAGATTATTTTTCAATCTTTACAACTACAAAATGAGATTTTATAACAAAATTAATTCTGTTTTTTTATCTTATAATAAAATTATCAATTTGTATGCAAAATCTAAGTAAAAACGTAAATCATTTGAATTTTATTTTATTTTATCATCTCTTATCATCTAAAGGACTTAAAGCTATCTTATTCAAAGTTTCAGTATATATAGTATGCAACTTAGATCTAAAAACATTCATTTTTCCATATACAATAATATTTTCAAACAAACATTTTCTATAATTTTCTAAGGTAAAATTTCTAACGACATTACTTTTTACACCTTTACTTTTTTTTTATAATTTTATCATTTAAAACATTTAATAAATACATTTTTGATCTGAGACCAATAAATTCTTTTACAATTTTTCCATTACTTTCATCTTTAAATAAACCGATAATTTTTTTATTAACAAGAGGAAACCCATACTGATTATGTTTTTCATAATCTGAGGTATCGAAATACTTTTTAAGATCGGGTTTTATTTCAGAGTAGAAATCTTTTGTACTTATAGAATATATAAAACTGTCTGTATCCATATAATTTAAACTAATTTTCGAATTATATTTTGGTTTCATGTAACCATAATGAAAATTATACATATGTAATTTTGAAAGTTCTAAAACTGTAAAGCCTAAATATATACGTTTATCATAAATATCATAAAAATATAAATTTATGTTTATCATAAACATAAATTTTATTTAATTGAATTGCAGCAAGATTTTCATCAAAAAGTGATAAACTATGAAAGTTGGGTTTAGCGATGAGCACCTTTGCACCGAGATGCTTCCGTTTGCTTTCCCAAGAATCTGCTATTTTAACTATTGTTCTTTTGTCAACATTTTCCATGGTTTTACCATATACAGCATTATTCATTAATTTAAAAAAGTTTTTTTCGAATGCATTTTTTGCTAAAGCTCTATGATAAGTATTTAAATCAATATATTTTTTTAGCCAATTAGATTGTTTAAATTTAATTGCTCTATGAATTTTTTTTAAAATTAAACCATTAGTCAAACATTGTTTCAAGTTTCTATAATGAATTATATATTTTGTTTTATGATTCAAATCTAATAGCAATTTTGGAGATTTCGCCATTGGAGATATTTTATTTTCAGCACAAAATGGTAAGTCATTATGAATATCATGTAAATTTTTCGGGTAATTTAAGTCAACTTCTAATATATATCCTTCATCGGAATCATCAGCTATTTTGAAAACATTAATTTCTGAGGGGTTTTCCACCCATTTAAACCCTCCATATGGCAAATGGTTAGACATTGCCCACCCATATAAATTATTAGCATCTAAATATACTATGTATTCAATATTTTTTGTAGGATCATATTTTTCACCTGTATATTTATTATTAGCTTTAGAATAACGCTTACTACATTGACTTATACCACCACTAATACCCCTTTTAAAAAAATTAAACATGTTTATATCATCAATCAATTTTAATTTAATATTAGTATATTTTAGCATAGCATCCCATGCAAGACCTGGTGCAGTTACAAATTGTGCTGGATCTATTTTATATATATTATAACAAATTTTTCTAAAATTTTCGAAAACATCTGAAAGTAAAAGAACGTCAGTTTTTAAATACAGTTTTAAATAATCTTCCAAAGATTGAGAGGTAAATGTATTCCAAACATTTTTTGCATGTTCATAATCTTCATCTGAACAATTAGTGTTACTTATTTCATTTTTAAAAGCATTTTGAGATGGTAAAGAAGTTTGATTAAGTTTGTCGACGAAATTTATATACTCTAAATAAATAAATTTATATATATGGAAAAACACCTTTCCGTGTTAATAAATCAAAATGTTCAAAATGTTCAAAATGTTCATCATAACACGAAATAAAATGAATTTCATTCATTTTATTTCGTGTTATTACAACTTATGGGACTTTCGTCGCACCGTTTGTCTTTGATAGGAAAATATGTACTACATGCTGGTTAATTACCTGAAGAACGATCTCCACGTTCAACATCTGAAGATTTAAAAATGAGCGAACTTATTAAAGAAAATATTAAAAAAATATAAATGTCGCGAAAGTTACTATAGTCGCCGTAAAACAGGAAGACATTATTTACCTCCAGAGTTAAATATTCAACAAATGTACACTCGATTTTTTGAAGCGTTAAAAAACGATAACAAACGTGCGTCACTTTCCAAATATAAACGTGTGTTTTATGATTGCTTTAATATTGGATTTGGAAGTCCTCGTACTTATATCTGTTCTCAGTGTAAAATGTTTCAAATTACATTAAAAAATCTCAATAAAAGTCTAGAAGAAAAAAATCAAACTAGAACTCTTTTCAAGTTACATAAACTTAAAGCTAACAAATTTCATGAAATCATGAAGAGTGAAGATGAATCTGTTATAAAAATAGTTTTTGACATGCAACAAAATCAGCCATTACCAAAACTATCTATTGGTGACATTTTTTACAGTAGACAGGTATGGTTCTACAACTTAACGATTATGATACATCGTGTTTCGTAGAATCGTGAAAATATAAAACACTATACATGGCTAGAAACTGAGTCTGGAAGAGGTGCAAGTGAAGTCGCCTTGTTGTTATATATTTTCTTCAAGACCTGGATAAGGAAATGTTGTAAATTAAACGAAAATACGCATTACACCTTTTTTCTGATTCTGCCACAAGGCAGAATATAGAACAAGTGAATATAGAACAAGTAAATGTAACAGTAGGTCGATGCAACCGACTTATTAATACCCTACACCTGAATAATTCGTATTAAATTAAAAATCCATAAGTTTTTTCGGCAGCTGCTTGAATTTCTTCCCTTTTCTGTCTTATTCAACTCGAATTTCAGGAACGTAAAACAGGCATCCTCTTGGGATATGCTTGACACCCTTGTAAAAAATTTTAAGTTTCTATCTTTATTAATTTCGAAGATTGTTAGTGCTTGGGAGGTGTGTTTCAGGCACCAGAATTGCCACTCCAATTCATCGAATCCATCTCAGGAACATAAAGAAAACATGCCAGAACACCATTGTACTAAATTTAAAGGTTCTACTTTTCTTGGTTTTGGAGATATGCTCGTTGCTCTTGTGATCGTTCGGAAGTTTCCAAAATACGAACCCATGGTTCAAATTCTTTCAAATGTCAGTTTTCAAAATTACAGAAAAGAAAACATAACAGAACACCTTCGTACTAAAAATAAAAGTTCTATCTTTGTTGGTTGCGGAGATATACTCGTTTGTTCTGGAGCTCGTGCGGAAGCTTCCAAGATTTGAACTCATGGACCAAATCCTCACAAATTTCAGAAACATAAATCAAACATGAAGGAACACCATTCTGCCTAATTTAAAGGTTACATCTTTTTTGGTTTTGGAGATAATCTCATTTGCTCTGGTGCTCATTCTGGTGCTTCCAAAATCCAAACTCATGGACCAAATCCTCTTAAATTTCAGAAACATAAATCGAACGGGAAAGAACATCATTGTACAAAATATAAAGGTTCTATCTTTGTTGGTTTTGAAGATAATCTCATTTGCTCCGGAATCATTCGGAAGCTTCCAGAATACGAACCCATGGACTGATTTTGTCCAGATTCGAACTTAGCCTTCCTTTCGTAATTAGTAACCTACTATACAAATTTCATCTAGATAACTTTATTAGTTTTGAGTTATCGTGCGAACGGACGGACGGACGGACGGACATTGTTAAGTCGACTCAAGAGGTGATCCTGATTCAGAATATATATACATGTTCATATCTAACTCGCTTCCTTTTGGTGGTTACAAACAGCATATCAAAGTTAATATACCCTATACTTTAGGTGTAGGGTATAATAATATTAAACAAAACGGGAGAAATTTTATCTGCAAATAAAGATTTTTGGTTTTACGGTTTACAAGAAGAAACAAAAAAAATTCTAAAATCAAAAATGGCATTTAAAATATCTATTTGTCGAATAATATTTTATGAGAAAAAAGAAAGAGTGATATCTGTTTCAATTGGAACTCTATATATATAGGAGACTTGGTTAAGTACGACGTATTAAAAAAAGGATGCTCTTTAAATTCTATGTCCAACTCGAAAGTTTTAGATAAAATTAATAGAGTCTCGAAAGAAAAAAGTGAAGATGTCAAGAAACTTATAAAATATTTTGTAATACCTGCAGATGCTGCAGAATTTTATCATGATGTATCAAATAATTCCCACCGAGAAGAGGTGGAAGTAAACGATCCAATAGGTTTAATTTATGAAGAAGAAGAAGATGCTGTATAAAAACCTAAATTTGTGAAACTGCATATATTCCATAAATACTTTTAAAAATATCGAAACCATTTTGAATAATTTGTTATTATTGTTACTTTTTATGAAGTTTTACAAAAACTTGTCTGTTTTATAGAGTTTTGAAAAAATTTTGCGTTATATGAAGTTTTGCAAAAATTTTGAAAGTGTATGTTGTGAAGTTTTGAAAAACCGCCTGCTTTTTAGTCTTTTTTTTTTGTTTTTAAATGACTTGAAAAATTTTTTTTCCAAACTAATTTATCGGGCGCACTACCACTTTCAAAAAAAATTAATTTTATGTTTTTATCATTATTACTTAAGATTTAAATAATAAAAATCTATTTCTGACAAAACTGAAATTATTATTTTACGTAGTTTTGAAAAAACGCTCCTCAATTGTGTAGCGATTTTTTATTGACGTTTATGTGTTTATATTTTAATGTTAAAAATTTTTGTACACAAAATTTTGTGAAAAGTTTTGGAAGCATTTCAATCAGATCGCTGACGATGAAGCAACAATTTTGCACATTTAACTGTTACAAATGACATTTTACATAATAAACATAATAATAATATAAAAGTAACATTAGACGGCCAATGTTATTTGGACATTTAATAACATGTGTTTTTCATGTTTCTTCTGTTCCCACAACAGTCACCATTTTTATACATGCAAATAAAAATTATTCAAAATTCTTTTTTACCTTATGTACCTATTTCTAATCTTTCAACATTACGACAAAATATCATTCTCATAAGAGTCATCATAATTAAACAATTAGAAAGATTGAAAATAACAGGGACAGAGAAAAAATTAATCAGTTAATTAAGTCGATTCCAACGGAGCATTTAAATTAGAAGATAAAATAGCAATTAAAAATAATAATGTTTAAAACTAAAATATTTTTTTCTGTAAAGCAAGTGTTTTATTTAAGAGGATTTTTTTCCCTATTAGAAGAATCCTATATTTATCTGGCGCAGTCGGTAGGATACGTCATGCGTACTTAAAACTAAACAAAAACAAACAATTTGTTTTCAAAAGAAGTGAAAAATAAAATTAACATTTTTTTCTTTTCAAAAGAGGTGAAAAAGAAAAAATAAAAACTTAAGAAAACTTATAAAAAATTTCTTTTTGTACACTTTTATATTAATATTTTGTGACGCATCGCTATTTTATTCTAATTACAAAAGTGCAGAGAATTAAAGACAATTAAACTAGTGAACTCATAAATTCAATAATTAATATTTTAATATTTTACAAAAAAAAATAAAAATTGTTAAATAAAAACAATAGGTTAGGTTAGGTTAAGGTGGCTGCCAAAAAGGCACACTTAGACCGTATTTGGTCCAATGTGAAACCACATAGAAGCTTTTCTATCACACTCGTTAAAACCAATTTGAGGTTTTTGCAAAGCGAAGATTAATACTCTTCACATTTTTACTTGCCAGATCGCTAAGGCTGTCGAAGAGATATTGTCCCAAATGGGTATTCCTTCTTGCGACAAGTCCGGGCAAAGGAGATGGAGAGTAGTTTCCTCCTCTTCTTCATCCTTGCAGGCTCTCCAATAGTCGTTTGCGTATAAACCAAGTTTTTTGGCATGCTTCTCTATTAGACAGTGACCGGTGATTATACCAATTGTCATTCCAATGTCTGTCCTTTTGAGAGAAAACAGATCATTGAATCGTTTTAAATCGGTTTTGGGCCACATCAATCTTGTGGTATTGCACGAGATCAAGTTTGACCATTTGTAATTTACCATATCCGTTATTTCCTTTCGAAATAACGTTTTGCTTGTGGATAGAGGTACCCCTAGTCCTGCCCTATCCGGCAGAACTTGTAAGGTTGTACCAATTCTTACGAGTTCATCAGCTTTTTCATTTCCCGGAATACCTCGATGACCTGGCACCCAGCGAAGCTGTATGCTAAACCGCCTGGCCATCTCGTTAAGAAGTTTTCGGCAGTTTATTGCAGTCTTCGAGGTTGTGCATGTTGATTTCAGAGATTTTAACGCAGCCTGGCTGTCTGACAGTCGGCAATTATGACTGATATTCTGAGAAGACCAGATTATCTGAGAAGACTCCGCATCGTACACTGCTGTTTATTTTTGAACCATCCGTGAAGAATTGTACTCCTTCGAAGGTAATCACTGTGTTTGAGTTCCAACTCACATCGCTTGGGATGCTCCCCACATGAGATCTTCCGGAGAAGTAAGTAGGGGACGTGTAGTCCACCAAGGCGGGAGTGGACTTCAATTTGTTTATGGGATGTAGCTTTGACTCTCACAGCTGTGTTTGCGGCTGCAAATTCACTTTGCATTGAGCATGATGTCTAATGCCGCAGAAGGGGTTGTTATTAAAGAGCCACTAATACATAGTGTGGCAGTTCTTTGGACCCTAGCGATTACCATGCGGTTGACCTCTTTATCGATTGCCTTCCACCATACTAGGACTCCGTACATAAGAATGGGTCTTACTACGGATGTGTATAGCCAGTAAGTCATGTATGACTGAAGCCCCCATTTCCTGCCAATGGCTTTTTTACACGAGTAGAGTGCTATTGAGGCCTTCTTTACTCTTTCTGAGATGTTAGCCTTCCAGCTTAACTTCCTGTCTAGAGTTAGACCCAGAAATTTCGCTGTTTTGCTAAAGGCAAGAGTGGAGCCATTTAACGAAGGCAGCTTTATTTTAGGAATTTTATATTTCCTTGTAAAAAGGACCAGTTCGGTTTTCTGTGGATTTACTTACAGTTCACAGTCTGTAGCCCATGTTGTGATTTTGTTTAGTGCAAGTTGCAAAACGTCCCTGAGACTCTCAGGGAACTTGCCACTGACCACGACAGCAACATCTTCCGCATAGGCGATTGTTGTGCAGCCCGCCTCTTCCAGGATTTTAAGCAGTTTATTTACCACCATATTCCAAAGAAGGGGAGATAGCACCCCTCCTTCCGGAGTCCCTCTTTTCACAAACCTTTTTGCTGAAGCGTTGCCTAGATTGGCACAGATGGCCCTGCTATTTAGCATATTAGCTATCAGTGCTCGTAGCTCTGGTTCAACTCCTAGGCTTATGATGGCGTCTACAATTGCTGCCTGAATGACGTTATTAAACACTCCCTCAATGTCTATAAAAGCTGCAAGAGTATACTCTTTGCAATTTAAAGATCTTTCAATCGAGCTTGTCAAAGCGTGAAATGCAGTATTCACTGACTTCACTTTACAGTAAGCATAATATGGATGTCGATCAATCTCTCTAAGGTTTTTAGAAGGAAGGATGACAGGCTTATAGGCTGAAAGTCCTTCGCATAAACGTGACCACTTCTGCCGGCCTTGGGTATGAACACTACACTGACCTGTTTCCATTTATCCGAGATAAGCCCCAAATTAAGACAACCACAGAAAATGCTTTTTAGCCAAGCCAGGGTACTAGATGCAGTTTGTTGGATCTCAGCGGGTATAATTCCATCCGGACCGCTTTACTTGAATGGTTTGGAATCTATATATAGCCTATTGTAGTTTGTCTCCTGTAACCACCACCTCCGAAATAGTAGGGCGAGGATTCAGAAGACAAGCCACCTCTGTGCTATTATTTGTGCACCCAGGAAAATGGGTTTTTAAAAGTAATTCCAACGACTCGTCGCTTGTGGTAGCCCAGCTGCCATCCTCTTTTTGCAGAAGACTAGGGACCATGGGGTTTATCGATAGCATTTTCCTAAGTCTAGATGCTTCTGAGACGTTTTCTATACCTCCGCAGAATAGTCTCCAAGTGTTTCTTTTCGCCTTTTTAAGTGCTTTTTTGTACTGACTAAAAACCGTTTTACGAGAGCTCCAGTCCTGTACCTAATTAGTTTTTTTGACATTATTAAAAGCCCTCCTACTATCTTTTCTTAGAGTTTTGATTTCATCATTCCACCAAGGTGGTTTAGGTTTTCCCCTAGGTTTACTGATGGGACACGAATTCTCTATGGACTTATTGCAGGCCATAATAAAAACGTTTACTAAGCTATTTAGATCCTGGATATCTTTAGGTTATATCTTTAGTTAAGGAGGGAGGCGTTGACTTTAAGTCCTCCCTATATTTGTTCTAGTCAGTTCCTTTAGGATGCCGACAGACTGACTTTTTTGTAGGACTTTCGTCCAGACTGAACTCAAGCTATCTGCGATCTGAGAAGGAATGCTCATCAGAAACTTTCCATGAGTTTATTTTAGAACAAATAAAGTCGATACCAAGGTTATGTCTAGGACTTCTTGCCTATTACTAGTAACAAAGGTAGGTTTCCTGCCAATGTTACAGATAAGAAGGTTAGTACTTAAAATGTAATCAACAAGTAACTCACCTCTTTCGTTGGTATCCGAACTACCCCAGATGTCATGGTGAGCATTGGCGTCGCAGCTTATGATGACCACAATGTTCATCCTTTTAGCATCCACTACCAACCGGGCCAGATAGGATGGCGGGAGAATATTCTGCGAGTCGTGAGGAAGATACGCCGCAACAACCCAGAGCCTTAAGTTTTTTAGCTTTAGACATGCCCCTACCAGATCAGCGTCACTATAATTATACATAAAAGTTAAATTTAATGTATTTGTAGCAAGTATGGCCGCTCTAGGTCTGCATACTTCTTTATTATACAACAACGTGTATCCTGGTATCTGGAGCCCATGAACCTGTTTTTTTGTCACCCAAGGCTCTTGGATCAAGATAATATCTTCACCCGTTCTCCTGAGGCGAATTTCAAGTGCGGCAGAAGCCCCTTTGCGTGATAGAGATTAATTTGGAGTAGCTTCATTACCTGAGATATCCTTAATCTCTACCAGCTTCGCATTAGCTTCATGCTCGAAGTACAATGAGAAGCTTTTGGCATCATTAAAGCTGCCAGAATCAGATCTAAGTAGATCTTCTTCACCGTCAGCCTTGATGACATCATTCACTTTCTTTGGAGACGAGGAGGATACTATGCCAACGACATCGGATCGGTCAGAGTCTCTTGGACATGACTGGGGTCTTCACCGATGCTCCTTGAGACCTCCACCTCATCCTTCTTATATACCTTCAGTGTAACGCCTGTGAAGCCGTAACTAATGACCCCTTTGGCTTTCACTAGGGGTTGTAGAGAGTCCTTAATGACAATGACCAACGCCTGTCGGGATTCTTCTATTACTTCCCGTAGTTTTGCAATCATCCAATTGTGAGTTGGAAGTTGGGGATTTGACACTTTCATCATTTTAATTATCGAGCAGCCATACCCTAGCTCTTAGCCTGCTAGGGATTTCCTCCCTGCTTACGGCTTTGAGTTTAGCCCCCGGTTACAAACTTCCCACCTTACCTATCGCCTGCTTGTAGAGATCTGCCGAACTCTGATCAGCACAAGCAGTCAATTTGACGTGGCCCTGATGCCAGCCAGCGTCTTTACAGGAGGGTGGTGGTCCCGGATTTTCTTCGAGTACCTGGAAGTAAGTTGCGTTTAAAGCAACAACAACCTTCTTGTAGTTACTGGGAGAAATACCCCCATCCTCTAAGCCCTCATCAATGATTGCCAAAATTAAACTATCCTTTGCAATTTCATTGAAAGGCTTGGTTACCTAGTTGATCCCTAGCAATCTAGCCTTTTTGGAAATACCCTGTGGCTCATTTTGTGACCTCTGTCACTTTGACATAAGGCCCTTCGATGAACCTGGGATGTTTGATATTTGAACCCACGAGTACGAAGAAAAGGAAGGTCCGCCTTATGCAAAGATTCGTATACATAGAGTAAGGCTAATTAATTCGGAGAGTCGCCAGGTACTCCGAATACTCCGTTCGCGATTGGAATTTTTAAGACTGAGCCCCCAGCCAGGCTGATCATCGGCACGGGTCGTGTAACACCTTGAATCCGGTCCAGGTTTACCCCAATCCGATGGTTCCGGTAAGAACCGAGGTGTCAGTCATACGATACATAAAAACAGACTCAGTTTTCCCTTAATACCTAACCACCTAGCTGGTGATTATTTCCGGTCGGCACCCACGAGGAGGGTTTGGATTGAGGATTTTTGCCGACCTAACAATATACAAATAAAAACAATATATTGTATATTCTTACCCGGGGCCTCGGTGGCCTGATGTGTAAGAGCGAATAAAATACGCTATAAACAATTCACAAAATTTCCAATCAAAAGAAAGAAATAATCATAAGAACTTTCCGAAAAACTATAATAATAATAGGTATACCGACAACAATAGGTATAATAATAATAGTAACAGTAAAAATATCAGGTATAACGATAATAATGGGAACAATTATGCAAATAAAAATTATAGGCATAATAATTATTGTAATAATCAAAATTCAAACTTCAATCAAAATTCAAACTTCAATCAAAATTCACGGAGCAATACCTTTCCAAATCAAAACATTCAACATCGTATAAATCGATATTCGAACTCACATTATAATAACAATCCCAGTACCAGTTTTCACAATAATAACGATCAACAACTACCTACCAACCCTTATAACAAAACCTCATCTAATTACAACAATAGTAACCAAACTTACTATAACAATCAGCTACCTCCTGCTGAACCAATGGAAGTAAATATTATTGAAGCTCAAAAAAGTGAAGCTCAAAATTTTCTTGCGGTAGCCTTAACTGCAACTTACCATATATAATAATTAAGGGAAACATTAGACCACTAAAATTTATAATTGATTCTGGTGCGACCAATTCAATCATAAATCGTGAATTATGTAACTCAAAATATATTGAAGACCTTGAAAAACTTTACTAAAAACTATTAACGTCAATGTTACTATAAGTCAAAAAGCTTTAATCCCCTTATTTAAAGAATTAGGAAACTTAAAAGTAAAAATGGAAATGTTTGTATTTAAATTTCACCAAGATTATGATGGATTGATAGGTAACAATATCCTTATCCCATTAAAAGCAATTATTAATTTTGAAACACAAAAATTAACTAAGAAGTAGAACTTCTAGAAGAAGTTCTAATAAAGAAGTAGAACTTAAATGTTCAAATTCTGCGGAAAAATTTAGTTATGAAATAGAAAAAGCTGGTGATATCGAATTGGATATTCCAGTACAACAAAAAGAAGAACTAGCCTACCTTAATGAAAAGAAGTCTTCAGATGGCAAGGTAATTTTAAAAGAAGGCATACAATCGAGCTCGTCAAAGCGTGAAGTGCAGTATCCACTGACTTCCCTTTACAATAAGCATGTTGAGAGGCTGACAACAGATTTTTATTTAAGTTGCAGTGGATATGGATGTCGATCAATCTTTCGAAGGTTTTTAGAAGGAAGGATGACAGGCTTATAGGCCTTCGCATAAACGTGACCACTTTTTCCGGCGTTGGGTATGAACACTACTCTGATCTGTTTCGATCCCCAAATTAAGACAACCACAGAAAATGCTTTTAAGCCAAGCCAGGGTAGTAGATGCAGTTTGCTGGATCTCAGCGGGTATAATTCCATCCGGTCCGCTTGACTTGAATAGTTTGAAACTATCTATAGCCTATTGTAGTTTGTCTCCGGTAACCACCACCTCCGAGATAGTAGGGCGAGGACTCAGAAGACAAGCCACCTCTGAGCTATTTTTTGTGTACCCAGGAAAATGGGTTTTTAAAAGTAATTCCAACGACTCCTCGCTTGTGGTAGCCCAGCTGCCATCCTCTTTTTTCAGAAGACTAGGAACCATGGGGTTTGTCGATAGAATTTTTCTAAGTCTAGATGCCTCGGAGACGTTTTGTATACCTCCCGCAGAATAGTCTACAGGTGTTTCTTTTCGCCTTTCTAAGTGCTTTTTTGTACTGACTAAGAGCCGTTTTATAAGAGCTCCAGTCCTGTAACTAATTTGTTTTGTTGGCATTATTAAAAGCCCTCCTACTATCTTTCCTTAGAGTTTTGATTTCATCATTCAACCAAGGTGGTTTAGGTTTTCCCCTGGGCTTACTGATGGAACACGAATGCTCTAAAGACTTATTGCAGGCCTTAGTAAAAACGGTTGCTAGGCTATTTAGATCCTGGATATTTTTAGGCATTCCAGGCGTTAAGGAGGAAAGCGTTGATTTTAGCTCCCTATATTTGTTCCAGACAGTTCTCTTAGGATTTCGATAGACTGACTTTTTTGTAGGACTTTCGTCCAGACTGAACTCAAGCTATCTGCGATATGAGAAGAAATGCTCATAAGAAACTTTCCATGAGTTTATTTTAAAATAAATGAAGTCGAGACTAAGATTATGTCTAGGACTTCTTGCCTATTACTAGTAACAAAGGTAGGTTCCCTGCCAATGTTACAGATAAGAAGGTTAGTACTTAAAATGTAATCAAAAAGTGACTCATTCTTTTCGTTGATATCCGAACTACCTTAGATGTCATGGTGAGCATTGGCGTCGCAGCTTATGATGACCCCAATGTTCATCCTTCTAGCATCCACTAACAACCCTGCCAGATTGCATGGAGGGAGGGAAACCTGCGAGTCGTGAGGAAGATACGCCGCAACAACCCAGAGCCTTAAGTTTTTTAGCTTTAGGCGTGCCGCGACCAGATCAGCATCACTGTAATTATACATAAAAGTTAAATTTAATGTATTTTTAGCAAGTATGCATGCTCTAGGTCTGCATACTTCTTTATTATACAACAACGTGTATCCTGGTATCTGGAGTCCATGAATCTGTTTTTTCGTCACCCATGGCTCTTGGATCAAGATAATATCTTCACCCGTTCTCCTGAGGCGGAGTTCAAGTACGGTGGAAGCCGCTTTGGTGTGATGGAGACTAATTTGGAGTAGCTTTATTACCTGAGCCATCCTTAATCTCCACCACCTTCGCATTAGCTTCATCCTAGAAGTCCATTGAGAAGCTTTTGGCATCATCAAAGCTGTCAGAATCAGATCGAAGTAGATCTTCTTCATCGTTAGCCTTGATGACATCATTCACTATCTTTGGAGCCGAGGAGATTGCTACGTCAACGACATTGGAACGGTCAGAGCCACCCTTTTGTGCTTGACTTGGGCTTTCACTGATACTCCTTAAGGCCTCCATCTCATCCTTCGTGTACACCTTCAGTGTAACCGCTGTGAAGCCGTAACTAATGACCCCTTTGGCTTTCGCTAGGGGTTGTAGAGAGTCCTTATTGACAATGACCAACGCCTGTCGCGATTCTGCTATACTTCCTTTAGTTTGGCAATCTTCCAATTGTGAGTTGGAAGTTGGAGATTTGACACTTTCATAATTTCGATGATCGTGTCTGCTTCGGCAGGTTCTCTCGGCAGCCATACCCAACTCTTGGCCTGCTAGAGATTTCCTCCCTGCTTACGCCTTTGAGCTTGACCCCCCGTCCACAGACTTCCCATCTTACCTGCCGCCTGCTTGTAGAGATCTGCCAATCGCTGATCAGCACAAGCAGTCAATTTGACGTGGCCCTGATGCCAGCCAGCGGTTCTAAAGGAGGGTGATGGTCCCGGATTTCTTCGAGTACCTGGAAGAAAGTTGTGTTTAAAGCAACAATAAACTTCTTCCAATTACTGGGAGAAATATTTTCATCCTCTAACCCCTCATCAATGATAGCCAGAATTATACTATCCTTTGCAATTTCATTGAAAGGCTTGGTTACCTGGTTGCTGCCTAGTAACGTAGCCTTTTTGGAACTACCCTGTAGCTCATCTTGTGACCTCTGTCTCTTGGACATAAGGCCCTTCGATGGTCCTGGGATTTCTCCTTCTTGGGGCTTGACCTGGCGTACTACTGTTTTGGCCCAGGCTAAGGAGTTCTTTTGCGCCTCAGATAACTGACCAATATTGAGAGAGCTTAACCTCTCAATAATTTTATAGGCCGTTTATCGAAGAAGGCTTGTTTCTACTGGCGCACTTTGCGTACCGCCTTTGGTTGTTCGCGACTTTCCTTAGCACTGCTAGTGCCAGGTTTGGTCGCTTTACTTGCCGACTTTTGGGAAGTGCCGGCTAACTCTTTTTTCGAATCTTTTTTTTTAATAATTTGTTCCATATTTGAACCCACGAGTACGAATAAAAGGAAGGTCCATCCTATGCAGAGATTCGTATACATAGGGTAAGGCTAATTAATTCGGAGGGTCGTTAGCTACTCCGAATACTCCGTTCGCGACTGGGCCCCAAGCCAGGCTGATGATCGGCACGGGTCGTATAACACCTTGAATCCGGCCCAGGTTTACTCCAAATCCGATAGTTCCGATAAAAACCGAGGTGTCAGTAATACGATACATAAAGACAGACTCAGTTTACCTTTGCCTTAGTACCTAACCACCTAGATGGTGATTATTTCTGGTCGGCACCCACGAGGAGGGTTTGGATTGAGGATTTTTGCCGACCTAACAATATATAAAAAAAACAATAACAAATAAACAAAAAAAAAAGAGGGGGTGTAAACAAAATACAAACTGGCCGTATAATAAAGAAAAATACCAACAAAAAAAAATCAATAGTCAACCACCAACACAAAAATTAACAGTCAACTAATAACAACAACAAAAAAATCAATAGTCAACCAATAACAACAAAAAAATTCAACAGCCAACCACCAACAACAAAACAAAAAAAATCAACTAAGAACAAAAATCTCCAATTAACATAAAAGAAGCCTTCAAAGTAAGTAAAAATAAAATACTAATATTATCTATGTATTAAATTAAAAAGAATAAAAAAATGGTCTCTTTTTTATTCCATTAATGTTACAAAGTGTTGCATTATATTTTAAAGTTTTTTAAGTGATTGATTACATAAATCAAGCTAACCAAATTGCAAAAATTAATATTTAGCTCATTCAAATTCCCTAATTCATAAATTTTCCAACCAAAAGTAAATTTTAAAATAATTTTTTTTTAAAAATAAACTGTTCGCAAAAAAATTTTAAAATAGTTAAATCAAATTTAACATATTACTTCACTCCAAAATCAATGTTATTACAAAATTATTACAAAATTTTTTTTTTAAATGAAAAGTAAATTTAACTGAAAAAAAATTATTCAACAAATCAATTAATTTCTTGGATAAAAATTTTTATTCCAAAATTAAAATTTCAATAAATTTTCTGAAGAAAATATATTATAATAATACACCTTTTTTTTCCATTATTTAAAAATAAAGTGTTGTATCAAATTTATAATATTATTTTATTACAACTACCTTATATTAAAATTAGAATTTTATTAAATAAAATTTTTTTATTCCAAAAATTTAAATTACAGTATTACATTTTGAAAAAAAAATAATACACCTTTTCTTTTATTATTTAAAAATAAAGTGTGGTATCAAATGTAGAATAATATTTCATTGTAATTACTTCTTAATCGAGATAAATAGAAAATTAAATTATAGTATATTTAAATAAATTCAAATCTAATTATGTTTTAAGTAGTATATTTTTTTTTATTAAAATAAATCAAATTACAAATAAATATTGTTTTTATAAAATTATATAATTAGCAAAATTTGTAATAATATATACAAAAGTGCTTCTTTAAAAATAAATCAAATTCTCAAGAAGAAAAAAAAAGAAAAAAATACTCTAAAAATTGTTGTTAACAATCGACGTTAAAAATAAAAAATACTGTTGGTAAAAATACTAAATATATATAAAGTATAAAGAGCAATAAATACATTTATGATAAGTGTAGAAAAATTAGCTGCATCATTAGGCAATATTTCAATAACAAGTAACCCCTCTGTTCAACTAAATGAAACAAATAGCAATATGACATCGCCTTTGGAATTATCAATTAATCCTTTAAAATATTTACATAAGTTACCTGAATTCGCTGGTGACTTTAGGGATCTCCAAAATTTCGTAGATTTAATAAGCGGAATTAGTCTATTAATGTTAAGATACATTGATTTGTCACAAAGTATATTTGGTGACATAATCAAATCTAAACTTCGTGGCAGAGCACGAGAAGGTATAGATATAAATAATCATGTTACAACATGGATTGAAATCCAAGAAATCTTAGTAAACAATTTTAGTGATAGGTCTAACTTAAAAGAATTATTTGACCAACTTCGCGCAGTAACATTTAAAACAAGCTGCGTTGACTTCTATAACGATGTGAAAATTGCTCTTAGACGAGTAAATGTTAAGACACGCTTATCATCTGACGATGATCTTACAACAATTACAAATATAATAAATAATAATAAAAATTCTGCTCTTACAATTTTTAAACAGAAAATTCCTGAACCAATGCGTTCAATTTTATGTTGTCGAAAGCCAGAAACTCTAGAAAAAGCAATGGACATACACTTCGAAGCAGGGTATGGCTATTCTATAAACAATTCACAAA
This sequence comes from Poecilobothrus nobilitatus, assembly GCA_947095535.1. Classification (NCBI taxonomy): domain Eukaryota; kingdom Metazoa; phylum Arthropoda; class Insecta; order Diptera; family Dolichopodidae; genus Poecilobothrus; species Poecilobothrus nobilitatus. Next base: position 270,986,138 of record OX352772.1, read on the forward strand.
ATTTCAATTCCCAATCAAAACAAAGAAATAATCATAAGAACTTTCCGAAAAACTATAATAATAATAATAATAGGTATACCGACAACAATAGGTATAATAATATTAGTAACAGTAAAAATATCAGGTATAACGATAATAATGGAAACAATTATGCAAATAAAAATTATAGGCAATAATAATTATTATAATAATAAACATTCAAACTTCAATCAAAATTAACGGAGCCTACCTTAATAAAAAGAATTCTTCAGATGGCAAGGTAATTTTAAAAGAAGGCATTTATAATGTAGAAGATTATAAAGCAAAAATTGTAATCAAAATAAAAGACCAAAATAATAAAATCTTAAATTTCAGTCCTGTATCAAGCGAAGTAGTTGAATATCAAAATTTTAATATTATTGAACAAAAGGAAAGTAAAAGCTTGTTGGAACAAATCAGAATAGACCACTTACATGCTAAAGAAAGGGAACCGCTTCTTAAAATTATTAAAAAATTTTCTAAAACATTTTATAAAGAAAACTTCGGGTTATCTTTTACCAATTGTATAAAACACAGAATTAGGACAACAAATGATGTCCCTATTTTCGTAAAATCTTATAGGTACTCTCATATATATAAAAAAGAAATAGAAACACAAATAGAGAATATGTTAGATAATGGAATAAACATAGCAACTCACCATGTTCTGCACCCGTATAGGTAGTCCCAAAGAAGGAAGACGCCAGCGGTAAGCAGAAATGGAGAATTGTGATTGACTACAGAAAATTGAACGAAGCTACATTGGATGTGTCCAATACGAAATATTGACGATATTTTAAGTAAACTGGGGAGATGCCAGTACTTTTCTACGTTGGACCTTGCGAAAGAATTCCATCAAAATGAGATTGACGAACGGGACATTCACAAGACTGCGTTCAGTGTCTGGAAATGGACACTACGAATTTGTACGAATGCCGTTCGGACTCGAAACGGCACCAACCACGCTGATGAACTTCGTTCTAAGTGCATACATTAATAAAATCTATATGGTCTACTTAGACGATATTATTATTTCTCTGCATCTATAGAAAAACATATAGATTCACTTACAAACATTTTTAAATGTCTAGAAGAAGCAAAACTAATGGTACAACTCGATAAGTCAGAGTTTATGAAAAGAGAAACCGAGTTCCTGGGTCACATCGTGACTTTAGAAGGAATAAGACCGAATCACAACAAAATAAAGTGTTTAAAAGACTTTTCCATACCTAAGAACTCTAAACAAATTAAGCAATTTCTTGGATTATCCGGATATTACCGGAAATTTATTAAAGATTACAGTAAAATCGCCAAAAAAACCAAACCAATGACAAAGTATTTAAAAAAAAATTAAAAAATCAAAACTGACAACCCCGAATATGTTATAAGTACCTTAAAAAAGCTTCTTATTAACGAACCTATTTTAATCTATCCCAATTTCGAGAAAACTTTTACGCAAACAACATACGCCAGCCAATTTGCTCTTGGCGACGTGTTATCACAAGACGGACGGCCAGTGTGTTATGCTAGTCGCACACTTAACGATCATGAAGTACATTACAGTACTATCGAAAAACAACTCCTGGCAATAATTTGGGCAACAAAGTACTATCGTCACTACTTATTTGGCAGGAAGTTCATCATTGAAACCGACCACAGACCTCTTCAATGGTTATTCTCTATAAAGGAGCACAGTTCGAAATTTATTCGTCGGTGCCTTAAATTATCAGAATTTGTTTATGAAATTAGATATAAAAAGGGTATATTAATTTTCATTCAACCACTGATAAAAAACTAATAGACTTTAAAAACGGCAAAATCAAAAACGAGGAATATGAATCTATTAGGGTAAAAATACAACAAACTAAAGAAAAAATTATAAATAGGTTAAACCAAAATAGAGAGGAAAACGAAGTAAATGCAGGCCCTTGAGGAGGACAAAATCACGCAAAATTTAGAAAAATGAATGTAGAAATTTTAGAAAAAACCATAACTGGAATGAAAAACCATATGGATGAAAACCATATCAAAGAAAAAGAAACTGGATTAAAATATTATAACTCACACGTTAAAAGAACAAAAAGATTTCAAAATAATAATTCACCTACAATTAAAGCTAAAATTGAAAACAAAGAAGAAATCAAAAAGAACTAATATTTCTTTTACAGGTTAACATACAAGAAAACATACAAACATACAAGAAAATCATGCACATCATTAATATTACTGAATATGAAAAACCAAAAACTTAATTTACCAAAATATTCAAACTATTAAAATGAAAGAGAAATACATTACACCAATGTACAATATAATTACTCACAACTTTGACCTACTTGAAAGAAAAATACATAACATAAGACCACATACAAGACAAACTAGAGGGTTAGTGGACGCACTAGGAACAGGGCTAAAATACATTATAGGAGTTATGGACCACAAAGATGAAAACTTAATTATGAACAAACTGCAGGCACTATATCAGACAATAACAGAGATCTTATTCAAGAAAACAATAAACAAATAACAATAAATGATCAAATTGATAACCAAATAAAAAATATTACGAACCAAATAAAAACTCAACAAACCATCATTTCACAATATCTAAACACCTTTAACGCAGAATACGAAACCAAAATTTTTAAAATAGAGGACGAAATAGAATATATCCAACAAATCTATCAAATAAACTTGACATTGACCTACTCAGAAAACATTTAGACGACATAGATCAAATAATTTTTACTAGTAGTTCAGGTATACTTTCCAAAAATATATTAACAAAAAAAAATAGAAATGACCTCAAATTTAGAAAGTCTTACGGAAATTAAAATGGTAGTTGCGTTTCATTCTATACAAATTATTATTATTTTACTTGTTCCAGAATATTTAGAAAAACCACTCACAAAAATATTAATCGAACCCATTCCAAACAATCAAAATAAGGCTATAGTTTTAAATGAATACAATATTTTAATAGACGATCAAAACAACATATATATAGTTTAAAACGTAAAAGAAAATCTCAAAAGAAATTTAATTAAAATAAAGAATAATTGTACTAAAAATATATTACATTTTAAAGAAGCAATTTTGCTTTATGAGAAAAATTTAAAAATACAGAAATTATTATAACAAAAAATCTCTTAAATCCAAATTTTTATCAAAATTGTAATAAATTAAATATCAATGTATCTAAAAATAGTTTGATAAGATATGAAAATTGTAAAATAGAAATTAACGAAGAAATTTTTGAAAATTATTATACTGCAATTCATGAAAAAATAATACTTCCACATTTTGTTTCAAAAATTAAAGAAAATAAAACTATTAATGAAATTGTATTTGAGGAAGTCCATATGGAGAATATTAATAATAATAAAAAGAAAATAATAGAATTAAAAAATAAAGAATCGATAAACTGAACTATAAATATTTTTGTAAATTTTTTAATTTTAATATTTTTTATATTAACAGTCATAACAACTAAGAAATTATGTATTAAATATAAAAATAATAAAAAAGTTGTAATAAATGCTTCGTCGGAGCCTCAGTCTAGCGATGGGGGTGTTACAAATGACATTTCACATAATAATGTTAATGTTATTTGGACATTTAATAACATGTGTTTTTCATGTTTCTTCTGTTCCCACAACAGTCACCATTTTTATACTTGCAAATAAACCTTTTTTACCTTACGTACTTCTAATCTTTCATTCATTCCGACAAAACATTCCGACAAAATGTCATTCTCATAAGAGTTAGCAAAATTAAATAATTAGAAAGATTATAAATAACAGGGCGAGAGAAAAAATTAATCAGTTCATTAAGTCGATTCCAACGGAGCATTTAAATTAGAAGATAAAATAGCAATTAAAAATAATAGTGTTTAAAAATAAAATATTTTTTTTGTAAAACAAGTGTTTTATTTAAAATGATATTTTTTTTTTCCTTTTAGAAGAATCCTATATTTATTTTTCAACAAGTTTAATAGGCGAAATGATTGAGGTTGGCGTTGATTCCCCTAGAAGTGAGTCCATAAGAAATTAACATTTTTATGAAGTTACGATACCATCCTACTCTTGAGATGACTTTTACATCACTTAGATGAAATCATTTAGTTGAAATTGCGGCTGTAGATGAAATAAGTAATTTAAAAATGGTTGATTTGAATGTCATTGAAAATGGTTTAAGATATAAAAAGGAAAAAAGTGCGCCAAATTTAAAAAAAAGTAAAATAAATTTTTCCAAAACACAAGCAAATTTTAGACAATAATACTATAATAGTAATAATGCCTGATCAATGTGCAAAATGTGCAAAATGTGATGCAAAAATTACAAAAAAATCAGTAGGTGTTTCATGCAGTGCTGATTGTCGACAAATTTTTGATGTAAAATGCACAGACATCTCAAAAGAATTTCTCGAGACTATCAAACCGGGAAAGGCATCTTGGAAATGTATAGGTTGTCCTCTGCAGAGCAATGAATCTTTAATAATCTTGGAGTAAAACGATGATAATGAGGAGAAAAAATCCACAGATGCATCTGAAAATCCCACTGGATGTCTAAATATGGCAATAAATAATTTAAATGCCACAGATTTGTCAAATTGCTCATTGGATAAACTAGCCCAATACCTAAAAACATTGGGAATTGTCTTATGTGAAATATCTAAATCACAGAGTTGTATTTCACTACAAATGGATGATCTGCTCAAGCAAAATAAAGATATCATTAAAGAAAATCAACACTTAAAGGAATGTATAGTAATTGCAGAAGCCAAATCAATTTCTCTTGAACAGAAAGTGAACCATTTGGAAAGCAAATTGGATGAATTTTAAAATAAAAATTGCAGGAATAACATTGTTATTGCTGGATTACCTTCTACTCTTGAAAATCCAAGAAGCACTATATTAAATATTGCTAGCAAAATAAAAGCCAACATAAGCAATAATGCTATCGTCAGTGTTACATCTGTTAATAAGAAGTCCAATGATAAAACGCAAATAAAAAAATTGTATATCATTCAATTTAATTCAAAGGAGTCCAAAGCTGAGATAATGACCAAAAAAAAGAAAATTTCAAGCACCTGTTTACCGAAGAACTAAATATGCTGGACGAAAGTAATAAAGAAATATTTTTTCGCCATCACTTAGCGGCACTGCAATCAAGACTTTATTATGAGGCCAAGCAAATTAAAACTGCTCACAACTTTAAGTTTTTATGGGTTCAAAATGGACAAATTCCCCTTAGAATGGGTACCACAAGTAAAGTATATAAAATTATGTCTTTCAATGACATTACTTTCTTTAAAAACACATTTAATATATTGTCATAATTTTCTGAATTTTAAAATTTTATTCTTTTAATTTAAATTTAAGTTTTATTTTTTATTATCTTCAGCCAAATTATCTAAAGCATTACATCAAAATTTAAAGTAGTTACAATAAGTTTGATATTTGCAAATTCATTACAAAAATTATCTACAGGTTACAAAATTACATACTTACACTATTACAAAATAACTTACAACTTAATTCACTAATTATTTTATTTTATTTAAATTATTTTTCAAAACTACTTTTCAAATTTACACAATTTAGTGACAAAATCATACATTATCTTTTAATAATCCTAGCTCAATCAAAATATCTAACAATCTTAATTTAACACACACACATTTTTTAAAAATTATTTTACAATGCAATTCATTTGCACTAAATAATTCTTTATTTCTCTTTTTACTTACAACAACAATAATTTTCAGAATTCAACTTGGCAAAGCATTAACTAATTTCTATTCTAACTTAATTTTTTACTAATTACGAATTACTAATTTCTATTCTAACTTAATTTTATTTACAATTTACACACAATTTTCAAAATTCTTAAAATTACAAAATATAAGTTCAAAAAATTACATCTTTCATAACTTTAATACACTAAAATATAATTATTTTTTTTATAATTTTTTAATTTTAATTTTTTTTATTATAATAATATTATTTACATTTTATCTATTATTTTATATTTACAAAATTACGAATCACGCATTCAAAATGTCAAAGTTAACTAACTCAAACTTGTCAATATGTATTTTTTTTGTTTTAAATTTTTTCTTCTTTCTTCTCTTTTACAGCATATTATAATATTACTTTATCTTCGATTTGTATTTATATTCAACACAAATTGGAACTTTTACACAAATGTCAAATATCGATTTGTGAGTTATCCCACTTATTTTTCAACTCAAGCTCAACTCAACTTCCAATTTCAATAATTATCTTTATATTTATTCACCACAATCAATTGTTTCATTTTATGATGCATCAATCAATCACAAAAATAATTTTTTTATATGCAATTAACTTCAATATTTTTATACCCGTACGATAGGATCGGGTATAATAAAATTACTCCTCCGTTTGTAACACCTCGAAATAAGCGAGCTAGATATACCTTCAAAGGTATGGATCGGATCAGAAAAAAATTCTAAGACTTTTGAGCCATGTCCGTCCGTCCGTCCGTCCGTCCGTCCGTCCGTCCGTCAGCACGCTAACTCAAAAACTAAGAAAGCTAGAATCTTGAAATTTACACAAAATATTTTGGGAGTAATTTGTAGGTTCCCTATTTTTTTTGGTTGAGTTTGGACCAAGCCTTAGGGTAGCTCTCGAACACCTAACTTTTAGATCCCCACATTTTTTTTGCAATAGAGCTATGAAATTTTAACTACTGATAGATCTCACAAAAATATTAATTTTATTTTTAATAACTTTTTTTTGTAGCCCCACCCGTTACGGAGCTACAGCTCCCCAAAGGTTCAAAAAAGCTCTATATTTAAATTGTTATAGCACAAGTTGTATAAGGTATATCTTCATTTTGAAAACGCCAAACGATTACTACTTTCATTAGCTTTAAAAGTATATATACAATAAATATATATTTGTGGCATACGGTGTCTTAATTTACCGTTATGCGAAACTAAAATTTTGCAAAATCCTTTAACCCTTCTATCTTCTAAACGGTTTAAGTTGGAAACTTGAAATTTTGACAGAAGTTAGATCTTTTTTTTTTGTATCACCCCCCGTTTAGGAGCTGTAAGGGGTCAAAAACTGAAAATTTCCTATTTTTAAACACCTGTAACTTGAACACCTGTTAAAATTTTTTTGAAGTAATACACAAAAATTAAAGCTTCAACATTATACTTTTATTTCTGTTAACAACTTTTTTTAATAATATAGGGTTACTTTATAATTGACGAAAGTGTTACTTGATTTTTTCAAATTTTCTAACAAATTTCTTTAACGAATTTTTTTTGCATATTGTTTTACTCGATAATTTGAAATTGTTGAGGATATAATGCGTAGTACATAAAAATTTAAATAAATAAACAACATAACGGTTGCTTGAAGAATTTTTATTTATATGATATTAATATATATACATACTTATATAATATCATGTTTATTTACAATATATCGTATATGTCGCTAGGGAATGAATGATAAGAGTATAGATGTATATTATATAGCGCCGTATTTACATACATATATGTATTTGATTGTACTTATAAGAAATTATTATGTCAATGGAATATTTAAATATAATATAATATAATATTTAAAATTATATTTACTGTTTTGTACTTAATAAATTTAATATACATTTACCGCTTAGTATTAAATGGTACTATAGAATATTTGAAAAAGTTTTGGATTGATAATCGTTATGTGGAAGGTTAGAATCTGCTTTTGAAGAATGTACATATAAACATGTAGTTTGAATATATGTACAACCCATAGTTCTAGAAATTATAAAATTCACCCAAATTATTTTAAAATACTAAAATATTAAAAAAATAATATTGTAAGCAGAGTGACAGACTGTGAACATACTAACGGTTCGTACGGGTATCTAAGAGTTGACAAAGTCAACTGTATTCTTCCTCGTTTATATATGTACCGCAATGAACAGTATTAAATCAATCAACAAATTGCATTCAATCACAAAAATTATTTACTTATATAATTGTATTAAAAGCTTTTATAATGGATTTAGATGATGAATTAAATATTGAAGACTGTATGAAAGTTAATTATTATATTAGGTTGGATAACTCTCAAACTATCTGCAATTTTAGTGATAATTGCAATGTTGTGTATTTAAATATGCAAAGTTTAAAAAATAAATTATATGACTTAGAACAATTTGTGGGTAGCTATTTATAATTTTCAGGTACACATTGTTGTACTTACTGAAATATGGCTAGGTGAAAATGAAAATAAATATTTTAACATTCCTGGATACCGTAGCTATAACTCAAATCGTTTTGATTCATATGGCGGAGTTGGTATATACATACATAATAGTATACATAGCACTGCCATTTATGAGGAAAAATTTGGTAAATCCAATATGCTAGTGGTTAAATTATTGAAGGAAAACGTAAACATAATGTCTATATATAGATCTCCGGAAATTTGTATTCCTGAATTTATAGAAAGAATTAATGAATGGACTAGTAGGTTTAATAATACCTTAATTCTTGGTGATTTAAATATTATTTGATTTAAATATTTATTGAACCGAAATAACCGCGATGTTAAAGCATACACTAAAAATTTGCTTAGTAATGGATATCTTATTTATAACCTAATATCTGAGCGATTCGCTACCCGTAAAGGAAAAGCTTCGAACACGATAATAGATCATTTTATCACAGATTTAGTGAGGTATAGTTATTTTTTCCATATATTAATTACAACTTTGTCTGATCATCAAATGTTTCTGATTAGCTTTGACTGCAAGCTTAGTAAAAACTCACAAATAAAATTCAAAACAATGTTAAATTATGAAAAAATATCTGACAATATAATATGGTCTAACTTAGATTCTTATACAAACTTTGACGATATCGTATCAGACTTAGGTTTAGTTATTAGGGAAAACACAAGAAAGATCCCAATAGTTGGCAGTAAGAATAAAAATTTTTGGATAAATAATGATATTCTCAGTAAAATCAAAATAAGGGACTCGTACTTCAGGTTAAAAAAAAAGTACTCGAACGGTTCTCACGTTTCTGATCTATATGATAAAAGCAAACATGAAGTAAGAAATTTAATCAGACAAGCAAAATTCAGTTTTTATTCGAACCAAATCACACGAAATCCATGCAGCGTGAGGAATCTTTGGAATATCTATAAACAAAATATGTTTAATATGACAACAAAATTGTAGATAATGATCATGATATTGCCGAAACTGTTAAGAATTATTTCATTAATATAACCAATGAATTAGAAATTAATGAAACTCAAATTAATCAAGAATTTTTCAGTGATTTTTCATATACTATTCATTCGCCTTTTCACCCAACATAGTACAGATATTCAAGAAGTTACTGACATTATATCACAGTTACGATGAACTGTGACATTATATCACAGTTCACCCAACATAGTACAGATATTCAAGAAGTTACTGACATTATATCACAGTTACGACCAAATGTTGCTACTGGAGTTGACAATATTTCAATTAAATTTATTAAAAAATTCACAGATAAATTGACTCCAATTTTAGTTAAGTTTGTAAATCTGGCTTTCGTTTCCTCAATTTTTCCCCAATCTTTAAAAATAGCAATAGTAACTCAAATATTTAAAAGTGGGAGAACCAATAATTCCTCTAATTATCGTCCTATCTCGATATTACCAGCTTATTCCAAAATATTCGAAATCATTATAAGAAACAGACTGCACAATTTTCTATATATTAATCCAATTTTAGCTAAAGAGCAGTTTGGTTTTGAGAAATATTCGAATACCACTGCTGCATGCCTCAGCTTAACTGACTATATATATGATAATCAGAAAGCGTTTGACTGTGTCGACTACGACATTTTGCTGTTGAAATTGTCTAAACTAAATCTAAATTAAAATCAATTAAATTTCTTTAAAAGCTACTTATCACACAGACAGCAAATAGACCGTATAACTACAGCGGCAAGTCGACCGAGATGTATTAAAAACGGAGTACCGCAGGGATCCATCTTGGGCCCAGATTTCTTTAAGATTTATATCAACTACATGGCACAAAAAAATTTAAGAGGCTCTCTTCAGCTATGCAGACGACGCTGTTCTGAAATACGCTGAACAAACTGAAGATGACATAATACATTCAATCAAAGAAGATCTAGAAAGAATAGAGCAATTCTTGGTAAATCATCGGCTATTACTAAACTTTCAAAAAACTAAAGTAATATTCTTTGATAATAAAAAGTATAACAACACAACCATTTGCTCCGGCAGCCATACTATTGATTCTGTAAAATCTTTCAACTACTTGGGGTTGATCATAGTTACGTTTTTATCCTCAAACGGCTGTTTATCAAAATCCGCTTTGTTTTCCATTCATTCTTCTTATATTTGATCTAATATAATTTACCTAAATCTTATCTGGAACAATACCTAAGCTTTTATGATCAGTACATTAGATATTCTTTTAAAAAAATCAATTAAAGTTATACACAAATATCCATTACTGTTTCCCACTAGCATGTTATATTCCCAAAAATACTTAAGTTTCTCTACTATTTGCGAGCGTGAAATATATATCCTATCATATAAAATTACTAATAACTTAATTAAACACAATTTCATTTTGAATAGGATGATAGATATTCATACTCATAATACGAGGAATAAGACAAATTTCTACATATCTCTATTTAAATCTACCAGACAGAAAAATAATTGTTCATACATTTGCTTGAAAAAATTTAATGAATTGCCTAGTTATTTGAAAGAGGTCGATAGTATTTCAAAATTTAAAAAATTAATTTTAGAATTTATACTTTCTAAAACCGAAAATAGAACTTGAAGTGTATCTTAAAATACACAATATATTAACACAACGATAATAAGTGAAAGTTATGAGCTTAGATTAAAAAAATGAAAAAACAAATAAATACTTGTGAAATATATAAACTTACACGTAATTATATAAATAATAATTGATTATACGTAGATATTATAGTTAATCACTTCAATTTTTATAACTAGCAAATTTTTGATGGAATGTTTAGATAAAACGAGAAAACAATATTCTTTTATTATTTTTGGTTTTTAAAAAATAATTAGACCAGACAGCCAATACAGGCTAAGGTCGTTATAGCAATCAATTTAATTTAAAAAAAAAAGTTCTATTTATGTTTAAATTAATTTCTGTTTGAATTTAATCTATTAAAATTAATTTATTTATTGTTTACATTCTTATACTTTACTATAATAATTTATACATATTTAGTTTTTAAGCAAATTTGAATGAATTAATTGATTGTCAAATTGTCAAATTGACTGGATGTAAAAATTTTACGCTCCGTATTAATTTTTTTTTTCTTTTTTTTTTAAAATAAGAAAACCACAAAAATAAAATAATTTAAATAAATATAAAAAATAAAAAAAACAAAAAAAAAAATAAAAAAATAAAATAAGACAAAAACAAAAAATATCATTTAAATTATAAGTATATGAAAATTATAATTTTCATTCCTATAACAATTGGCGCTTATACTGAATAAATTGGAAAAATAAAAAATAAAATGGTTAAATGTAGCACTTGTGATAAAGGAATCTATGTTAATAGTAAAGCTCTTTGTTGCAGTGGGTCCTATGGAGGGCTTTTTCACATCAGATGCGATGACGTATCTGAAGATTTATTTGAAAACATAAGAAGTACCAAATTACTTTGGCGATGCAAAACTTGCCCCTCAGCCAATGAATCATATGTGGTACTTGACGAAGAAACTAATTCTGACAACGGTGGAGCAACTTCTAACAATGATGAAAGCGGTACAAATTATGATAGAGGAGAGGTAAATATCGATGAACTTTTAGCTTTTGATCTGAGCAACTGCGATATCAATAAGATGGCATTATTCCTGAAAACGTTAGGTACTGTAGTTGTTGATATTCGAAAGTCGCAAAATTATATGGATGAACTAATAAAACAGAATCTCAGTGTGATCGAGGAAAACAGATGTTTAAAAAAGAGATTAACTACGGCCGAGGAAAAAATTAACTACCTAGAACTAAAAATAAACAAACTTGAATATATTGCAGATCAGCCACAGCAAAACAAAAATATTAATAATATAGTATTGGCTGGTTTAGCAGCTGATATTCCAAACCCGACTGATGCCATGCTTACTATTGCAAAAAAAACTGGCGCTAATATTCAAAAAGAAAATATATCAACGAATACAACTTTCATATTACTGATACTTCCTTATCTGACCACCAATTGATCTCCGTTAGTATTAACCTAAGTCCGATCAGAGAAAACGTAGAAAATTTTAAGACAGTTCTGAATTATCACAGATTATCTAATGACTCGTTCTGGGACAATATTCATTTTTTTGAGACCTTCGATATTTTTGTTCATAACGTAACATTACTAATAAACAAATATACAACTAGAACTCCGAATAATAAACGTAAAAAAAACGAAATGGATGAGCCATGAAATTCTTAAGATGATGAAAATTAGCGATTCTTTCATGAAGTGCAGAAGGAAATATCCAGAGGATGCTAAGATCTCTGACCTTTATAATTTTAATAGACACAAAGTTAAAATCTTAATTCAAAAAGCTAAAGCTAGATATTGTAACGAAGAAATAGCAAAAAATCCAAATGACAGCAAAAAACTGTGGGAGCTATACAAAAAGATTATGTTTAATAATAAGCCTAATAATCCAGAAAACCAAATCAAAATCCTGGAGCATAATAATGAAATTATTTCTGATCAGCAGACCATTTATGAATATATGAACGATTTCTTTATTAATATAACAACCAATTTGGCCATTCCGGATGAAACCATTGATCAAAATTTCTTCAACAACTTCATGTACACCATCTATTCTCCATTTGAACTTAGTCCAACTACAGCTGAAGAGGTGGAAGCCGCGATATCGTCGTTAAAACCTAATTCAGCAACCGGGTATGATAAGATCTCGTCTAAATTTGTCAAAAAATTTTCTGATAAACTTATACCTACTCTAATTAAATTCATTAATATTTCATTTGAGACATTTATCTTTCCGGAATCTTTAAAAATAGCTGTAGTAACACCGATATATAAAAAGGATAACGCGTGTAATCCAACAAATTATAGACCTACATCAGTCCTGAGTACCTTCTCAAAAATATTTGAAAAAATTGGTTAAACCATTTTATTACGCAAAATGGTCTGCTATATTCAGAACAATTCGGCTTCGAAAAAAACTCGAACACCACTGCCGCATGCCTTGCACTTACAGATTTTATATCTAGGAGCATGGATGAGGGAAAATATACCGCATGTACATTTATCGACTTGCAAAAAGCTTTTGATTGCGTGGGTTACGATATTCTACTTCTTAAGCTAAAAAAGATGGGGTTTACTTGGCAGTTAATTAATTTTTTCAAAACGTACTTAATTGGTCGGTCTCAAAGGGTAAAAATACGGAATACCTGTAGTAACACTAGAATAACTATAAAAGGAAAATTACAATTATATGCAGACGATGCGGGGCTAAAATACTCGGAAAACAGCGAAATAGAATTAAAATCTGCGATTATGGATGATCTAAAAATAATAGATAATTGGTTAATGAAAAACAGGCAAACAATAAACTTAAAAAAAACTAAAATACTCGTGTTTGAAAACAAACTTTTTCAAGATACTACATTTCTATATAATAACCATAAAATTGAAATTGTAAAAAATTTTAATTATCTAGGGTTAGTAATTGATAGTACGCTTAAATGGACTGATCATCTTGATTTTCTCTGTAAGAAAATTACTCCATACATATTTATACTAAACAGATTAAAAAGATTTTTAGACAATAAAACACTACATATCATTTTTTCTTCATATATCTATTCCAATATTATACACCTAAATCCTATTTGGTGTAGAACCACTAAATGCCACTTAATAAGGCTTAATATACTTCATAAGAAAGCCATAAAGATAATTCACAACTTACCTATACTGCATCCTACCAATGAACTATATTCAGCACAATATCCAAGCTTAGACTTCATTTGTAAAAGGGAAACATATTTATTAGCCTTCAAGATTATAAATAATTTGATTAAACATAATTTTGTACTGAATAGGAATATTGATATACATATGTACAATACTAGAAATAAATTAAACTTTTATCTTACTCTATTTAGGACGGGAAAACAAAAGTTAAATTGTCTTTATGCTTGTTTAAAGTCTTTTAATGAATTGCCAACGAAGTTAAAATCCAAAATAAGCCTTAGTCCCTTTAAGAAAAATAGAATCTTAAAATTTTAGAATCTTCCGGTTTACAATACATATACGATACATAATTAAAAATAAAAAGAGAAATATACAAAAGAAAATAAGAATGAATAGAATTTTATAACGAAGAAATTAACCTAATTTAATACAAACTAAATTAAATAGTAAAAAAAAAAGAAAAAAAGAAATTTAATAAAATTATAAGACCAGACAGCTTATGCTACGGTCGTAACAAAATAAATATACACAATGTAAATATATAAGAATTATAATTAATGTAAATATACAATGTAAATATATAAGTATTATAGCTTATATCTGAATTATATGTTAGATTATTAAAAATAAAGAAAAAAAAAATAATAAAGAAAAAAAAAAGTCATAAAATAATACTGGAAAAGCAGATTTTATTCACAATATGGATGTTAGCACATAGTTCCAATTTTAAATATTTAAAAGCTAATAATTTTTTTTTTAAATACTTAAAAACTGGTCAATGATAACATTATTTCTTAATTTTATATAATAAAATTTGGTCCGGGTTATAACGTCGCCTGAGAAAACGTCGACTGAGAAGATGTCGACTGAAGAAATATTTTATGACGAAATACTGACTGAGGAAATTTTTAATGAAATCTTGAGCGTACATATACATACATATTTTCGAAAAAGCCTATGAGTCCGATTTTAAATGCACCTCTAAAACGCTTTTAATTCAGTATAGCGCATATTCATATATATATATCAATATAAAATATTTTATAAAAAGCGTATAACTCTGATTTTGAATTCAACTTTAAAATTCTTCCTAATTCAAAATATTGCATATTCATAATATATGTATTTAAAAATAAAGTATCAAAAAAACGGAATGTTTAAGAAATATTATTGCAAACAAGGATACTTATGATTCTAAATTTGAATATTTGTTTATTAGCGCAGGACATGAAATTATACTAAAAAAACATTTTTTTTTAAATTTAATTATTTTAGTGGTTCATATTATCAATTTTTCTTTATTATTTATTGTTTCTTGAATTTGTTTTCTGTATTTTCAGTCAGTCAGTCATTTTATCAGTCTATAAATTTTCAGTGGACATTTTCTCAGTCGGTATCTACATTGTAGTCGACATTTTCACCTGTTCTACATTTTAAAAAGCGACATTAAAACTTTACCGACTAAAATTAAATTATTTTTCTATCGCTTTTCGTTAATCATAGAAATTATTTTCATAAGATGAAAGCACTAAATATGTACATAGAGTATTCACATGGAAGAAAAAAGTTAGACAGTTTTTTTAATTTCGTAAAATCAACTTGATCGTATTATTTTAGTTTTTTTTTTGTTGGTATGTCAATCGATACAGATGTACAATCTGTATATATTTCTTCATATCACTTTTTCGACTTCTTAAAAAAAGAAAACCTCTATTTCTATCTCAATTTTTTATCAATCAATTTTAGTTATTTTCTTAACACAACCAATAACCATAGGTACAAGAATTATTATTGTGAAAGTATAATATAAGAAAAAATGTGTATATTAATATAAATTTAAAGTTATTTTTATTTCCTCTAAAAAATATACTTTTTTCTTTTTAATCAATGAAATATTTTTTATTCAAACGGCAAACATCAAACACCAAAAAAATTTTTTGCAACTTCTTTAGTAACACTTTTAAAACCATACGTTTCAATTATTTACGTGTTACGAGAGGAATATCTGTATTCTATATTTTATATTCTAAAAATAAAATTTAAAAGTACTACGAGAGGAATATCTGTACACATGTGTATCCATACATCAGTTACAAAAAGAATATTCATACAAAATTTTAAAATATTTTATAAACAACGCCTAAATATCTTACAAGCCGGATCGGAACACTCAATTTATTTTGTAGAAAAATAGCCTTTTTTTCAAAGTTTTCGATGAATGTTTCGGCTTATAGGTGTAAAGGTGTTGTTATAAATATCGTGTATCAAAATAGCTTTTTTGTTTTGTATGTAGTTGATTCTTCTTAATTTAATTTTTTTTTTGTAAAGAATGGTTTTTTAACACCTTTATGCCGAATGGTTTTTGTTTTAAAAAATACATTCTTAATTTTTTAAAAATTTTTATATTTTGTTTTTTAATATAACTAACTATGTAGCTACCTTATTCAATATCAAAAAATACTTTTAAGAATTCTGCTTTCTAGAAAGAATTACATACATATAACTTTATCTATAGTCATAATATACGTAATTATACATTCAGTAAATTTGATTTTAACTTACTATACCTTTGTGGGTCCGAAAAGGTTAATACAAACCAGAATATTTTAGAAAATTTCAATGTTCCATCCAAAAATATTTTTTAATTTTTAGAAAAAATTTTTTCTAAACAAAAAAGAAACTGAAACAATATTAATAAAATTTGGTTGGCCTTCAAATATTATACCTGTGTTGTGTAGAGTTATTCTTTTTGAGATGAGCATGAGATCTATAAAATGACATTTTCCAATTATAAGAACAACATTTTGCTTGAGATGCATAGATAGATATGTATGTATGTATGTATGCTAAAATCAATTTAAAAAAAAAAATCAGTTCGAAGAAAATGAATAAATTATGAACAGAATGAATGAATGAAACAACAATTTTTTTTTGGTTTTCTTTTTCTAATGATTTTTTTCTTTGCTTTTAAAAACATTCAGATGTTTTAGTACCGAACTACAGAGATATATTTATGTAAATTGTGGAGTTGTATGACAGCTACCTGAATCTATTGCACCTAGCTTCATTAAGTTCCAAGAGGTGCAAGAAGCCTGAACCGGCTGCTCTAGACCAACCAAATTTTACAAAAGTTGTTGGCATATAACTCGACACCTTTTTACTAAATTTCAGGTTCCTAGCTTCAATAGACACTGAGTTATTCTCATTTAAACGGATAAGTTGTATGGCAGCTACCCGAACCCGTCGCACCACCACAACCAAATTTTGCAAAAGTGGTTGCCATAAAACTTGATCATCATTTGCAAGATTTCAGACGCCTAGCTTCATTAAGTTCCAAGAGGTGCAAGAAGCCTGAACCGGCTGCTCTAGACCAACCAAATTTTACAAAAGTTGTTGGCCTATAACTCGACACCTCTTTACTAAATTTCAGGTTCCTAGCTTCAATAGACACAGAGTTATTCTCATTTAAACGGATAAGTTGTATGGCAGCTACCCGAACCCGTCGCACCACTACAACCAAATTTTGCAAAAGTGGTTGCCATAAAACTTGATCATCATTTGCAAGATTTCAGACGCCTAGCTTTATTAAGTTCGAAGAGGTGCAAGAAGCCTGAACCGGCTGCTCTAGACCAACCAAATTTTACAAAAGTTGTTGGCCTGTAACTCGACATCTTGTTACTAAATATCAGGTTGCTAGCTTTAATATACACTGAGTTATTCTCATTTAAACGGAGAAGTTGAATGGCAGCTACCCGAACCCGCCACACCACCACAACCAAATTTTACAGAAGTTGTTACCATAAAACTTGATCATCATTTGCAAAATTTCAGAAACCTAGGTTGAATAGATACTGAGTTATTTCTATATAAAGATAGAAGTTGTATGGCAGCTACTCGAACCCGACGACCGAAAATGTTGGATTTAAATAGCAAAACTAACAATTTTGCAAAAGTGCCGTAAAAAAAATTTCAGCCTCCTAGCTCCTTTATTTTTTGAGTTATCGTGCGGACGGACGTACATAGCGTAATCGACTCAGAATTCGATTCTGAGCCGATCCATACATTTGACACTATATCTAGCTCGACTCCTTTAAGATGTCACAAACGTAATGGCAAATTTATTACACCCTTGAACATAGTTCATACGGGTATAAAAATAAAAAAATTCAAAGGTTCAAATTTTAACCTTTGTTTATTTTAAAATGTTTATTTATTTTTTTGACTCTTCAAAATGTAAATGTCATGGTAGTGAGAAATTTTTTTGCATACGTATTAAAAATACCCAGGATATTTATAGCAAAATATATTCAGAGAACATATTTTCGTGGATATTTATGGTTACTTTCTTGGATATTTTCAAATGTTTCATGAATATTTTTTTAGCTTTATCTCTTTCAAACACATATCATTTTTGTATCTTCTGCCTATGCTCTAACATTTTCGTGGATATATCGGTCTAATGAAAACCAGCCTTTATTTTACAAAAAAACTGCAGCGCTTGATAAAAAATTTCTACTGAACGATTTTTGTATCTAAACATTACAGTTTAGTTAGCGCTACATTAATTTTGCAGCAAGAAAATTTTGAGCTAAATTGTGTAGTTAAAAATTTTATGTTATGTTAAATATTAATGTTAAAAATTTTTGTTTACAATTTTTGTGTTACTTTTTCGATTTCTTAAAAAAAGAAAAAACCTCTATTTCTATCTCAATTTTTTATCAATCAATTTTAGTTGTTTGCTTAACCCAACCATAGGTACAAGAATTATTATTGTAAAAATATAAAATATAAAAAAATGTGTATATTAATATAAATTTAAAGTTATTTTCATTCCCTCTAAAAAATATGTTTTTTTCTTTTTAACAATGAAATATTTTCTAAGTAATTCTTACAATATTTTAAAAATTCAAACGTCAAACATCAAACACTAATACAAAATTTTTGCAACTTCTTTAGTAATACTTTTAAAACCAGACGTTTCAATTATTGTTCTAATAGCGGCACTCATTGTTCTACTAAATATTTGAGTTGCTAATTTAACTCTAATTTTTTCAACAGCATGCGGATTAATACGTTCTCTAGTTAATTTGGTACACATCTTAGTTTTTCAATTTATTTAAACTTCCCATAATTCTATAAGAACTTTAAAGCTTATGATAAATATCATCTGGGATTTTTAAAACGAAATTCATTATTGTGTTTGTAAGATATTTAATTAGATAGGGAAAATCGAATATGCAAAAAATGTTTTTATTATGTTTTATTTTAGTAAATGTGTATAATTAAAAAATGGTTTATCAGGTGTTATTTCTAGTAACGAAAAAACTTTGGCTAAAGCTTGGTTACAAGTAGTTGCCCACATTGTAATACCAATATCGAACAAAGTTCTCAAATTTTTTTTTGTTATGATACAGAAACTATCAACCTTTCCTCGTAATGACATATAAAATATCACATGCTATTTACAATGTACAGATTATAAATGTATTACAATTTACTCAATATTATATTATTGTATTATGATGGCATTATTATATTGTATATAAATATGTATATTGTTACATAATTTTATAACAACATAAATATATCACACGTAACCCTACACCTTAAAATATTTAAATGGGCACTTAAACTACCTTTAATTCTCACACAAAAAATCACGTTGCAATCACACGTGATTGCAGCTGAGTTTTAATAATAAGTTTAAGTTAGTATTAAGCAAGATCTTGTAAAGAAAAGAACTAAGAATAAATTAGAATAAAATTAATTGTAATAAAAAAGATTAAAATAATAAAATTAATAGGAATAAATTGTAATTGATAAAAATAAGAAATTTCATTTAATTAAAATCTTAATTGGCGCAGCCGTTAGCGGTTGAGTGAATAGATTTAGCTGACCGTTCGAACCACAAACCCATTTTATTTGTAACAAAGAATTTTGATAAACAAAAAAAAAAAACTAGAGAACATTCTAACTTTCATTGAAATAAAAAATTACAAAATTTTTGTGACATATATGTTAAATTGAGTGCTAATTGCTAAAAAAAAAAAAAAAACTTGATAGGGAAGCAAAATAAAAATTCAACAAAAGCAAAAATACAAAAATAATAACTATTTATAACATTTCTAAAGTTCTATAAAAAAAAAAAAAAAAAAATAAGCATAGATATAAACATAGTTGTGAATTTTTTTTAACTAAGTTGACTAAAATATAAGAAAAAAAAACAACAAACATAATCTACATCTACATTGTACAAGCCAAATCAAATCTAGATCCAGATCATCTATACAAAAAAGAAAAAAGCATCGTCAACATTATCAGCAGAATCACGCATTCTACATACATCCCCAAGGTTAAGGTCAAGTTCACCGTAATTTTCAAGGTAGAAAATACCAAATAAGAAAAAATTTAAAGAAAAAAAAGAAACAATACATGGCCTTCCGCATACATGTATTAAAAAAACAAAAAAAAAAATTTTTTAAATACAATTTTTTTATCTTAATTTTTAATTTTAAGCTTATAATAAATTTTGTTATTTTAAGAAAACAAATACCTGCATAAATAAAAAATTAAAGGATAGCTTTAAATTGAATTTTACATTTTACTTTTCTTATAACATAAATTAGTATACAAGCAAAAAAAAAATATTTGTTTAATCAATTTTGAACAAAAAAATTCTAACTGAACTAAGTTTAATTGATGACAACTTACAACATTAAATAGGAATTAAAATTGTTTAATTGATTAAATTGCATAATATAAAAAAAAAAAAAATTTTTTTTTCAAATATTTCAAATAAATAATTTAAAATAAAAAAAAATTTTTAAAATAAACATTGTTAATCAACAAAATAATTCTTGTTATAATTTGGTTGTTGAATAATTTTTTTGGAGAATATTTTTTCTTTATTGCATTATAAAAATGGACAACTTATCAGATCAATCTTTAATTTATTAGTTAAAAGTATAGCACAGGATGCACCATTTGAATCTCACAGATTTCATTAATAGGATGGAATCTTTTATTCCCATAATTGAAACTCTGACCGAAAACCAATTTAAAAAACTGTTATTAGAACATATTCAGGATAGAATTGTAGGGCCAGCAAAAAACACTCTACTTATAAACGGAACACCTGAAACGTGGAGTCAGAAATCATGGCGAATCAAAGCCTATATCTAAACTAACGGAAGAATTAACTTTAGTTAGATGTACCACTACAATAAAAAGCTTCTATAATTGAATTAACGTTTTACTCTGTAGAATTAACAGTACAAATAATGTAGATCCTAATCAAATAGAAATTAATAAACGGTTAGTCTTAAGCGTTTTTAAAGAAAATTTACCGGAACCAGTTCGTGGTATAATCATTAATAGAAACCCAACTACTTTATTTGACGCTTATAATATTATTGCAAGCAATGGATATTTTAACTTTTCTTGCATAAATAATGTACAAATGAGCCAATATAATAATTTTGAAAATAACCGCAGGAACTTTCGTTCTAACTCCAATCATAATTACAGTAATAACGGACAAAATGTTTCTAATAATCCTGCAAACAATACCTACAATCAAAATATTCAATTAAGTAACCGTCCAAACTATTACAACAATCGGGATTCATTTAATTCTCAGCAACAAAATTTTAATAGGTCAAACCAAACGCAATCCAATCGCTGCAGAAACTATTACAATAATAACTATAATTCCAATTATAATCGTAGTGGAATAACTCAAAATAGAAATCAAAATTTTGAACAAATGGATCTTTCATTAAATATTAATAATAGCGAGACTATGAATCAAAATTTTCAAACAAACGCCCCAGACAATTACCCTATATAATAATTAAAACTCAAACCAAAACCTTAAAATTAATTTTAGATACAGGTGCCGAAATAAGTATAATCAACACCAATATATGTGTATAATCAACACCAATAATCAATACCAATATGTAGTCCCAAATGGAAATCAAAAATCAACCCTGTAACTCTCAAAGTCCTTAATAGAAACGTTCAATCCAACATCAAATGCACATTTCCCTTGTTTGAAATATTCAATAGAAAAGATTATTACGTGGAATTTTTAGAATTCCCTTTCCACTATTATTTTCACGGAATTATCGGCAATAATATTCTGGCATCTCTAGACGCCATTATAAATTATAAGGAAGATTTACTTATAACATGAAATGCTAAAATTCCCTTTTTTCTGAATAATTATGAAGAATTTTATTACAAAAATAGTAACAAAAACGAACCCTTAAAAATGTTTGGTTGTGAGCTGTGAAGTTAAGAATAATTTTAAAATTAACACCCCCGCGCATTTAAGCAACAAGGACGTTGCCAAAATAAACTCACTTTTGAGATGTTTTAAAGATGTCTTTTATCAAGAGAATAATAAACTATCTTTTACGAGCGAAGTCAAACATAGAATCATTAGAAAAAATGATTTACCAATTTATTCGAAAGGATATAGGTATCCCGAAATTCACAGAGAGGAAGTAGAGAACCAAATCAAAGAAATGTTAAAGCAGGGAATTATCGTCAATAGTAGTTCTCCATACAATGCTATTATCTGGGTTGTCCCTAAGAAAATGGACAATTCCCAAAAGCAAAAATGGAGAATTTTAATAGACTATCGTAAGCTAAATGATAACACTATTGACGACAAATTTCCTATGCCAAATATTGAGAATCTATTTGGAAAACTGGGAAATTGCAGATACTTCTCAACTATCGATCTGGCCAAAGGATTCCATCATATTGAAGTCCACCCAGACGATCGCTGTAAAACATCTTTTTCAACAGCAAACGGGCACTTTGAATTTACCCGAATGCCGTTTGGCCTAAAAAATTCGCCATTTACTTTCCAAAGGTTAATGAACCACATTTTAAGAGATTTCATTAACAAAATCTGTGTTGTCTATTTAGATGATATACTGATATTCTCCGCTTCTCTCGAAGAACATATTCTATCATTACAAAAAGTTCTTCAACGCCTTCGAGAAAAAAATCTAAAACTTCAAATCGACAAATGCAATTTTGCAGAATTGTCAACCAACTATTTAGGCCAACTATAGGTATAAAACCAGATGCAACCAAAATCATAACAATACAAAAAATTCCTCTTCCGTCAACTCAAAAACAAATAAAATCGTTCTTAGGACTAAGCGGTTACTATAGAAAATTAATAAAAGATTACGCGAAGATAGCGTACCCTCTTATAAAATGCCTAAAGAAAGATGGAAAAAATAGGAAAAACGATCCAGAGTATATCTAGGCCTTCAACAAGTTGAAAACACTTTTAACATCTAATCCCATCCTCGTCAATCCTGATTTTCAAAAACCTTTTACGTTAACTACCGACGCATCTAATTTTGCACTGGGTGCAGTTTTAAGTCAAATCAGCCACTTAGTTGCTTTCGCTTCACGAACGCTCAATAACCATGAAACGAACTATTCTACAGTAGAAAAAGAACTTTTGGCAATTGTGTGGGCCACAAAACATTTTCACACCTACTTGTATGGTAGAAAATTCTTAATCCAAACGGATCATAAACCGCTTTTTTGGCTAAATAATTTAAAGGAGCCTAATATGAAACGGATGGATGGATCGTTTTCCGTATAATAACAACCAAGACACAATAATACCAAATAAAGAAAACTCATTTCTACAATTTGCGAATGAAATAAATTCTAGAAATCTCGATTTTGACGTGGAAGTTAGATCCACTGATGCTACTATACATAGTGCAGCCGAAGATGAATTAGATTACATTACCATTACTGATAAACCAATTGACCTCTTTAAAAATCAAATATACCTAATTTTTAGCAATAAAGATAAATATACCACTAAAATTATAAACAACAAATGCCAAAACTTTATTTATGTTACTACTGATAGCAACCTATTAGAAAAAATGAAACAATGTATAATTGATAAAGGATTAATGTGTGTTTTCTGTGAAGACATACAACTATATTTGAAATTTCAAGACTTATATTGCCGTTACTTTGCAAATAATAAGAACATAAAAATCCTAAAGTCTAGTATTAAACTAATAGATATTACAGACGAAAACGACAAAATCGAAATTATAAAAAAAGAGCACGTTAGAAACAACCACAGGAGAATAAATGAAGTATTTCTAGAATTGAAAAATATCTATTATTTTCCAAATATGCTTAACGCGATAACCAAATTTATTAATAACTATCCAACCTGTATTTTAGCTAAGCACGACAGACAACCTCCAAAATTATTCTTCGAAATTACAGAGTCTCCCCACAAAATCAACAACATAATCCACATCGACATCTGGTTCCCATATAGGAACATTATGTACTTAACTACGATAGATAAGTTCTCGAAATATGCCACCATTCATAAGTTAAAAGATAGAACATGGATATCAATTTTGAAAGCCATAAAAGAAAGAATTATGTATTTGGGGAAAATGCGAAAACTTGTATCAGATATTGAAAAATGTATCACCCATGGTTTAGTGGAACAATTTTTAAATGAAAATAAAGTCGAATTTCACAGGACAACAGCAAGAAATAAAACCGGAAATTCAGACGTTGAGAGACTACATGGAACCTTAAACGAACACCTAAGAATTTTAGAGACTGAGCAAACTGAGAATACAAACGACGAAATAGATAATAAGATATTTAAAATTATAACCACCTACAACAATACCATACACTCAACGACCAAGTGCAGACCAATCGATTTTATAAATAAAGAAATTTGTAAAGAAGAAATCGAAAGGTTAACCGACGAAGGTTTAAAAAACCGACGTACCGAACGAATAAACCAAAATAGAAATAACAGTACCGATTTACACGATAATATAGTATTTAATAGAGATATACCAAAAAATAAACCAAAATATAAAAAGCTCACAAAATTCAAAGCAGACGATAAATATACGACAGATACTAGTAATAAAAGATTGACAAAATATTACAAAAAAACAGCGAAAACGAAAATACAAACATCAATAAAAAATAATAACCATCAAACAAAACTTCAAAATATCCTTATAAATTAATAATATCTTAATTGCTTTTTAGGACATGGAACTAAAACTAATCCTTCTTTTGATCACCTCAGTTTACATGCAATCAATTCAAATCATACCACTCAAGGATGACAATGGATTTGCCCTAATTCAACTAGAAGAAATAAAAATTGTCGAAAATTACAACAAAATATTGCACATTATTAACATAACTGAATATAGAGAAATAATCGAAAAAGTACAAAACAATATGAACCTTCTTCAACTAGATACAACAGATACAGATTATAAAATTTGAATTAGAGAAATTTCTAACTTACAACGCACATTAGACCCACTAGTGCCCAAAATTACTAAAACGGGGCGTAAAAAACGCGGATTAATCAATTTTTTGGTCAACTCCCTAAAATTTTTGGCAGGGACAATGGACAAGAAGATTCAGACGAAATCTTCAAACATTTACAAAATTTGGACATAAATGAAAAACAATGGACAGATAGCGTTAATAAGCAAATAATCATCAACAAAAACTTACAAACCAATATGAACCAAATCACTGATCACATCAATAACCAACAAGCAATAATTCAAAAATACCTACGAGAAATGGAGAACACAACATCCACCTTTCTTGAAAAAATCAGACGACCAGCCCTCATAATGCGGTTATACACAGATATAAGTTCAATTCATAAACACCTCCAAGACATCAAAGACATCATTTTACTAAGCCACCTCGAAGTTTTAACGCACGATATCCTGACGGAAGAAGAAATCCAGAAGTTTAATTTAACAATAGAAATTTTACCGTACATCGGCGTCCTTTTTAATGATAATTTAATAGTTATTGTATTATACATTCCAAATTTTACTAAAGAAAAGTATTTCAAAACTCTGGTTTTACCATTTCCAAATGATAAAGACGAACAATTAGATGAGCCAATACATAATGTAATTCTAAAAGACAACGACATATTTGATCTTAATAACAAGAAGTATTTGTTGAAAAGTAACTTAAATTCTCCAAATAACGTATGTATAACAAATTTATTAAAATTCAATAACACATGTAATTACAAATTAAATTCAGTAGAATCTGTAACAAAAACAAGTAAATGTAACAGTAAGTCGATGCAACCGACTTATTAATACCCTACACCTGAATAATTCGAATTAAATTAACAATCCATAAGTGTTTTTGGCAGCTGCTTGAACTTCTTCCCTTTTCTGTCTTATTCAACTCGAATTTCAAGAACGTAGAAGAGGCATCCGCTTGGGATATGCTTGACACCCTTGTATAAAATTTTAAGTTTCTATCTTAATTATTTTCGGAGATTGGTAGTCCTTGGGATGTTTGTGTCAGCTACCCGAATTGCCACTCCAATTCATCGAATCCATCTCAGGAACATAAAGAAAACTTGCCAGAACACCATTCTATTAAATTTAAAGGTTCTACTTTTGTTGGTTTTGGAGATATGCTCGTTGCTCTTGTGCTCGTCCGGAAGTTTCCAAAATACGAACCCATGGTTCAAATTCTTTCAAATGTCAGTTTCCAATTTTACAGAAAAGGAAACATAACAGAACACCTTTGTACTAAAAATAAAAGTTCTATCTTTGTTGGTTGTGGAGATATACTCGTTTGCTCTGGGGCTCGTCCGGAAGCTTCCAAGATTTGAACCCATGGACCAAATCCTCACAAATTTCAGAAACATAAATCAAACATGAAGGAACACCATTCTGCCTAATTTAAAGGTTATATCTTTGTTGCATTTGGAGATAATATCATTTGCTCTGAGGCTCGTTCGGAATCTTTCAAAATCCGAACCCAAGGACCAAATCCTCTCAAATTTCAGAGGCCTAAATCATATATGAAAGAACACCATTATGCCAAAAGTAAAGGTTATATATTTGTTGTTTTTGGAAATAATCTCATTTGCTCTGAGGCTCGTTCGGAAGCTTCCAAAATCCAAACCCATGGACCACATCCTCTTAAATTTTAGAGACATAAATAAAACTGGAAGAAACATCATTATAAAAAATTTAAAGGTTCTATCTTTATTGGTTTTGGAGATAATCTCGTTTGCTCTGGGGCTCTTTCGGAAGTTTCCAAAACCCGAACCCATGGACCAAATCTTCTCACATTTCAGAGACTTAAATAAAACATGAAAGAACACCACCCTGCCAAATTTAAAGGTTATATCTTTGTTGGTTTTGGAGATAATCTCATTTGCTCTGGTGCTCGTTCGGAAGCTTCCAAAACCAAACCCATGGACCAAATCCTCTTAAATTTCAGAGACATAAATCAAACACGAAAGAACACCATTGTACCAAATTCAAAGGTTCTACCTTTGTTCGTATTGGATATAATCTCATTTGCTCTGCGGCTCGTTCGGAAGCTTCCAAAATTCGAATCCACGGTTTAAATTCTTTCAAATTTAAACCCATGGCCAAATCCTCTCAAATTTCAGAGACTTAAATCAAACATGAAAAAACACCATTCGGCCAAATTTAAAGGTTATATATATTTGTTGTTTTTGGAGATAATCTCATTTGCTCTGGGGCTCGTTGGGAAGCTTCCAAAATCCAAACCCATGGACCACATCCTCTTAAATTTTAGAGACATAAATAAAACTGGAAGAAACATCATTATAAAAAATTTAAAGGTTCTATCTTTATTGGTTTTGGAGATAATCTCGTTTGCTCTGGGGCTCTTTCGGAAGTTTTCAAAACCCGAACCCATGGACCAAATCTTCTCACATTTCAGAGACTTAAATAAAACATGAAAGAACACCACCCTGCCAAATTTAAAGGTTATATCTTTGTTGGTTTTGGAGATAATCTCATTTGCTCTGGTGCTCGTTCGGAAGCTTCCAAAACCAAACCCATGGACCAAATCCTCTTAAATTTCAGAGACATAAATCAAACACGAAAGAACACCATTGTACCAAATTCAAAGGTTCTACCTTTGTTCGTATTGGATATAATCTCATTTGCTCTGCGGCTCGTTCGGAAGCTTCCAAAATTCGAATCCACGGTTTAAATTCTTTCAAATTTAAACCCATGGCCAAATCCTCTCAAATTTCAGAGACTTAAATCAAACATGAAAAAACACCATTCGGCCAAATTTAAAGGTTATATATATTTGTTGTTTTTGGAGATAATCTCATTTGCTCTGGGGCTCGTTGGGAAGCTTCCAAAATCCAAACCCATGGACCGCATCCTCTTAAATTTTAGAGACATAAATAAAACTGGAAGAAACATCATTATAAAAAATTTAAAGGTTCTATCTTTATTGGTTTTGGAGATAATCTCGTTTGCTCTGGGGCTCTTTCGGAAGTTTCCAAAACCCGAACCCATGGACCAAATCTTCTCACATTTCAGAGACTTAAATAAAACATGAAAGAACACCACCCTGCCAAATTTAAAGGTTATATCTTTGTTGGTTTTGGAGATAATCTCATTTGCTCTGGTGCTCGTTCGGAAGCTTCCAAAACCAAACCCATGGACCAAATCCTCTTAAATTTCAGAGACATAAATCAAACACGAAAGAACACCATTGTACCAAATTCAAAGGTTCTACCTTTGTTCGTATTGGATATAATCTCATTTGCTCTGCGGCTCGTTCGGAAGCTTCCAAAATTCGAATCCACGGTTCAAATTCTTTCAAATTTAAACCCATGGCCAAATCCTCTCAAATTTCAGAGACTTAAATCAAACATGAAAAAACACCATTCGGCCAAATTTAAAGGTTATATATATTTGTTGTTTTTGGAGATAATCTCGTTTGCTCTGGGGCTCGTTCGGAAGTTTCCAAAACCCGAACCCATGGACCAAATCTTCTCACATTTCAGAGACTTAAATAAAACATGAAAGAACACCACCCTGCCAAATTTAAAGGTTATATCTTTGTTGGTTTTGGAGATAATCTCATTTGCTCTGGTGCTCGTTCGGAAGCTTCCAAATCCAAACCCATGGACCAAATTCTCCTAAATTTCAGAGGCCTAAATCATACATGAAAGAACACCATTCTGCCAAAAGTAAAGGTTATATCTTTATTGGTTTTGGAGATAATCTCATTTGCTCTGGGGCTCGTTCGGAAGCTTCCAAATCCAAAACCCATGGACCAAATCCTCTTAAATTTCAGAGACATAAATCGAACGGGAAGGAACATCATTGTACAAAATTTAAAGGTTCTATCTTTGTTGGTTTTGGAAATAATCTCATTTGCTCTGGTGCTCGTTCGGAAGCTTCCAAAACCCAAACCCATGGACCAAATCCTCTTAAATTTCAGAGACATAAATCGAACGGGAAGAAACATCATTGTACAAAATTTGAAGGTTCTATCTTTGTTGCTTTTGGAGATAATCTCGTTTGCGGAGATTATCTCCAAAAGCCGGAATCATTCGGAAGCTTCCAGAATCCGAACCCATGGACGGATTTTGTCCAGATTCGAACTTAGCCTTTCTTTCGTAATTAGTAACCTACTATATAAATTTCATCAAGATAGCATCATTATTTTTTGAGTTATCGTGCGTACGGACGGACGGACGGACATCGCTAAATCGACTCCGGCGGTGATCCTGATTCAGAATATATATACATGTCTATACCTAACTCGCTTCCTTTTGGTGGTTACAAACACCATACCAAAGTTAATATACCCTATACTTTAGGTGTAGGGTATAATAAATGATGAAATGATATTAGTTGTTAATTTTCCAAAATCAAAAATTAATCAAAATTGTATTAATCAGGATATTATAGCAAAAGAAAATTTTATTATTAAATATAAAAATTGTGAAGTAAAAATTGAATACAAAGATAATATAATATTTCCAATTATAAATAATTTTAATATTACAAAAAATTTTAAAAATATAAGCTTGGAAAAAATACACTTAAAACAAATAGAAAATCTAAAAACTATTAAATATGTAGAGTTCGAACTTAAGGCTAAAAGTTATGTATCATTAGGATTAATAATATTGATTTTTATAATAAGTTTTATTTTATGCTTAGCTGTTTATTGTAAATCAAAACAAAGTTCAATAAAACTATGTTTAAAAAATAAGAAAAATTGTGAAGATACAAAATCAAAAGTACTTCAAGCCGACCCATTTGCAAAATAAATTTCGGAGACCAAAATTTCGTTTCATAATTTTATAACAACATAAATATATCACACGTAACCCTACACCTTAAAATATTTAAATGGGAACTTAAACTACCTTTAATTCTCACACAAAAGATCACGTTGCAATCGTGATTGCAGCTGAATTATAATTAGTTAAGAATTTCAATAATAAGTTTAAGTTAGTATTAAGCAAGATCTTGTAAAGAAAAGAACTAAAAATAAATTAGAATAAAATTAATTGTAATAAAAGATTAAAATAATAAAATTAATAGTAATAAATTGTAATTGATAAAAATAAGAAATTTCATTTAATTAAAATCTTAACTATATAGTTAGCTGTAGCTGTAGTTATTGTTATAGTTATATAACATAACTATAGTTATATATATAGTTCATGAAATGAAATATAAGTTTAGTCCAAATTGGGCTGTTGTCTTATTAATAAATAAAAAATAACATGGTGTCAGGTGTTTACGATTAAAATAAAATAGTAAATTAGATAAATAAAAACTTATTACGTTCAAAATAAAAATTAACTTATTTAATATTAATAATCAATTAAAAACAAAAAAAAAAATTTATAATGGAAAATTGAAATGTTCCACCATTGAACTTTAATGCCGCCCTTCCCATATTCAACTCTTTCAATATGGATATTGACAAGCAAAATATGACGAGGTTATTGAAAAATTCAATGATTACACTCTTCCAAAAAAGAACCCAGCACTGGTTAGACACAATTTTTTTAAAAAAAATAACAGCCTGATGAAAGTATTGTGGATTTTGTTACAACGTTAAAAAACTTAGCCATATGATGCTACAGTCCTTAAAAAATGGAATAATAAAAGACATTTTCATATGTATGTGGATTAAGCCAAAAGTATCAACATATAAAAGAAAACAAAGTTGCTTCAGGAAGGTGAAATCAAATGCGACAAAGCCGTTGAAATTACTAAATGATGGAACAGACAAAAATACAAGCAAATGAATTAAATAAATCTTCAGAATTTTTAGAAACGACGACCATCTCAAGAATTCAAACTTCACCATCTACACCGAATTCATCAACATCATCTTCATCATCATTAAAAAATCAAAAAAAAAATTTCAATTAACATCATGCAAAATGCAACAGGTGTGGAAAATTAAATCATTTTGCCAACATGTGTATGAGTAAGTCAATTCAATTTCTAGATAGTAATAATATTCAATATTAGTAGGTAAAGAGGCAGTCTGTCATGGGAAAAAATCTTGCCATATCGCACCGATATCGCACGACCTACATTTTGATTGATGGGTTTAATATAGGTCATTCTTGGTTAGTAGGTAAAACACTTGTTTTGATTGTTTGGGTTTGGATTGCAAGATAGGTTATAAGTGTGGGTTGTTAACTTATAAGTTCCAAGTGGTTGTATAGTAGGAAGTGAAGGTTGTTGGTACTGTGGAAGTTGTCAGGCAAGGTTAATGAACTGTAGAAGTTTAGGATATTTAGCTTTTTTGAATAAATTTATTGGTACTTCGTGATAGGATATCATACAAATAGTAAGAAAATAATTTTTTTTTCAAGTAAAATCAATTTTTTATTTTTTCTTCGCATGCTAATAAAATATATGTAGGTAAAAATAGATATAAAAGAATCGAAAAAAAATTTGATTTATTATTGCACAAAAATATTCATAGATACTTTTGAATATCAAGATGAAAAATAATAAAATAAAAACGAAAAAATAAATAAAAAAAATTTTTAAAAAAACAGCTTTGTTGAACTAAAAAGTAGAAAATAAATTGAAATAAAACCTCCAGTTTTTATTTCAATTTATTTTCTACAACAAACGCATAACTATAAACTTATATTTTTAAATTTTGCCTCCAGCTTTTATATTAATTTCACAGACTTTAAAACTTATGTATACTTATATTTATATATATTTGACATATTGAAATAAACTTTTTCAAAGAAATCTCGATTGTAACATTATAGTTTAGAAAATTACAGAAAAATTTGCTATTAAAAATTTATTTTCTACTTTTTAGTTCAAAAAAGCTGTTTTTATAAAAATTTTTTTTATTTATTTTATTTTATTCTTTTTAGTAACGACAAATATAAGTATTAAATTGATATTTTTTTTTTCCTTGTTTAATTTTGAATTTTTACAGTTGCCCTTACAGTCTATAATTATATTATTACCTGTTATAATATAGAATACTTATATTGAATTTTTTTATTATTAATTTATTGTGGCAAAATTTTTAAAAAATTAAGAAAACGTTGCATAGCTATAAAATTCAAAATTTAAATAAAAATATTGCAATTTTATAACGTTCTTTATTTCCACTTACAAATGCGACCCTTTGAAAACTCTGATTTATATACTGCCTTGTTTTTTCTTTCTTTTATAGCATGACATTTTAATATTTCTTTTTTTCTATTTGTTATGTGTGTAAATTTCAGATGTGTATATTTCAGATATACATAAGAAATAGCCTTTAAAAATATTTAAAAACAATCAAAGTAACATTTTTTGTTCTCTTTTTTTTCTATTCGTTTTTATTTTTCTTCCAGTATTACATTTTACTTTTTTTTCTGTTATTTAGGTACGCTAAGAACTTATTTTTTTTTTTTAATATTAAATTTATGCATACAGTCTATTTAAAAAATAGAAATTATTAGCTATAGAATATTCTGAATTCTTTTGTTTTTCGTTTATGTTTACCGTCCATTCATATAAATATAATTGTTGGTATTAAAAAATAATGAATCTATAACTACACACATATATACACACATATATTCATTTATATACATATTATAGTAGTATGGGCACTATATAATGATTTGAACTTCTGATTGTTATAGTGTATTATATATTGTGGCAAGATTTTTAAAAAATTAAGGAAACATTGCATAGCAAAATTAAAAATTTAAATAAAATTGTTATTGCAATTTTATAATGTTCTTTATTTCCACTTAAAATGCGACCCTTTAAAAACTTTGATTCATACACTGCCTTGTTTTTTCTTTCTTTTCATAACATAACATTTTAATATTTTTTTTTTTATCTGTTATGTACGGAAAAATCAAACGTATGTTCTTTCTTTTAAAATGATAACATTTTAATAGTTCTTTTTTTCTATCTGTTATGTGGGTAAATATCAGATGTGCACAATATATACATAAGAAATAGAGTTAATATTTAAAAACAATCAAAGTAACATTTTTTGTTCTCTTTTTTTTCTATTCGTTTTTATTTTTCTTTCAGTATTACATTTTACTTTTTTTTTCTGTTATTTAGGTACGCTAAGAATTTTTTTTTTTTTTTAATATTAAATTTATGCATACAGTCTATTTCAAAAATAGAAATTATTAGCTATAGAACATTCTGAATTTTTTTTTGTTCGTTTATGTTAACCGTCCATTCATATGCATACATAAAATTTTTTTTTGTTCGTTTATGTTTACCGTCCATTCATATAAATATAACTGTTGCCTACATATTAAAAAATAATAAATCGATAAATCAACTAAATAATAATAGTTGGGAATTTGGGAATTTGGTGTGACTGTGTTAGCAGATTTTTAATAATACAGCACACATAAAAATATGCATACCATTTTTGTACATGTTTGTACCTACATACATATGTAGTAAAAAAATTTGGTTTCAAAAGTATGTAATTGAGAATATAATAAATCGCTTACTTCTAAATGCTAATGTTTTTGAATTAAAAAAAAATTATTTTGCTTTTTCTAGACGATATATGTATACATATATATCATATATTTATAATTATGTAATAATCATAAAAATAACATATATTTTATGATTATTTCATAATTATTTTATTGAAAAGAAAAATATTATTGTTATTTACTATTTTTAAAAAAGACTGGATTTCTTATTTTTAATATATTCTTTTTGTTGTTTAATGTTTTTACATAATTGGAAATATATTCTTAGTTTTTATACTTCAGAAAAAGGCATTAGTGGTGCAGATCATCATTCCCTAATAGATCTTAATTTAAAGGCAGCTCCCAGTTTAGATATCAATGTTAGGGTCATAATATGCGATTTTAATATGTTAAGAGTTTTGAAAGAAAAGCCCTATTTTAATTATAATTAAGGAAGGAAAAACACATATCTATATAAATATTATAAATAAACACATTGCTTTTATAAATAAAAATGTATACTAAAAATCAATTGATTTGATGAAAAAAAAACTTAAATTTAACACTTGCTTACTAAATTTTAAGTAAATGCATATTAAATTTTACACTGTGTTCTCAAGTGCGCCACATTAATTTGTTTACACATTCATATCTTTCAAATTCATCGCTTTCAAACCAAAAATATTTTCGAAGCACATATTATTACATATTTTGAAGTATGTACCTAAGTATATGTACGCATACAATGCAATGGGCTACATAAAAAACAATAGTCTTTTATAGAAAAAAAAAACATTTATGTATTATGTATACGTATTGGTATTGGTGAGTTTAGTAAATTTAGATAAAATGTTTTATTTTGGTTCTGTAATAATTCTGTTAAAAATTCGGTTATATCTTTGTATGAAAATTTAATTTTGAAATTAAGCTAATTTCTCTAATGTTTTTCGATATTATTATTTTAAAATCATGTATTGTCATCGGGATCTGATCTAATGAAGAAAATTTCAAGTCTCTAGTTCAACGGGAAGTGTGTTTAAAATGGCTTGTAAGATTTCCATTCTTTCTGGTATTAAAAAATAATGAATCTATAACTACACACATGTATACACACATATATTCATTCATATACATATTGTAGTAGCATGGGTACTATATAATGATCTGAACTTCTGATTGTTATATTGTATTATATATTGTGGCAAGATTTTTAAAAAATTAAGGAAACATTGCATAGCAAAATTAAAAATTTAAATAAAATTGTTATTGCAATTTTATAATGTTCTTTATTTCCACTTAAAAATGTGACCCTTTAAAAACTTTGATTCATACACTGCCTTGTTTTTTCTTTCTTTTCATAACATAACATTTTAATATTTTTTTTTTTATCTGTTATGTACGGAAATATCAAACATATGTTTCTTTCTTTTAAAATCATAACATTTTAATAGTTCTTTTTTTCTATCTGTTATGTGGGTAAATATCAGATGTGCGCAATATATATATAAGAAATAGACTTAATATTTAAAAACAATCAAAGTAATATTTTCTGTTCTTTTTTTTTTCTATTCGTTTTTATTTTTCTTCCAGTATTACATTTTCCTTTTTTTTTGTTTTCTGTTATTTAGGTACGCTAAGTATTTCTTTTTATACCCTACACATTAAGTATAGGGTATATTAACTTTGGTATGGTGTTTGTAACCACCAAAAGGAAGCGAGTTAGGTATAGACATGTATATATATTCTGAATCAGGATCACCGCCGGAGTCGATTTAGCGATGTCCGTCCGTACGCACGATAACTCAAAAAATAATGATGCTATCTTGCTGAAATTTATACTGTAGGTTAACAATGACTTAGGTAAGGCGGGGATTGTAAATGGGCGAAATCGGACCATGCGTTCGAGTACCTCCCATACAACTTCCAAAACCTAATACGCATATTTTCGAAATTAATAAAGATAGAAACTTCAAATTTTGTACGAGGGTGTGTTTTTCTGCATCCCTGATATTCCCAAAACTTGAGATGAAGTGGAGTGATTGTTCGGGTACCTCCCATACAACTCCCAAAACCGAACATGCATATATTCGAAATTAATAAAGATAGGAGCTTCAAATTTGATAGGAGGGTGCTGTTTCTTAAATTCCTGATTTGTCTAAAATTTGAGAGTAATTGGAGTGATCGTTCGGGTACCTCCCATACAACTCCTAAAACCGAACAAGCATATCTTCGAAATTAATAAAGACAGAAACTTCAAATTTGGTACTAGGGTGTTGTTTCCTGAATCCCTGATTTGTCCAAAATTTGAGATGAATTGGTGGAGCTGTTCGGGTACCTCCCATACAACTCCCAAAACCTAACATGCATATCTTCGAAACTAATAAAGATAGGAACTTCAAATTTAATACGAGGGTGCTGTTTCCTAAATCCCTGATTTGCGTAAAATTTGAGATGAATTGGAGTGGGCGTTCCGGTACCTCCCATACAACTCCCAAAACCGAACAAGCATATCTTCGAAATTAATAAAGACAGAAACTTCAAATTTGGTACAAGGGTGCTGTTTCCTGAATCCCTGATTTGTCCAAAATTTAAGATGAATTAGAATGGTTGTTCGGGTATCTGCCACACAACTTCTAAGACCAAACAAGGATATCTTCGAAATTAATAAATATATAAACTTAAAATTTGATATAAGAATGTTCTACCCTGTTGATGTCTCTAAAATTTGAGATGAATTGGGGTGGTAGTCCGCGTGCCTTCACACACTTCCCAAGACCTAACAATCATATTTTCAAATTTAATAAAGATAGAAACCTGAAATTTTGTACAAAGGTTGTAACAGCATTTATTTTTTTTAGCTTGTATTAAATACCTAACTAAAATAACTTATGGATTTTTAATTTAATTTGAATTTTTTAGGTGTAGGGTATAAATAAGTCGGTTGCATCGACTTACTGTTATTTTTACTTGTGTTTTTTTTTAAATGTTTAATTTATACATGCATTCTATTTAAAAAATATAAATTATAACCTATAGAACATTCTGAATTTTTTTTTGTTCGTTTATATGTACCGTCCATTCATATGCATACATAAAATTTTTTTTTGTTCGTTTATGTTTACCGTCCATTCATATAAATATAAATGTTGCCTACATATTAAAAAATAATAAATCTATAACTACATACATAAATAGCCATTTATTCATTCATATACATATGTATCTATATTATGAGCTGAACTTCTCATTGTTGCATTATATCATAATGCGGCAAAATTTTTAAAAAATTAAGAAAACGTTGCATAGCTAAATTCAAAATTTAAATAAAATTGTTATTGCAATTTTATAATGTTCTTTATTTCCACTTAAAATGCGACCCTTTAAAAACTTTGATTCATACACTGCCTTGTTTTTTCTTTCTTTTCATAACATAACATTTTAAAATTTTTTTTTTATCTGTTGTGTACGGAAATATCAAACGTATGTTTCTTTCTTTTAAAATCATAACATTTTAATAGTTCTTTTTTTTTCTATCTGTTATGTGGGTAAATATCAGATCTGCGCATATACATAAGAAATAGCCTTTAAAAATATTTAAAAACAATCAAAGTAACATTTTTTGTTCTCTTTTTTTTCTATTCGTTTTTATTTTTCTTCCAGTATTACATTTTACTTTTTTTTTCTGTTATTTAGGTACGCTAAGAACTTTTTTTATTATTAACAGCTTTTTATTAACTTGGTTGGGTAAAGGATGGAATTTTAGAAGCCATTTTAAACACACTTCCCGTTGAGCTAGAGACTTGAAATTTTCTTCGTTAGATCAGATCCCGATGACAATACATGATTTTAAAATAATAATATCGAAAAACATTAGAGAAATTAGCTTAATTTCAAAATTAAATTTTCATACAAAGATATAACCGAATTTTTAACAGAATTTTTACAGAACCAAAATAAAACATTTTATCTAAATTTACTAAACTCACCAATACCAATACGTATACGTAATACATAAATGTTTTTTTTTTTTATAAAAGACTATTGTTTTTTATGTAGCCCATTGCATTGTATGCGTACATATACATAGGTACATACTTCAAAATATGTAATAATATGTGCTTCGAAAATATTTTTGGTTTGAAAGCGATGAATTTGAAAGATATGAATGTGTAAACAAATTAATGTGCCGCACTTGAGAACACAGTGTAAAATTTAATATGCATTCACTTAAAATTTAGTAAGCAAGTGTAAAATTTAAGTTTTTTTTCATCAAATCAATTGATTTTTAGTATACATTTTTATTTATAAAAGCAATGTGTTTATTTATAATATTTATATAGATATGTGTTTTTCCTTTCTTAATTATAATTAAAATAGGGCTTTTCTTTCGAAACTCTTAACATATTCAAATCGCATATTATGGCCCTAACATTGATATCTAAACTTCTACTTTTTAAATAGACTGTATGCATAAATTTAATATTAAAAAAAAAATAAGTTCTTAGCGTACCTAAATAACAGAAAAATAAGTAAAATGTAATACTGGAAGAAAATTAAAAAGAAAAAAAAAAGGAGAACAAAAAATGTTACTTTGATTGTTTTTAAATATTTTTAAAGGCTATTTCTTATGTATATGTGCACATCTGATATTTACACACATAACAAATAGAAAAAAAGAAATAATAAAATGTCATGCTATAAAAGAAAGAAAAAACAAGACAATATATAAATCAAAGTTTTTAAAGGATCGCATTTTAAGTGGAACATTATAAAATTGCAATATTTTTATTTAAATTTTGAATACTTATATTTGTCGTTACTAAAAAGAATAAAATAAAATAAATAAAAAAAATTTTTAACTAAAAAGTACTAACTGAACTAAAAAGTAGAAAAAACAGTAACTAACTTGAACTAAAAAGTAGAAAATAAATTTTTAATAGCAAATTTTTCTGTAATTTTCTAAACTATATTGTTACAATCGAGATTTCTTTTAAAACTTATGTATACTTATATTTATATATATATTTGACATATTGAAATAAACTTTTTCAAAGAAATCTCGATTGTAACAATATAGTTTAGGAAATTGCAGAAAAATTTGCTATTAAAAATTTATTTTCTACTTTTTAGTTCAAAAAAGCTGTTTTTTTAAAAATTTTTTTTATTTATTTTATTTTTATGTATAATTTGTACAACTCGAAACCATTATTAGATTATTTACCATTATAAAACTATTTTTAAACTATTTAAACAAATTTTGAATACATGTATTTTTCGTTCACACAACTTTAGGCTAAAGTCGGAAACAATTAAAATATTTTAAAAATTACTTTATTTATTTATCATTATAATTATAACTAAAAAAAAAATATAATTCACTTCAAAAATACCCTATTATTACAAATAGTATAATAAAATCTATTTATAATAGTAGGTAATCCTGCACTTGGGGATGGGAAAAAATCATGCCATATCGCGCCGAAGACCACGCCCACTGACCTATATTTTGATTGATGGGTTTAATGTAGGTTATTTTTGGTTAGTAGGTCAAAACCTTGTTTTGTTTGTTTTGGTTTAGGTTATTAGCATGGGTTGTTAACTTATAAGTTGCAAGTGGTTGTATAGTAGGAAATGAAGGTTGTTGGTACTGTAGAAGTTGTTAGGCAAGGTTAATGAACTGGACAAGTTTAGGATATTTAGGTTTTTCAATAAAATCATTGATACTTTGTAATAGGATATCATACAAATAGAAAGATGATTTTTTTCAGGTCAAATCAAGTTTATTTTTTTAAATTGCGCAAAATCGCACGCTTAATAAAATATACCTACATACGTAAAAGGAGATAAAAGAAACGAAGAAAACTTGTTTTTATTATTTAATAAGAAAAATGTTCATAGGTACTTTTGAATACCAAGATGTAAATAATAAAAATAAAAACAAAACGTAAACAAGAAGTACGTACAAAGTGTACTTTTGTTTATTAAAGAAGATCAATAATTGTTGTAAGTTGTTATTATAGTTTTAAAGCTGCAAAATAAAAAAAAAATAAAAATTATGGAATTATAGGTGCATCTGTTATGTAAGATTTTTTCTGTTCTATAATAACATTGAGAAAATAACCGGAAATCTTTGATTTACTTGGTTTTGTTATTATTGCGTTACATTCTATACTGTAAGGAATCAAAAAGGCAAGTTAATTGCTTTTGGTACCTATTTGAAAACAAAAATAAAACAAATTTATTTATATGTTTGAAATAATTTTGTATTTGAAAATATTTTACAATTTTACAATCTGTGTTGGAAAATTTTTTACGAGATGTTAAGATTTGAGAAATAGCGAGACCAACTTTTTCTATACGTCGTTGAAATCTACTTCTATTACATGCGTATTTTTCCCAATGACCTTTCCTTGCTGATCTGTAAGCATAGACCCATACATGCATAACGTGAATTTCTTGTTTTATGTTGAAGTAAACTTTTTTTTTTGTTATTTAAATTCATACTAGAAAATCCCCTGTGCAATTGCACAATTTCTATAGATTCAAAAACATTTACGTTATCATACTGACTCCCTTACTACCTGAATTAAGGGAGAGATTATTACATGTATTTTTTTAGGTTAGGTATATTAAGTACCTAACTAAAATAACTTATGGATTTTTAATTTAATTTGAAT
The DNA here is from genome assembly GCA_947095535.1 of Poecilobothrus nobilitatus. Taxonomy (NCBI): domain Eukaryota; kingdom Metazoa; phylum Arthropoda; class Insecta; order Diptera; family Dolichopodidae; genus Poecilobothrus; species Poecilobothrus nobilitatus. The sequence continues at coordinate 271,026,716 of OX352772.1, forward strand.
TTTTTAGGTGTAGGGTATAAATAAGTCGGTTGCATCGATTTACTGTTACTTTTACTTGTTTTTTTTTTGCTTGAAAAAAATTTGCTGAATTTATTTTATTTAAATGTACTTTGGAAGAGCTCTTTGGTATATTTAATAAAAGATTCATGTCTCTGATAATAAAATTTCATAAATTTTCGGGGGCTTTTTTTGTGACGGCCATTTCGACAGCTTTTTAATTTAATGGTCTAATAATAAATTAGTACAAAATTATAAATCTATTGTGAGAGAAGGCTTCTAAAATGATATTTTCTATGTTATTTTTTCTTTTTTTTTTAAGAAAAATATCCATTTCTATAATATTTAGTAAGTTTCTGATTTCTGTTATAAAATATAATTAGCTAAGTCTGCCGAATTTTATATTAATAAAAAAATTCGAATATTTTATGTTATATCAAAAATGCAGCTTAAAAAATCAAAATTCCAACCCAAATAAACAAAACTACTTTAAAGTCTGCTGTGAAGCTTTTACCAGCTTTTATAATAGTGAAAACAAAATCAAGAATAAAATCGGCCTATTATTTGTTTCTTATAAATATAAGGCTTACTATAAACTTTGCTCTTTTTACTTTCAAGTCTTTTAATTTTATTAAGAGTATTTTTATTTTTTTCAAAACAAAGAGTCATTTGAAAAGTGCCAACAGGAGATTAATAATTTATTTTTAATTTACCGCTGCGACCAGTTCATAATGGATGTGGCAGTCAAATTTAAAAATTAAAAATTTGCTTTAAATTTTGTATTGAAAGTACTTTTTAAAAAGTAAAAGCAGAGACTACATATGTAACTACATACATAACTATTTTAAAGTCTGTTACGAAGCTTTTACCAGCTTTTATTAATGAAAACAAAATAAAGAATAAAATCGGCCTATTATTTTTTTCTTATAAATATGAGACTTACTATAAACTTTGCTCTTTTCACTTTCAGGCGTTTTAATTTTACTAAGATTATCTATTTTTATTTTTTTTTATTCAAAACAAAGATTATTTTTAATTTACCGCTGCGACCAGTTCATAATGAATGTGGCGGTCAAATTTAAAAATTAAAAATTTGCTGAATTTATTTTTATTGAAAATGTGGTTTTTAAGTATGTACTTTTCCTTTTTTGACTGTACTCACTTTTATTGAACGGTTTGTGTCTCTGACAATGCTTCTAGTGGAAAATTTCGTCTCTGGTAATAATATTTACTAAATTTATTTATATTTTTTTATTTTTTCTTGAAAAAAATTTGCTGAATTTATTTTATTTAAATGTACTTTGGAAGAGGTCTTTGGTATATTTAATAAAAGATTTATGTCTCTGATAATGAAATTTCATAAATTTTCGGGGGCTTTATTTTGTGACGGTAGTTTTCGACAGCTTTTTAATTTAATGGTCTAATAATAAATTAGTACAAAATTATGAATCTATTGTGAGTGAAGGCTTCTAAAATGATATTTTCTATGTTAGTTTCTTTTTTTTTTTTTAAGAAAAATATCCATTTCTATAATATTTGGTAATTTCCAGACTTTTGTTGTGAAATGTAATTATTTAAGTCTGCCGAATTTTATATTAATAAAAAAATATCGAAAATTTTATGTTATACCAGTTATACCGAAAATTTAGCTTAAAAATCTAAATTTCAACCTAAATAAACAAAACTACTTTAAAGTCTGTTACGAAGCTTTTTACCAGCTTTTATACTAATGAAAACAAAATCAAGAATAAAATCGGCCTATTATTTTTTTCTTATAAGTATGAGGCTTACTATAAACTTTGCTCTTTTCACTTTTAGGCGTTTTAATTTTATTAAGAGTACCTATTTTTATTTTTTTTTGCAAAACAAAAATTGAAAACGCCAACAGAAGATTAATAATTTATTTTTAATTTACCGCTGCGACCAGTTCATAATGGATGTAGCGGTCAAATTTAAAAATTTAAAATTTGCTGAATTTATTTTTATTGAAAATGTGTGTTTTTTAAGTATGTACTTTTCCTTTTTTGACTGTACTCACTTTTAATGAACGGTTTGTGTCTCTGACAATACTTCTAAAATTGTTTGATAATTTAGTTTCTGGTAATAATATTTACTAAATTTATTTATATTTTTAATGAACGGTTTGTGTCTCTTGATAGACTTTGAGTTAAAGTTTCGTGTCTCTGGTAATAAAATTTTAAATTATTAAATAAATATACAGAAATATCATCATTGCCAGTTTAGTTTACATTCAGTATGAGTGTTTTATTATAGATATAAAATATATTTTTTTACATGTTGGCAAGGTCTCGCCAACATCTTGTGTATTATATTATAGATTGTGCAAGTATGAAAATTGAAGGTCTTAATCTAACATTTTTTTTTTTAAAAGATGCATATATATATTAAAACAATTTTTAACAGCACATCTGAAACTCTTGTTTGATAAGTGTATAGGACAATTTGAATTAAAGTTTTCAATCTTTTGCAATGATGGCAAGTCTCTGCTTAGATCTTCTATTTTAACACTGTCCATGTACTTTTGAAGGAAAAGTTTTTTTTGTTCTCCTTTAAGATAAATTTTTTCCGCTGAATCTAAATAGTGTTTTAATATACATTTTACATCTAAATATTCAACTAAACCGTTATTCCATTTAAGTCCATTTATTTTATTTTCGCAATACTGGTTATTATATTTCACATCTTGACTAAGCTCTTCTGCGGGGTACGGTGCTTTGAAATGATACACAGTTGGAATTAAACTTCCTTTTTCAAGTATGGCTAACGCCTTTAGGAAATATTGTTTTTCATTTCCTTGCAAAAATTGTAGGTCAACTATAAAAACTTGTTTAACCATGTCGAAGGTTTGTAAAAGAATGTTCAATGAAATAACTAAATTTACATTTATATTCATTCCGAAAAAGAGCTGTTCATATAAATATAGCTTAGCAATGATTGTTTAACCTAATACAACTATGTTGTTTCACCCATTTACAATGATGGTGGCGGGGCCATCCTGCTGTGGTAAAACCACATTTATACGTAATTTAATAAAATATAAAGAAGAAAATATACTACCACATATTATTAGAATTATTTGGTGTAATCCAGACAAAAATGCTGTTCCACTATATATGAAAGATGTTGAATATAGTAACACTATTCCAGATTTTATTGATAATCAAGAACCTTTGTTAGTTATTATCGATGATATGATGTTAAGTTCTCATGATAAGTTTGTATGTGATTTATTTACTAAAGGATCACATCATAGAAATTTATCTGTAATATTTGTAACACAAAATATTTTTCACCAGGGTAAATTTTCAAGAGATATTTCACTCAACTGTAAATATTTAGTACTTTTCAAAAATCCAAGAGATAAATCGCAGATATCACCTCTAGCTCGCATAATATATCCCAATCAAATCAAAGCATTTGAAAAAGTATATAATGATGTGATGTCAGTCCCATATGGCTATATATTAATAGATCTTACTCAAGACGTTAATGATATATTTCGATTAAGAAGTGATATATTTGGGAAAGGTTTGTGTTATTGTACGAGAGATCAATTAGAACAATTTGGGGAGGAGTATGAAACGTTTGAAGACCAATCGACATATATTACACCTATTAAAAACATCTAAACCAAAATTCCAGAAAGTAATTATAAAACACTGTGACCCTGACGTAATAAAAACATTTTGCGAAATCTCTTTAAATATTTTAAAAGGTAATTGTAATCTGAGTAAAAAAGCAACAACCCAATTACGAAAGTATAAAAAAGAATTAAGATCACTCATTTGCCGGAATAAATCTATAAATTGCAAAAGAAAATTATTATTCAACGTGGTGGATTTTTACCTACACTTCTTGGTGCAGTACTATCAGGGATAATCGAAAATTTTATAAAATGAATAATACAACATTTAATAAAATGATAATTTTAAAATCTGAGATTTATGAAAGAATGAAGCAAAATGCAGACATTGAACTCAATGAATTGGATAAAAATATGAAAAAAATATTGTTAAATAAACATCTCACGGATTCTCAAAAATGGTATTTACACAGACAAAATTTATTTAAAATAAGAAACAAAAACCGACAACTTCCTAGAAATAAAGAGGAGAAAATAAAAATTACGGAAACAAAACGTATTCAAACTCGTGCAAACTCAATCGCATTTTCCTGAATATAAGAATGTTGGAATACAAGTTGTTCCTGAAGAAGAAGAAGTATATGAAAAAGAAGCTGATGACGAAGTATTTGATGATGAAATTCAGGAAAATGTTTTAACAAAAGCATTGTCAGCTGCTTCAGTTGGAGAACGTTCTAGAAAAAGAAAATCAATTAGAAATCAAAATGTACAAATTTTTGAAACTGATACAGGAGACATTATAACTGTTCCTTTAGATAGCCCAAGCCCACCAACGAAAAAAGAGAAAACTATTAATAGCAAACAGTTGAATAATTCATCAAGACGTGTTTTAAGGTCAGCAGTAGGTAATACTCAAACAGAACTTAATTTTCCAATTCGTAAGAATAAATCCGCAAGCTCATGGACAACATACAAGTAAATGATGAATTTTATGTCACTTTACTCAGTGATTCATCTATGAACTCAAACAGAACTTAATTTTCCAATTCGTAAGAATAAATCCGCAAGCTCATGGACAACATACAAGTAAATGATGAATTTTATGTCACTTTACTCAGTGATTATCCAGAAAATTCATTGTCATCTTTTACAATTAAAATGAACAAATACATGTGTGATTCAAGGTGGAAAGTCGGTATTTCAGAAATGTATGTTAATGATTTCGTTCCAAATGTGTATGGTGAAGAATGGGAAAAAAGTACTCAAATATTTATTAAAGGTATGCAGAAAGATATGATAGGAGTTGGAACATCATATATTCCATACATAGAAAAACAAATGATATGCGACTGGAAAGTTTTTCTACTACCAACACTAATTCAAAATATACGCCTACTTAATTGGTTTACAAGAAAAGAAGTTGAACGACAGTTGATTTGGGGAATTTTTAATTTTATAAACGATGAAGTTCATTATACACAACCAACAAAAGCTGAGGAGATGCCTAAAAATTTAAGTTACACCACAATATGTGTTACTAAGTCTAAAATAGATATAAAAATAAGAGCAAATTACGCTTATACCCTCGATGGACTTTTGACAACATGTTTTAATCAAGTATCTTTTAAAGTTACAGATTTTAAAAAATATAAATCACGTGTAATAGAAGCTATCAAAACTTTTATAGATAGTGTACAATTGATTCCCATTAGTAAACCAGATATGTTATATACACAGACATAATTGAACCGCAAAAATAGGTGATAAAGATATAAGGTGTTTAAGATTTGTTAACATGCAAAATTCTTTCACTGATACTGTAAAAGAATTCAGTAATATTCAATATTGCAATGTGGAGAAATCATTTAATAACATTTCATTACTTTTATGTGATAAATATGGATACAAAATAACCTTTTCCAATAGTTCAATTCCAACAAAAATTGTATTACATTTTAAAAAAGTATAAATAAAAGCGATTTTACAAAACTATATATTATTTTATTTTATTCATTATGGAGAGAGCGTACTACAAATATTATTTAGTTCAATCAGGAAAAGGTCTTGAGGATATTGGTCCTTTGTTACACTCAATTGTACCTTACCAAAGGGGACGAGGGTTAGGGAGCTTTTTCGGTGGTCTTTTTAGATATTTAAAACCAATATTTATGTCTGGAGCTAATATATTAAAAAAAGAGGTTATTAACTCTGGTATTAATGCATTATCTGATACTGCCACAGGTGCAAATGTAAAAGAAGTGGTTCAAGATCGAAGTAAAGAGATAATGAAAAATGTAAGACGAGGTGCAGTTCGGAAACTCAATGAAATGTATGTATCATTAATAATTTAAATTATTTTACGTCGAAGCGACGCAAAGCTAATAACAAAAACAAACAAAAAGATATTTTTGAATAATTATGATTGAATGTATGAAATCAGAGCTTGATATTTTTAAAACACAGCCTATTCAGCCAAGTATTTTATGATCTGAAGAAGTTTCCTATAACCCTATTGCTTCTTTAGATAATTCATCTGTCATAGAATTTGTTTCACTAGGGCACGGTGATACATATAGAGACTTGTCTTCGACATATCTAAAATTAAAAGTACAAATTTAAAAAAAAAATGGAACTCAATGGAATAAAGATAAAAGAACTGATGGAACACCTATACAACAACCAAGTGTTGTTAATAATATGTTACATTCATTAATAAAACAATGCAATGTTCAACTAAATGGAAAGAATATATCTCCATCAGATGGCAATTATCATTACAGAGCTTATATTGAATCATTGTTAAATTATGGTGCGGATGCCGCTACAACGCATTTGGAGTGTGGTGGATGGATGTTAGATAAGCCAAATATAGCAAAAACAGATAATAGTGGTTCAAAAGAACGTCAAAAATTATACCAAAATAGCAATGTAGTGGAACTTATGGGGAAACTACATTTAGATATGTTTAACCAACCTACACTTCTCATAAACAATGTCGATATTCGAGTTATCCTAACATTAGAAAAACCAGATTTTTACCTCTTACTGATGAATCTCAACTGAAAATTTTAGAATCCACTTTATTTATGAGACATGTAACAATTAATCCTAGTGTGGTATTAGCACATAATGCTGTATTGGAAAAAACTAATGCCAAATACAATTACAAACGGGTAGAGGTAAAAACTATTACCATTCCACAGAATAGTTCATCAATATCACTTGATAATGTTTTTATTGGGCAGTTGCAAAACACAATCATTTTTTGCATGACAGAAAATACAGGTTACTCTGGAAAAAGGTCAAAAAACCCATACAATTTTAAACATTTTGATATTTCACAATTTGTGTTAAAAGTAAATGGTGTTCAAATACCTAATTCAGCAATTGAAACCAGTTTTTTAGATGAAAATAATTGCTGTACAAGAGCATACAGTACACTTTTTTCAGGAACTGGAATTTACCATAATGATAAAGGTCATCAGATAACAAAAACCATGTTTAGTAATGGGTTTATCATTCTAGATTTTGATATAACTCCAGATGCATCAGGAAATGAAGTGTGTCAAGGTCTACTAAATCAAGGTACAGTTAGAATCGAGGCAAGGCTATCAAAACCACTTACATCTACACTGACTACTATTGTTTATTGAGAATTTGATGCAAGTTCACAAATTGATAAAAACCGAAATATATTCTCAAACCTATAAATAGCATACATAAAAGTAAATTTGAATATTTGACAAAATGTCACTGTCTTGTGCACTTCTGGATGTAACATTTTGTAGTGATGATAATAATACCTTGTTTTCGGAAGATATTTGTATAGTTGGTTTTAAAGAACCTTGTAAAAAGTTTGTAAAAGAGCTCAAGTATAAATTTCCAACTAGGGATTTTATAAATGATAATTTTGATAATTACTCTTTTGGAACTGTGTACAACGATAAAATAAATAAAGAGCTCTGTCAAATACTAGAAAAATTTGATGTTATTATAACAAATAAAAAAATCAAAAAAGAGTTTTTATCAAATTATATTAAAGAAACAACTAAAGTATATGACTTGAGTCAATTTAATTGCTGAATATCCTAGAGATAAGTGACGTATTAAGATGTAACAAACACACACGTAAATTTTTTAAAGGAGTTTTTGCTCTGGATCAACTCCCCAGAATAATTGAAAAACAAACTTTTTTAATTGTAAACACTGATAAATCAAAAGATCCGGGAACACATTGGTTAGCTATTTTTAAGCCAAAGAATGGCTGTGTTGAATATTTTGATTCGTTTTGTAGAAAACCAGATAAATTAGAAATTTTAAGTTACTTAAAAAATCAATGTATAATTTTTAATAAGAAACAGTTACAACTATTCAGATGTCTGTGGGCAATATTGTTGTGTTTATACGTGGTATAAATGTTGCGGTTATAGTATGAACGCTTTTTTAAAAAAATTTAATAAAGAAAATTAACTAGAAAACGATAAGCATATTTTAAGTACCTTTCAAAATGTATTTGGAAAATATAACTCATTACAAATTTGTGTTCCTAAAACGTATAAATAATAAAAACAATATAAACAGGTTTTAGTAAAATTAAAAGAATGGAAACACCAGGTCAGAACACAAATTTATTGCTAAGTTACACATATTTTCTCAATAAGAGTCATACATTAAAAATTGCTGTTGGATTTGACTGTGAGTCATTTGAAGCCTCAAGTATAATTCACCGTATTGGTAAAAAGTCAATTGTCTTAAAATATCATGAATGGAATAAATTTTATTACGAATTTAACAAAAAACTCGATAAGCTGATAATAAAAGATATAAAACAGAACTTTCATCATGGGCTAAAATCAGCGAACAGGCAAAGTATAAGTATTAACAAAGAAGAAGCAGAGCAGTTTTACAATTTAAGCGATTTTCTTCACGCAGTGATGACCTATTATAAATCTGCTGAGTTAAATGTAAAAGACTATGTTCGAGAATATCTAACTTTATGTGTCGAACAACAAGTATTTAGGTTAGAAAGAGAAATTTATGTACCAATATAACGTTTTAATGTACAATGTAATTATTCAAGGTTATTTTTTGAAATTCCTGTAATTTTAACGGAACAAATCTGTAATATACTACATAAAACAAACAAAATAAATCACAACAAATAATATAAAAAATTTTATTTTTTATTTATATATTTTAGATAGACAAATATTTTTTTGTACACCTTTCATTAGATTATTTAATTAAAATTATTTAGGATTATTATAACGAATCATTGAAATAATCAAGATCTCCCTGCTGATTATTTATGTCCCAAATTTCATTAAATGGAACTGCTTCCTCATCTTCCTCAATTACTTCTTCCACTTCTTCTTCTTCGTCTTCTAATTCAACTATCTGGAACGGTGGTATAAATTCCTCAGTTTCTGCTAAATCTTCGTCGTCCATGGTGGACGTAATTTTCTTACATTTTCTTGTATCTGACCTTGTGTATTTACATCATCTACAGTTTCTTTAAATGGAAATGATGTGGAATCAGGCAGCATTTCAGTGAGTTGTTGAGCAGTCAGAATGGAAATGAATTAAATTTGAAAATAAAAGTTGAGTTATATACTCATGTAGAAAAGTATAAAAACAAATTAAACTCAATTAGATGATTAGTTTAAACCATGCTTGGGTCTATCATTTTATGTATAATAATTATTATAACATTACCTTTAACATTTTTAAAACAAAATGTTAAGAGCTCAAATAGTGACTGAAATTCATAGACAGGCAAGACGTAAATTTCTTAAAAGAAAATTCAAACAGAAAGGTCTAAATGACACGTGGCAAATCGATTTAGTCGAAATGATACATTATGGAAAATTTAATAATGGTTATAAATATATGCTGACGGTCATTGATACTTTTTCCAAATATGCCTATGCTGAACCTGTGAAAACAAAAATGCTGAAAATGTTTTAAATGCCTTAAAAACAATTATTATTAGAGCTAAAGTTATACCAAAAAATATTCACTCTGTTCAAGGCAAGGAATTTTTTAATTTACACTTTCAAAATTATATGAAAGAAAAATCAATCAATCATTATCACACATTTAGCGAATTAAAAGCATCAATTGTTGAACGATTTAACCGTACATTGAAAAATTCTATGTGGAAAAAATTTAGTTTAAACGGGAATTATAAATGGTTACCTATTATACAATCATTAATAAAAGAATATAATTCAACAAAACATAGCACAACAAAACTTCCTCCTGAAAAAATTACAAAGAAAAACGAAAAAAATATACTGCGGAATGTATATACTGAGCCTAAAATTTTTCAAAAAAGTAAATATAAAACTGGAAATTTTGTAAGAATAAGTAAATATAAAGGTCATTTCGAAAAAGGTTATCAACCGAATTGGTCAACTGAAGTATTTAAGATTGATAAAATCAATAATACTTATCCTGTTACATGTTACATATCAATTATCGGACTATACTGATACGACAATTTCTGGGGGTTTTTATCAAGCTACCTGTAAAATACCCAGATACTTATCTTGTAGAAAAAATTCTGAAAAAGCAAGGAAATAGAGTTTTTGTTAAATGGCTAGGTTTTGATGACACACATAATACTTGGATAAATTCAATAAATATTGTTTAATATCTGTAAAATAAAACTCTAATAAACACCTGAAAATAAAACTTGAAAACATCTGAAAAATAAAATAAAATCTTAACGTCTGAAAAATTAAATAAAATCTTAACATCTGAAAAATGAAAATAAAATTAAAACAGTAGAAAATTTCTTTGAAATAAAATTTTTTTTATTCTATATAAAATTAGTCTAAAACTGATTTGTTATTATTTACTGATTTGTGGCGAATTCAAAATCACCACGTTCTTCTTTTAAATTTAATTGGCTTTCCTCATTTATGAGGAAATATTCATTTTTTTCGATTTCCTCACGGAAATCATTATCTTCAAATACCCCAACTTTTTGATGCGGTATAAATATAATATTATTTGGGGTCTCGAAGGCACATTTTTTACCGTAAACGGTGTTTAACTTTTTAATTTTATTTATTTTATAGAGCCTACTTGGCTCCATATCTTTAACTTTTAAAAATTTTTTAAAATTTTTTTTTTTTAAATTAAATAATTCCACCAGTTTCCTTTTTCTGATGAGATTTGATGTTGCTGTTGTTGCTGTAGTTGCTGTTTTTGCTGTTGATGTTGCTGTTGTTGCGGTTGTTGCTGTTGTTGCTGTTGTTGTTGATGATGATGCTGTTGATGTAGTTGTTTATGTTGTTGTTGCTGATGAAGATGAGTAGAAGCGTTATCTTCATTTTTCGCCTTTCTCCTTTTCGCAGGAAGACGCACTGCTGTACTAGTAGTAGCAGTTGTAGCAGTTGCAGCCTCTTCTGCAGTCATGAAGAAGTTTAAATATTGCTGTGCTATATCTTGCTTGTTTGAAATTGAACTGATATTTTTAATATAAAATCCCGATGTATTTATACTAATTAAAATGTATTGAAGATAAATTTAGATTGCTTTTTGTTTTTCTATTTTAAGATAGTATTAAGATGGGATTCTAGTTAAACAACTACAATTTATTAAAGCGGCCTTTGATTACAATGTAATTGTTCATTTAACAGAGTGAATCTGTATTAAAAATTTAATATTATTCTGTTATTCAAGCATTAACATCTAAAATTCGTATAAAGAAAATGTCGAAAAAAATTATTTTACAAAAGTTTCTTACCGAAACTTAACACCTTATATAATCGAAAGTGAAAAGTCGGCGTTTGTAAACGGTTTAATATGAACGGGCACAAAATAAAATTTGTAATTAAATCCGTACCTGACAATAGAGAACCAATTAGCTGGATTAAGGATGCTATACAACATTGCTGTGAAAGATGTGAATTCCAGGGATAAGATTGGGTTAACATTTTGTGGAGACAGCTTTGAACATCAAGGTCCTGCGTATCTCAGTTTTACATCCACTCATGAACTAAAATTTAGCGACGTTTGGGATGTAATTTCTAATGTTTTCCAAAGTAATTCTGAAGGTAGTTATTTATAATACATTTTTGGCTTCATTTATTATAAACTATTTTTATTTTACGTCAACAGGTTTAAGTACAGACACTTTTTGTTTAACAGTTACCCATGTTAAATTACCTGTTGGTAGAGGTAGAAGTAATAAATATTCAAATTTTGATGAGGAATGCTTAAAAAGGAGAGGAATAATAGCAATAAAAAATAGCGATAATTTATGTTTACCCCGTGCACTTGTTGTTTCAATAGCTAAAATTGAAAAATTTAATGATTATGAAAAAATTCGAAAAAATATAGGAAAACTTCAAACTTTATCAGCTTTAAAATTATTAAAAAAATCAAAAATAACAATTCCATCTGAACGTTGTGGAATTCGTGAATTGAATCAATTTCAAAAATTTTTACACAAATACAAGATTGTTGTATATAAATATGGAACAAGGGATGCAGAAATAATATTTGAAGGATTGAATAATGGGGAAAAAATTAACTTGTTATATCATAATAATCACTACAATGTAATAACCTCACTAACAGCTGCTTTTTGCACAGCATTTTATTGTGAAGAATGTCATATTCCGTATTCTAAGAAAAATGAACATAGATGTTCGAAAAGTTGCCCTTGCTGTCAAAACTCTCCAGCTTGTTCACTTAATGTTAAAAATATTTTATGTATGCAGTGTAATCGAACATTTCGTGGTCAAACATGTTTTGAAAGCCATAAGGCTTCCAGTTCAAAAAATAAAAGCATCTGTGAAGAAATTAGAAAATGGAAATTTTGTTTTAAAGTTCATAAAAGCAGTAGGACTCATATATGTGGAGAATATTTTTGTAAGATTTGCGATAATCATGTTCCTGAAAACCATAAATGCTTCATTCAGCAAGACAAAACAAAAGTAAATTTTGAAAATTGCATTTACGTATTTTATGATTTAGAAACAAGACAAGAACAAATTAGCTCTACAAAAATAAAAGAATATGTTCCAAGTTTATGTGTGGCTCAGCTAAGATGCTTTAAATGTATTAACATTGATTCACTATACTTCTGTGGAAAATGTAAATTAAGAGAGAGAATTTTTAAAACGAAAAATGTGATAGAGGATTTCATGGAATTTATTTTAAAATTAAGAAAGGAATTCAAAAAGATTGTCATAATTGCTCCTAATGGTCAGACTTTTGACCATCAATTTATTCTGAATTATATACTCAATAAAACTGTACTTGAACCAAAGTTAATTATGCTAGATACAAAAATTATTGTTATGATAATTGATAATATTAAATTTATAGATTCTATAAATTACTTTCCTATGGCCTTGGCAAAATTACCAAAAGCTTTTAATTTATCAATCAATTTGAAAAAGGGTTATTTTCCGCATCTATTTAATAAATTGGAAAATGAAAATTACATTGGCCCACTTCCAGCAATTAAATTAAACCATTTGTAGAATCAACAACAATAGCTTCAGCCTGTAATCTTGTATATAGAAGAAACTTTCTCAAATCGAATACTATAGGAATTATACCAAGAAAAGGATATAGGATGGAAGACCATCAGTCAAAAATTGCCATGCAATGGCTTATTTGGGAAAAAGATTTGAGAAAAATTGATTTGAAATGTGCATTTAATGGAAAAGAAAAACAAATCGGAAATGTTAAAGTCGATGGATTTTGCAAAGAGACTAAAGAAATATTTGAATTTTACGGTTGCTATTATCATGGACATCCAAAATGTTTAACAAACCAGAGGGATATACCATTACATGATAATTCTGGCGATACTTTGAATCTACGATATGAAAAAACATTAATGAGATCAGAGTTTATAAAATCATGTGGATATAAAGTTATTGAGATGTGGGAATGTGAATTCCGGGAGCTAATGAGATACAATGAAAATATGAGATATTTAGAAAATCATTCATTAATTAATTTAGTTCCTTTAAATCCTCGTGATGCATTTTATGGCGGAAGAACGGGAAATACTTACACATATTATAAATGTAAACAAGGAGAAAAAATTAAATACATAGACGTATGTTCCTTATACCCATATGTTTGCAAACGAGGATAATTTCCCATAAACCAACCTAAGATTTATGTTGCAGAAGATACTTGCTCTAAGTTAAACAGAATGACTATTGACGGTATTATTAAATGTAAAATCTTACCACCAACAAGTAATAGATTTGTTGTGTGTTACCCCGTGTTACCTGTCAAACAAAATAATAAATTGATGTTCTCACTATGTAACACTTGTAGTGAACAAAAATATCAAGGAAAATACTGTGAACATACAGACGATGAAAGAGCATTAGTAGGAACTTGGATAATTAATGAAATTAAAAAAGCAATTGAAAAAGGGTATAAACTTTTAAACATTTATGAAGTTTGGGAATACGAAACAGTAAAATATGACAATTGCAATGGTATTGATGGTTTATTCACTAAAATGATGAACAAATTTATAAAGATTAAACAAAAAGCTTCTGGGTGGCCAATAAAATGTCAAACTCAAAAAGAAAAGGAAGAATATATTGATAGTTTTTTTGAAAAGGAAGAAATTAAATTAGAATACGATAAAGTAGTTAATAATCCTGGTTTAAGATCTTTTGCTAAGATTATTTTAAACTTATTCTGGAATTTAGTTTAAAATAATCCCTCTGTATGTTCTGTAGAAGTATGTCACATATTTCCAGTACTGGAAGGGTATGTCACATATCCTCTGTAGAAATATGTCATATATTTCCAGTAAATGAAGAAAACATAGTGGCTAGCTGGAAGTATAAAGAAGAAGCAGCAACTTCTTTATCTACTGTAAACGTAAGTATCGCTGCTTATACAACAACACATGCTCGTCTTCAACTTTACAGTTATCTAGAGAAGCTAGATAGTAGAGTATTATATTATGACACCGATTCGGTGTTGTATACTAGTCGAGAAGGAGAATATGAACCACAAACAGAGGAATTTATAGGAGACATGACAAATGAGTTACAGTGTTATGGTATAGGAAGTTATATAGGTTGTTCAAAATTGAGATATCATTTTGATTTTTGCCGCCATTTTTTTTCTACCTGAAATTTTTATACGAGGTTTCCTTAGGTATATTCTAAATACATTCCGGTTAGTTAATATGGAACGTTACACGAAGGAACAACGTGTTTTTGTTATTACAACATTTTTTGAAAATGGTAAAAGTTCAAGATGTAATTAGGAAATTTCGAACAAAACTTGGTAGAGAAAATGCTCCAACAAATCGTGCCATCAAGCTGATGGTTGATAAATTTCTAGAAACTGGATCTGTTCTTCATAACAGAGGCAACATTTATCAGCGCAGTGGCTGTTCAACCAAGAATGTAGCAGCTGTGAGCAGAAGTGTTGAAGAAGATCAAAAAACTTCCATTCGTCATCGTTCGCAGCAATTTAACATCAAACCATCCACATTATTCAACATTTTGCATCGTGATCTCCATTTAAAGGCTTATAAGATTCAGCTGACGCAAGATTTAAAACCAACTGACCATGCATTACGTCGGCAATTCGTTTCTTGGGTAATCGAAAAACAAGAAGAAAATGAGAATTTTTTTAACAAAATAATCTTCACCGACGAAGCTCATTTCCAGATCAATGGCTTCAATAAACAGAATTGCCACATTTGGGGTGAAGAGAATCCAAGGGTTATCTTAGAGCAACCAGTACATCCACAAAAAGTTACGGTTTGGTGTGGTTTGTGGTCAGGAGGCCATATTTTTTTGAAAAAGGAAATGGAAATGCGATTACGGTCAATGAAAATTGCTACAGGGAGATGATCCGAAGCTTTTTGTGGCGGGAAATTGATGATTTGGACGTAGAGAATATGTGGTTTCAACAGGACGGTGCCACTTGCCACACAGCAAGAGAAACAATGGATCTTTTGAAGGAAAAGTTCGAAGATCACATTATTTCTCGTAGAGGAGGAGTGATATGGCCACCAAGATCGTGCGATTTGACACCGTTGGATTTTTTTTTGTGGGGTTTTGTGCAATCGAAAGTGTACAGCAATAATCCCACAACAATTAAGAGCTTAAAAACAACATTATCGAGCAGATTTCAACCATTGAGAACAGTTTATTGAATAACGTGATTCAAAATTTTGGTAAAAGATTGGAAGCCTGCCGAAGTAGTAGAGGGGGCCACTTGGCCGAGATAATTTTTCATTATTAATCGGAACCTATTTGTAATAAATTAAAATAAAAATATATTTAATATTTCAAAAAAAAAGTCTTTTTTTATTAAAATTAAAATTTGTAAGTGGTGGTCCCAAGAACTACGCCTACAAAATTTACTGTACAAAAGATAATACCGAAAAAATTGTTTGTAAAGTTAAAGGATTCTCTCTTACTTATGAAGCTTCACAAAAAATTAATTTTAATAGCATAAATGAAGCAGTTTTAAATTCATTTAATAGTTTTGTTTTTATTTTTATTATTTACATCTTGGTATTCAAAAGTACCTATTAATATTTTTCTTATTAAATAATAAAAACAAGTTTTTTTCGTTTCTTTTATCTCCTTTTACGTATGTAGGTATATTTTATTAAGCGTGCGATTTTGCGCAATTTAAAAAAATAAACTTGATTTGAGCTGAAAAAAATCATCTTTCTATTTGTATGATATCCTATTACAAAGTATCAATGAATTTCTTGAAAAACCTAAATATCCTAAGCTTGTTCAGTTCATTAACCTTGCCTAACAACTTCTACAGTACCAACAACCTTCATTTCCTACTATACAACCACTTGCAACTTATAAGCTAACAACCCATGCTTATAACCTAAACTTGTCCAGTTCATTAACCTTGCCTAACAACTTCTACAGTACCAACAATCTTCAATTCCTACTATACAACCACTTGCAACTTATAAGTTAACAACCCATGCTTATAACCTAAACCAAAACAAACAAAACAAGTTTTTGACCTACTAACCAAGAATAACCTACATTAAACCCATCAATCAAAATATAGTGCTATATGGCATGATTTTTTCCCATTCCCAAGTGCAGAATTACCTACTTATAATGTTTGTGTTTTTATATTTTAAAACAGGTTAGAAGAGTTGTCTATCAATGATTTTGGTTGTATTTCTTTGCTTTTAATTTTAAATACTTTATTTATTCAAAAAATAATGCAAAAAACGTATTTTAACATTTTTCTCTCATTCTAACATTTTCGCATAAAGAGTTTTTAATATCTTTTGTATTTAAAAATTGAAGTAAATCAAATAATTATATATTATAACATGGTAACACTATATAAAAATTTACTTCTAATATCTTAAGTATTCTATTTTAGATGCACTGATTATGTGTTGTTCAAGTGTATATAATGTTTATCTATGTATGCATTAGTATTTAATTTTTTTTTTTTAAATCAATAGAAATGCATGAGTAGTATTTATTTAAAATGAAAAAAAAAAAATATGTGACTGTTAACTCTAGTAACTTGTGCTTTTTTTGTGAAATTACCTTTCAAAATACAGTTTCTGAAATTATGGGTTAAAAGAATTTTAGCGTAAGAAATTTATAAAGAAAGTTGAAATTTAAATTTGAGCGGTAAGTTATCCAATGTGTATAACTTGAATTTTTTTATTAAAATAAGTTAATTTTTTTATAAAAATGAAAAATTAAAAGTTGTTTTACAAGTTTAATAAAAAGTTAAAGTTAAGTTCATATACGTATGCGAAATATATAATGCACAAGTTCTTTTGTTCTTTCATCAATCAAGAAGTTGGAACATAATTTTTATTCAAAAAGTAAGAAAACATTTTTTTTATTATTGTTTAGAATTTGTTTCCAAATTTATTTGATTGTCTCAATTATTTTATTCATTAACTTGTTGCAAAACTTATAATTAAAATTTTCTATTTTTCTGACTCTTATTTATCTACATACTTTTATTATCTTTTCCATCTCTTTTGCTTTCATTAGCATGAACATATAATATATTCATCCTCTGTTTAGAATGTTTCAAAATATAAAATCAGATTCCCGCAAATCAGGTAGAACCTGCGCCACATGCACAAATAGTAGGCTGAGTTTTAATGGAAGACTCTACAGATTACCAAAGAATAGCAGCTTGTTTGATATATGGACTTCAAAATGTATATATTTATCTTATTATTTTTTTCTACAAGAGTTTTTTATGCCGAATGGAACGTTTAATTGAATTCAATGCTTTTTTTTATTTTGAAACTTCAATTCGGCTTTTTCCCTTTTTTTAAAATATTAGATCAATAAAAATTAAAATAGGTCAAAGTTTTCAGATAAAAATATAATTTTTTGATCCAGTATAGAATTTTATAGAGCACACGAGTTTTGAATCTTATATACTTTATTTATAATCTGTTTGCAAAATTCCTAAATTGACAAAACAGAAATAAAAAATTTACCCTCAGAGGTTAACATTTCGATTAGTATTTATAAAATGTAAAATTTTCTAAGCAAAGAAAAAATTTATATGCATATCTATATATATATGGCTGGCTGGCTATACTACTCTATACCCTCCATTCATTAAAAATTTTTTTGGCTACTTCTTTTTATTATAAATTAAAGTAAAGTGACTGAAAATAAAAAAATATAAACTATTCATAAATTATATGAAATGAATAAATTATATAAAAATTAATCTAACAGCCTAACACATACCAATAACATCTTAAATAAAAAAAAACCTTTACATTTGTGACTTGTTTGATTTTTCGTTAGAAAAATGAAATAAATAAATTTGAAGAATGAAGAATGAGAAAGGACAAGCAAAAATAATATGTTCATTTTTTTAATGCAATGTTTTTCTCTTTCTTTGGGGCACTACAAATTAAAAAAAATTGTGATAGATTTTTTGTTCTACTTGCGTTATCTATATACATATAATTTCTGATATAGGTTAACAACGCTAGTTTTAACTAATACAACTATATCCTTGAATATTTTCAACCGTAAGTTTGTGGAACATCTTAATTAGATTTATTGAGTAAAAAATTGTTTTTTATTTATACTTTTTGTCCACAAAATAATTTTATTAATATTTTATTTTTATAAGTCTTAAAATATTATATTTATTTATTATAAAGCCTATACATATTTCGGCATCACTGCCATCATCAGGGCGAATACAATTTTTTTTTTTGTATTCGCCCTGATGATAGCAGTGATGCCGAAATATATATAGGCCCACCAACGCAAAATAAAAAAACTATAAATAGCAAAGAGTTGAATAATTCATCAAGGCGTGTATAAAGGTCAGCACTAGGTAATACACAAACAGAACTTAGTTTTCCAATTCGTAAGAATAAATCCGCAAGTTCATGGACAACATACAAGTAAATGATGAGTTTTATGTTAGTTTACTCAGTGATTCATCTACGAACTATTATACAGAAAATTCATTATCATCTTTTACAAATAAAGTGAATAAATACATGTGTGATTCAAGGTGGAAAGTCGGTATTTCAGAAATATATTTTAATGATTTCGTTCCAAATGTGTATGGTGAAGAATGGGAAAAAAGTACTCAACTATTTATTAAAGGTATACGGAAATATGTGATAGGAGTTGGAACATCATATATTCCAAAAATAGAAAAATAAATGATATGCGACTGGAAAGTTTTTCTACTACCAACACTAATTCAAAATATATGCCCACTTAACAGGTTTACAAGAAAAGAAGTTGAACGACAGTTGATTTGGGGAATTTTTAGTTTTATAAATGATGAAGTTCATTATACACAATTAGCAAAAGCTGAGAAGATGCCTAAAAATATAAGTTACACTACAATATGTGTTGCTAGGCCTAAAATAGATATAAAAATAAAAGCAAATTATGGTTATACCATCGAAGGACTTTTGACAACATGTTTCAATGAAGTATCTTCAAAAGTTTATTATTTTATTTTATAGATTATGGAGAGAGTATATTATAAGTATTATTTAATTCAATCTGGTAGAGGACTTGGTGATATCGGCCCTTTATTACATTCAACCGTATCTTTTCAAAGAGGTCGTGGATTGGGAAGCTTTTTTGGAGGACTTTTAAGATATTTGAAACCATTATTTACTTCAGGCGCTTCAGGCGAAAACTGAATGAAATGTATGGGTAAAAGAAAACAAAAAGTTATAAAAAGACCATTTATTAAAAATTTAAATTATTTTACGTCAAAACGACGCAAAGATAAAAACAAAAAGAAACAAAAAGATATTTTTAATTAATTATGATTGAGTATATGAAATCTGATTTGGATATTTTTAAAACCTAATCCATTTAGTCTAGCATTTTACGATCTGAAGAAGTTTCCTACAATCCTATTGCTCCTTTAGACAATCCTTTAACTATTGAATTTGTTTCACTGGGTCATGGCGATACATATAGAGATTTGTCTTTTACATATGTACAGATCTTAAAGAAAGATGGAACACACACTAGTGTACACATTGATAATAATAAAACTGCTAATGGTAAAACAATAATACAACCAAGTGTAGTTAATAACATTTTACATTCTTTGATAAAACAATGAAATGTTCAATTAAATGGCAAAAATATAACACCATCTGATGGAAATTATCACTATAGAGCTTATATTGAATCATTATTAAATTATGGTACAGATGCTGCTGCAACTAATTTAGAATGTGCAGGATGGATTTTAAATAAAGCAAATATAGCTAAATCTGATAATAATGGATCAAAAGAGCGCGAGAAATTGTATCATAACAGCAATGTAGTGGAACTTATGGATAAACTACACGAAGATATGTTTAGTTAACCTACTCTACTTATAAATAATTGCAATTAAAAATTATAGAAGCCACGCTATTTTTAAGGCATGTTACCGTTAATCCAAGCGTGCTGTTACCACATAATGCTGTTCTTGAGAAATCCAATGCTAAATATAATTATAAACGCGTTGAAGTAAAAAATTTTACAATTCCAATCAACAGCTCATCAATATAATTTTTTGTATGACAAAAGATGTGGGTCACTCTGGAAAAAGATCAAAAAAACCAATACAATTTTAAATATTTTGATATTCCACAATTTGTGTTAAACGAAAATGGTGTTCAAATACCTAATTCATCAATTGAAACCAGTTTTTCAGATAAAAATAATTGCTGTACAAGAGCATACAGTACACTTTTTTCAGGAACTGGAATTTACCACAATGATAAAGGTAATTAAATAACAAAGTCTATGTTTAGTAATGTATTTTTTATACGAGCTTTTGATTTAACTCCAGATGCATCTGGAAATGAATTATGTCAAGATTTACTGAATCAAGGTACAGTTAGAATTGAGGCAAGGCTATCAAAATCACTTACAAAGTACACTAACTACTATTGTTTATTGAGAATTTGATGCAAGCTTACAAATTGACAAAAATCGAAATATATTCACAAACCTATAAATAGCATACATAAAAGTAAATATGAATATTTGGCAAAATGTCATTATCTTGTGCACTTCTGTATGGAACATTTTGTTGTGATGATAATAGTACCTTATTTGCGAAAGATATTTGTATAGTTGGTATTAAAGAGCCTTATAAAAATTTTGTAAAAGAGCTCAAGTATAAATTTCCAACTAGGGATTTTATAAATGACGATTTTGAAAATGATTCTTTTGGAGCTGTGTATAACGATAGATTAAATAAAAAGCTCTGTCAAACACTTGAAAAATTTGATATTATTATAACAAATCAAAAAATCAAAAAAAAATATTTAACAAACTGCATTAAAGAAAAAACAAAAGTTTATGATTTGTGTCAATTTGATTGATGAATACTTTAGAAATAAGTAATGTATTAAAATGAAATAAGAACACACGTACATTTTTCAAAGGAGTTTTTGCTTTAGATCAACTCCCCAAAATAATTAAAATACAAACTTTTCTAATTGTAAACACTGATAAAGCAAAAGAGCCGGGAACACATTGGTTAGCTATTTATATTCCCAAGAATGGTTGTATTGAAAACTTTGATTCTTTTGGTAGGAAAGCTAATAAATTAGAAATTGTGAGTTACTTAAAAAAGAAATATATAATTTTTAATGAGAAACAATTACAAAGTAACTATTCAGATGTAAGTGGACAATATTGTTGTGTCTATACGTGGTATAGATTTTGCGGTTATAGCATGAACGCCTTTTTAAAAAAATTGAATAAAGGAAATTATGTAGAAAACGACAAATTTGTTCATGTACTTGAAAAATATAACTCGTTACAAACCTGTATTACTAAATCGTATAAATAAAGAACAACATAAACAATTTTTAGTAAATTTGAAGCAATGGAGAAACCAGGTCAAACCACAAATTTATTGCTAAGTTATACATATTTTCTCAATAAGAGTCATACATTAAAAATTTCTGTTGGGTTTGATTGCGAATCGCTTGAAGTTTCAAGCATATTTCATCGTATTGGTAAAAAGAAAAAGCAATTGGCTTTAAAATTTCATGAATGGAATAAATTTTATTACCAATTTAACAAAAAACTCGATGAACAGATTATCAAAGATATAAAACAGTGTTTTCATTATCGGCTAAGATCGGCGAACGGGCAAAGCATAACTATTAACAGAGAAGAAACAGAAAATTTTTACAATTTGAACGGGTTTCTTCACGCAGTAATGACCTATAATAAAACAGCTGAGGTAAATGTAAAATAATATGTTGGAGAATATCTAAAATTATGTTATGAACAACAGGTATTAAAGTTACCACAAGAAATTTATATACCAATGCAACGTTTTAATGTACAATGCAATTATTCAAGACTATTTTTTGAAATTCCTGTAATTTTAAAAGAAAAATCTGAAATATACTACATAAAAACAAATAAAATAAATCACAACAATAAAAATATAATAATTTTTACTTTTTATTTATATGTTTAGATAGAGAAATATTTTTAATTAGATTATTTAATTAAAATTATTTAGGATTATTAAATCATTGAAATAATCAGGATCTCCCTGCTGATTATTTACAACCCAAATTAGAGGAAACTGAACTTCTTCCTCTTCTTCTTCAATTTGTTCTTTAATTTCTTCTTCAGTTTCATGTTCTGATTCATCTATCTGGAGAGGCGGCACAAACTCTTCTGTATCTTCCAACCCCTCATCCTCCACAGTTGATGTAATTGTATCATCCTGAATCTGGCTTTCAGTATTTACTCGGGCAGTTTCTGCAAATGGATATGTTATAGAATCAGCTTCCATTTTAGAGTTTTGTTGCATGAAAATCAGAATGGAAATTAATTAAAATTACAAATAAAAGCTCGCTGTAGAAAAGTATAAAAGCAAAATATATTCAAGCAAATGGTTATTTTAAATCATGCTTTGGTCTATTATTTTATATATAATAATTATTATCTTCATACCTTTAACATTTTTAAAATTAGTTGACATAATTGTTTAATATAAATAAAATATCAAGATCCCAAATAGTAACTGAAATTGATAGACAGGCAAAACGTAAATTTCTTAGAAGAAAATTCAAGCAGAAAGGTTTAAATGACACGTGGCAAATCGATTTAGTCGAAATGTTACCTTATCGAAAATTTAATAATGGATATAAATATATGTTGACGGTCATTGATACTTTTTCCAAATATGCCTATGCTGAACCTGTGGAAACAAAAAATGCTGAAAATGTTTTAAATGCCTTAAAATCAATTATTAGTAGAGCTAAAGTTATGCCAAAAAATATTCACTCTGATCAAGGCAAGGAATTTTTTAATTCACAATTTCAAAATTATGTGAAAGAAAAATCAATCAATCATTATCACACATTTAGCGAATTAAAAGCATCAATTGTTGAACGATTTAACCGTATATTGAAAAATTCTATGTGGAAAAAATTTAGTTTAAACGGGAATTATAAATGGTAACCTATTGTACAATCATTAATAAAGCAATATAATTCAACAAAGCATAGCACAACAAAACTTCCTCCTGAAAAAATTACAAAGAAAAAAATATACTTAGAAATGTATATACTGAGCCTAAAATTTTTCAAAAAAGTAAATAGTTATAAAGTTGGAAATTTTGTAAGAATAAGTAAACATAAAGGACATTTCGAAAAAGGTTATCAACCGAATTGGCCAACTGAAGAATTTAAGATTGATAAAATCAATAATACTTATCCTGTTACATATCAATTATCAGACTATACTGATACGCCAATTTCCGGAGGTTTTTATCAAGCTGAGCTTACACCAGAGCTTTTGTTGTTGTGAAAGCTGCCATGCTAACGTTAACAGTTGGTAAAGAAGTTTCAACTTCATCTTTGTATTGTCAACTCCCCACTATATTTTCTTCATTTATAGGTAGAATTTGACATACCTCTATAGAAGGGGTTGTTAACATTTTATAAAATTCAAACGGTTGATTTAAAATGGTAGTTTCTTGCTGGTTCTCTTTCTGTCCAAATTTCCCCAAAATGAATTTAAAATTATTTTAGCAAAAGATCTTAAACAGGGATTGTTAACAATTTTATGATATTCTAATTTAATTTCTTCCATATTGAAAAATTTTTTTATATATCCTTCCTTGTCTTTCTCACTTAGGCAATCAAGAGGCCAACCTAAAGCTTGTTGTTTTATTTTGATAAATTTATTCATCATGGCGGTAAATAAACCATCAACATTATTCAATTTATCATCCTTTATCATTTTATATTCCCAAACCTCATAAATGTTCAGAAGATGATACTTCATTTCAACAGCTTTTAAAACTCCATCTATTACCCATGTCTTAATTAAAGCCATTTGATGATCAGAATGTTAACAAAATTCTCCTAGATGTTTTTCTTCGCTTCAAATTTTGGAAGAACTGCATGTAGTAAATTAATTGGCGGTAAAATTTTACATTTAATGATCCCATCGACCTTTTCTAAGTTCAGTTTAGAACAAGCATCCTGTTCAACATATATTTTAGGGTGAAAAACTGGAAATTTTCCTCGTTTGCAAACATATGGATACAAAGAACACACATCTATATATTTAATTTTTTCTCCAGCTTTACATTTATAATGTGTATACGTATTGCCGGTTCTTCCTCCATAAAATGCATCTCTGGGGTTCAAAGGTGCAATATTAATTAATAGATGATTTTGCAAGTAGTCCATATTTTTATTATATCTCATTTGTTCACGAAATTCACATTCCCACATTTCAATTAATCTGTATCCAAGACATTTGAGGTGTTCGGCTCTAACTACCGTTCTTTCATACTTTTGGTTAAGTGTATCGTTGTTACTATTGAATAAGCTCGCATCTCGATTGCTTGTTAAACATTTTGGATGCTCCTGGTAATAACATCCATAAAATTCGAATATTTCTTTGATTTTTTCACAATAACCATCTACCTTAAAGCCCCCAACAATTTTTTCTCTACCATTTAATACACATTGCAAATTAATTTGTCGTGAATCTTGTTCCCAAATTAACCATTGTATGGCAATTTTTGAATGTTTATCTCCTAGCCTGTATCCATTTTTAGAATGATACCTATTGTATTAGGTTTCAGAAAATCTCACGATATCCAAAGTTACATGCAGATGCTATTGTTGTAGCTTGCAAAAACAACTCTGCAACTTTTAAGAACATTTTCCTAAAACTCACACATGCTTCAGCCAAAATTCTTACGTCATTGGCACAATATTCCTTAATCTCCTTCTGCATATTGAATTTATAGTTCTTATTTACTTCATACCATTTTAAAAATTCTTCGCGTTCACCTTCTTTCATTGCATCAGGGGAATAATATTTCATTTCTGGTAAACATCCATCGTAATTTTCATTTTTTGTCGTGTTGAAGAAATGCGGAAAATAACCCTTTTTCAGCTGTTAAGTTAAATGCTTTTGGCATTTTACAAGTGCCATTGGGAAATAATTAAGCGAATCTATGAATTTTATATTATCTACTTTCATAAGTATAATTTTTGTTACTCGCATAATTAGTTTTGGTTGAATGGAAGGTTCATTTAAGATATAGTTTAAGATAAATTGGTGATCAAAAGCCTGTTCGTTGTGGGCAATGACAGTAATATGCTTAAATGTGTTTCTCAATTTTAAAATGTAGTCCACTAAGTTGTTTATTATAAATTCCTTTTCAAATTGTTTTTCTCTATAACCGCAACTTTCTCTACAAAAAACTAAGGAATTGTTTTCGATACACATATGACATCTTTGTTCAATGAATGTCACAATTTTTTCTTGTCTAGTTTCCAAATCATAAAATATGTATAGGAAGCTTTCTTCTTTATCCTTACTTTTACTCTTATTTTTGACCTGTTGAATATAACATTGGTGATCTTCTGGAACAAAGTTAAAGCACATTTTACAGAAAATTTCTCCACATATATGTTTTTTCCTACTTTATAAATTTTTAGACAGGTTTTACATTTTCTAATTTGCTCATATAAACTATAATATTGACTGAAATCGAGGCTTTATGATTCGCAAAACACATTTGACCTCGAAAGGAACGATTGCAGTCCTTACATAATATATTTTTTATATTTTGAGGACATATGGGTGATTTTTTGCAACAAGGACAGCTCTTTAAACATGTACTTATGTTGATTATGATCATGATGTAAAATGTGGCATTGTTAGCAATAATAATCTACAGAAAATGCAGCAGTGAGTGAAACAATTACATTGTAATGATGTTTATTGTGTAACAAATCAATTCTTTTACCGCTATTGCCTTCAGCAAATATTACTTCTCCGTCTTGTATTCCATATTTATACACAAAAATGTTATAATTTTTTAAACTATCCTGGAATTTTTTTGATTCAGGTATTCCACACCCTTCCAGAGAGATAGATACTTCTGATATTTTTATTAGCCACAAATCTTATTCAATTTGAAGCTTTCCAGTATCATTGAGCGCTTTTTTATATTCTTTATAATTTTCAATTTTTGTTATTGCGACAATAATTGCTCGCGGTAGACATAAATTATCTTCATTTTTGATGGAAATTATTCCTTTTTTCTGTATAGATTCCTGCTCAAAATTTATAAATTTTTTACTCCTTCCGCTTCCAACAGGTAACCTGACATACATAATTTCCAAACAAAATTTGTCTGTACTTAATCCTGCAAATATGAAGAGAAAGTAAATAAAAAACTAGCATATTAAAGTTTTTTAATTTAAAAACTAGGTTGTACTTACCCTCTGAGTTACTCTGAAAAACTTTCGAAAATATATCCCAAATATTAGAAAATTTTAATTCCCTAGCCAATTTAAAATTTAGGAATGCAGGACCACGTTTTTCGAAGCTTTCTCCGCAAAATGTAATTCCAATCATATCGCCTGGAAACACATTTTTCGTACCATCTTTTACAATATCGTATATAGCACCTTTAATTCAATTTATTGGATCTAGATTATCTAGTACTGGTTTAATGATAAATTTTATCTTACGACCGCGAATATTATACCGTATTACAAAAGCCGAACTGACATTCTCAATAGAATATCGTAATATTTCCGAATTTACCGAGCTTGAATTCAAAAATTTTTGCAAATTAATTTTTTCGACATCTTTTTATGTAGAGAAACTAAATACGACTTAACGAATAATATCGATTTACCTTTTTATAAGGTTCTAATTAAAAAACATTTTAATGAGTTCCATAAAAATTAAAACAAAAAAATATTAAGTCTAATCGCATCCAGCTTAAAATAAAACAGTTGAATTGAAAAAATTCGCAACATTGTAGTCAAAAGACGTTTTGCTAAATTATAGTTTAATAAAACAAACACAAAAATGCAAACTTAAACCGATATTAAAATAGAAAAGAGTTTTATTTGCCACATTGTAGTAAATTGCTATTTTGATAAGTCATAGTTTTGCATATTAAAAATAAAATAAAAACAGCATCATCTTGTGTATATCTCAAAATTGAAAAGAATTAAAATTATAATTTGCAACATTGTAGTCAAGACATTTTAATAAATTTTAGTTCTGTAAAAATAAAAATAAAAATACGATCTTAAGCGAAAAAGCATAATTTGAAACACTGTGGTTAAATACCTAAATGCCATTTCAATAAATTATAGTTTTTGAAAACAAAAACAAAGACTATCTGCAATACTTCCTAAACTAGAATAAATACAGTGAAATTTTGTATATTAGTTGCAGTTTAATTCAATAATTACAAAGATAAAAATGGCTCAAGAATTTATTACCATGGTTTTAAATAATACGTCTCATAATGCTGTTTCACCCGGGCGTCTTCCTGCAAAAAGAAGGGAGACTAAAAATGAACAAGAAGAGCAGTATCAACAGTATTATGTGTAACATCGGCAACAACATTAACAACAACAAGAACAACTACAACAACAGCCACAACACATCAACCTGAACAACTTCAACAAGAAGAAGAGCCGTCCCCCTCCAAGAAAAGAAAATACTCGAATTTATGTAACGTAATAAACAATATAAACCACTTTAAGAAATTTTTGTGGCAGAATGAGAAAATTATTATTGAGAAAATTAAGATACCTAACAGACGCATCTATAATTCAATAATTTTTTCATATATGTTCTTATTTTAATTTTTTTTTTTTAGCATTTGCATTTATAAGTTTTTAAATTGTTTGAAAAAGTCAAACTAGTTTTCACAATTTATTTTACACCAGGTACATACTTAATATACATAAGACTTAATTGATCAATATATTACAACAATTTACAACAATTTTTATAGTACAATGAGAAACAACACATATTCTAAAAATAACATATTTTTCTTATTTTTATTTTTGCAACTTTAAAACTATAATAGCAACTTTTAATAATTAATCTTCTTTTAATAAAACAAAACTAAAAATGAAATACACTTTGTATATACTTCTTGTTTACGTTTACGTTTTCGTTTTTATTTTATTATTTTTCATCTTGATATTCAAAAGTATCTATGAATATTTTTGTGCAATAATAAAATCAAGTTTTTTTTCGATTCTTTTATATCTATTTTTACCTACATATATTTTATTAAACATGCGAAGAAAAAATAAAAAATTGGTTTTACTTGAAAAAAAAATTATTTTCTTACTATTTGTATGATATCCTATTACAAAGTACCAATAAATTTATTGAAAAAAGCTAAATATCCTAAACTTCTTCAGTTCATTAACCTTGCCTGACAACTTCCACAGTACCAACAACCTTCACTTCCTACTATACAACCACTTGGAACTTATAAGTTAACAACCCACACTTATAACCTATCTTGCAACCCAAACCCAAACAATCAAAACAAGTTTTTAACATACTAACCAAGAATGACCTATATTAAACCCATCAATCAAAATGTAGGTCGTGCGATATTGGTGCGATATGGCATTATTTTTTCCCATGACAGACTGCCTCTTTACCTACTAATATTCAAATAACGAAAATTTAATTGAAGAAAATGTAGAAAACAATTTTTTCTTAGGCACAATTTTTGTTAATAATATTTTTAGTAAAGAAAAAAATGTTTGGGCTGTTAAACTTAAAGTGAAAAATAAATCAGTGAATTGTTTGTAAGACACAGGAGCTGAAGCAAATGTGCTCGGCATAAATGCATTTAATTACTTAGGATTAGATAAAAAATTAATTCAAAATACTAAAGAAATTTTAATTTAACAAAACAAATTATAAATTCTTAGAAACATGTTCAATAAAATGTACAATATATGGAATTTTTTAGTCTCAAACTTATCTGTAACCGACAAAAAATTAACTGAAATAAAACAAGCTACGTTAGAAGATTCATCATTGCAAACTGTAAAAAAATACTGCAGTAATGGTTGGCCAGAGCAGAATAATTTAACTAAAGTAGAAGCACAACCTTACTTTCATATGGGGGATGAAATTTCAATTCATCATGGGTCACTATTTGGAAACAATTAATTAATAATACCAAAATCTATAAGAAAAGTAATGTTATGCAAAAAACACGAGGGCCAACTGGGAATTGAAAGGTGTTTAAAGCAAGCAAGAAATGTCATATATTGGCAAAACATGCACAATGACATAAAAAATATCGTGTTCTCATGGAAGCACTGCCTCAAGTATCTTGCGTCAAATACTAAACAACCCCTAATCCCACATCAGTAGATAGGTAGGCACTTGGGCCAGACAGGTCAGTAGGAAAAGGTCACCAAAAGGAAGTAGGTCAAACCGTAATTAGGTCAGACAGGAAGTAGGTTAATGTCATGAAATTAAGTCAGACAGGCGGCGGCGGCCGCCAGACAAGTGTAGTTGTTTATAAAGATTGTATCAGAGACTACAGAGAGATGTACAAATTCATACAAAAATTTGTACTAATTTTTTTTCAAACGGGCCAGCTAAAACTGGCTAGTTTTAAAAATCTTAAAGCACAGAAATATTTAGTTTGTGTCATTGCTAAAAGAATTTAGCGAAAACCAGAATCTTCTGTAAAATCTGGTGTAAAATGATCATTCATATATTTTATGCATTTACAAAATTTTTTTATCCTTGTGATTATTAAACTTTTTAAAGCAAAGCGATGACAAAATAACTTTTAAAATAGAAAAATAAGGCAAAAATGGGAAAATATATTTGAGAAAATATATATTTAATATGTCGAGTAGAAACGTAAATTTTCAATATGATAAAGAAGACATTCTAAATATCACTTTACAAAAAATATGGAACATTTAGCTAAATATTTCATATAGAAAAAAATTAAATAAAAATAGATTATTTTATAATGTTGACTTTTCTAAAAACAACAAGAAAAAACATTTCAAGGTTATATGCATTCAGTATTTCACTACTTCAAGCAGAATATTTTGAATGTATGAAATGGTATATCGTATATTATATGGTATCAGATGGTATGAATGTTATCTATTTTATGAAAATCATCTGATTTAACTGCATTATTTATTTAACTAGATTTAACTGATTTAATATACAGTATCCAGCAAAAGTAATGGTAATTTAAAAAAATATATAAACTACAAAAAATATATATAGAAAAGCAATAAAATAATATTGGCGTTCGAATTTTTTCTAATAATATTTTTAACTTTATAACTTCAGGGAAAAACAAACAAACAAAGTAACAAAATTTTTTGTATTATGATTTTATTTTATTTTTTGATCTCATGACTCATATTGTTATATTGGTAACGGTATACCTACATATATATGTGGGTATTTTTTGAAGACAATATAATATACCTATCAAATAAAAATAACTGAAATAAAAAATAATGCTTTCAAATTCTTCTAAACATTTTTTTAATTAAAAATTATTCCAATTAGAAAAGTGGCATGACATTTGCTGGATACTGTACATATTCATAAAAATTATCAAATCATATCAAATTGGAACATAATTACATTTACACAAAACAAAATATAAATATAAATATAAATATGTATTGATTTTTGAATCATATTGAAATACATATATAAAAAGTGCCAATAGTATTTATGTGCATTTCTATTTATATTTAATTTTGATTCACACACACTAGTTACGTCACAGTTGGCAACCCCAACCAAGATAGAAATTAATGAACCTCCAATAAAAGATAAAACTCAATTTCACATTTATGAAATTTAAAATATTAATTTGTAAGACAAAACACTTTTGATTTTGTTTTTCTTTTTATTCTTTTCAATTTTATACTAAAATGTAATTAGCCACATTTTTGTATACTAAGCATAATTACGGTCAATTGCATTTGAACTATATTTAAATTGCACTTGAAATAATTTAACGTTTTAAATGTAATATGAAACCCAACATATGGTGAAATTATTTTGTACACAAAATTCAGTACGAAAATTTATTATTAACATTGATTTCGTAATAAGTATAAATTAAGTAAATTTCCTTTTTTGTAATTCGACACTGAATTTTGTTTCGAAAGATATTTTCGACTAATAAATTAAAATTAGTATTAAGATAAAGAAATTGTTTTTGTAAAATTAAAAATAAATACTTGTAATATTAAAAAATTGAATTGTTTTAAAAGTTAGTCTTAAGATCAAACTCAAACTTTAAAGTTGAGGAAAAAAAAATAAAATAATTTAAATATAAATTTAAATTCTTGTGTTTTAAAAACCCATAATTGGCGCAGTCATGTAGGATTTGCTATCCAAAAATAGTAAATCTTGTGATACGAACCGTAAATTGAAATATTTAAATACATATTTAATAATATGAATTCAGTATGGTTGCACCAACGTTAAAAGATTTACGAAAAGTTACAGTATGTCAATTAAAATCACAATTTGAAGGATTAAGTGCTGCAAAATTGCATCCTGCTCAAAATGGTGAAGTAAATCCATTATCAGATAAAAAACAATTGAGCAAGAAATGGGAAATTTATATTTCATCAATGGCATTGCCAATGTTAAGTGGAGCAAATTAAAACAGAAACTCCAGAGATAAATCCGTTGCCGACCAACGAAATTATTGAAGAATAAATAAGGTATCAATTTTTTGAGAATAAACATGGTTTTATTTAAAACTTTTAAAATAATATACATAATCATTTTTTTTCTAAACATTTTTTAATTTTAACTTAAAAGAAAATAAAATCTATTTTTTAATTATGTTATAAATTAGTTTTATATAAATGAAATTTATATATTTATAAATATATGAAATAAATATGTGATTTGCCGAAAACTTGGGCAAACCAATAATTATTAGATAGAAGAAATATTGTTGAAAACTTTTTGCTAACAGACAAATATTTTTGCATATAGAATATATGAAAATCAAATTTTATTATTATTGGCTGTAAAAATAAAAATTTTATTATTTGTATAAATATTCTATACATTATTTTAGAATTAAATTTTTCCTTTGAAATAGATCTTAAGATATATTTCAATGCTTTGAATAATTTAATAAATTATCCTATTTTTTAAATAAAAAGTTTAATTTAATCCAAAGCCTTATTCTGAAGAATAAAGCAAAAACATGTTCAAAGTATAAAAAGCCAAAATATAAATTCGACGTAACTCTAAAGAGAACGTCTTTTACAAAATTTATTTTCAACATTATTCCTTTACTCTAAGCTTAAAAAACAAAAAAAAAATCAAAATAAATATTACGTATCTCTTAAGAGAACATAATTTAATTTTAAAGCAAAAATATAAAATTTAAATTCATATTTATTACAAGTACAATTTTTTTTTGTTCTATAAGAAAAAAAAATATGATTAATTAAAAAAAAAAAAAAAAAAAATATGTATTAGGTAATACTTATATAATATCATAATGTAGGTATAATTATGTAATTGCAAAAATATAATAACAAAAATTTTAATCATGAAAATAAGAATGATATAAAAGATTTAATAATATCAAAAAACTGCATTTTCAAAGGAAACTGTTTAAAAATTTTCAATAATGTATCAGAAATAATTGTTTTAAAAATAGGATTAATTTTAGTAAAAAATCAGAAAAATGTAAATTTTAATAGTACTTGTGATGAACGAAAGTTCAAAATAAATGGAAATTACATATTCAATTTTAATAATTGTTCAATAAATATAAACGGAACAGTTTTTAATAGTAATCTAAGAGAATTCAAACAAAGTTTTAGGATATCAGATTATCTAAATATGAATCAAGAAATTAACGAAAATATCAGTTTTAATGACATAATATTAGAACAAGTAAAAAATATTGAAGAAATAAAAGAAATAAAATATCATAAAAATAATTATTATATTTACTTAAGTCTTATAATTTTTATAATTTTATTAGTAATAAGCATAATTATATTTCTATTAATATTATTCAAAAAAATTCAAAATATTTAAATTTGCGACTCAGGAGAGTCTTAATCTTAAGGAGGGAGGAGTTACGTCACAGTTGGCAACCCCAACCAAGATAGAAATTAATGAACCTCCAATAAAAGATAAAACTCAATTTCACATTTATGAAATTTAAAATATTAATTTGTAAGACAAAACACTTTTGATTTTGTTTTTCTTTTTATTCTTTTCAATTTTATACAAAAATGTAATTAGCCACATTTTTGTATACTAAGCATAATTACGGTCAATTGCATTTGAACTATATTTAAATTGCACTTGAAATAATTTAACGTTTTAAATGTAATATGAAACCCAACATATGGTGAAATTACTTTGTACACAAAATTCAGTACGAAAATTTATTATTAACATTGATTTCGTAATAAGTATAAATTAAGTAAATTTCCTTTTTTGTAATTCGACACTGAATTTTGTTTCGAAAGATATTTTCGACTAATAAATTAAAATTAGTATTAAGATAAAGAAATTGTTTTTGTAAAATTAAAAATAAATACTTGTAATATTAAAAAATTGAATTGTTTTAAAAGTTAGTCTTAAGATCAAACTCAAACTTTAAAGTTGAGGGAAAAAAAATAAAATAATTTAAATATAAATTTAAATTCTTGTGTTTTAAAAACCCATAATTCACTTTCACAATTTAATAAGCATGTAGGCAAGCTGGTTCAAGTAATATAAATGCATAATATGGCATAATGCATATATAATATAAAAATTATATTAGATACTGATCAGATCATGTATATCATAATATGTCATCCGATATCATATGATCATATTCATATATGTATGTTACTTGTTATTTCTACCATCCATACCAATCATACGAAAGTTCATTTATGTACATATATGAAAAAAAAAAATATCCGAGACCAAAACTTGCTTTAAGAAACTTTAAAAAAAAAAGTTGAAAAATGAGACTTAATTTCAAAATCGATATTGTAGCGACATCTAAACTTTTTTGTTGCCATTTGGACATCTCTATGTAGTCTCTGATTGTATACATGTTTTAAGTAATAGGTAAACATGGAAATAGTAAGAAAAAATTGCTTTTTATTGTTGCTTGCAATTTTGAGATCTTTTTGTTTGCATTTTTGTGTGCATTTATTTCTTGTTTTTTTTTTTTCTTTCATTTTTTTTTTTTTATGACAAGTATTTAAAGAAGAGGAAGAAAAAACCATTAATTAATTGTTATGTAAGAATTTTGGAAAAAAGAAATAAATAAAAAGAAAAAAAAAACAAAAATCTAAAAAATATCTGACGTGGTACTTGTTTACTTATTGATATATACTTGGCTTAAGTAATAGGCGCATATGAAAATAATAAGAAAAAATGGTTGATAAATGTAAAAAGAAAAAAATAAAAAAATGTTAAACAATTTAAAGAAGAGAATTAATAATTATTGTCACTTTGTCATGTAAGATATTTTTTTGTTTGTAAGAATGTTGAAAAAATTAAAGTTATGGAAATACTTAACCATTAACATGTTGCTTGTATGTTGCATAATCTGCAAAGAATAAAAAAGGAAAACATCCAAGTCATCAGGTTAATTGCATTTGGTACCTATTTTGAAAACAAGAATATAAAAATAAAACAGATTTATTTACATGTTTAAAAAATTTTTATTTAACTAGAAATATTTTACAACTTTATAGAAATCTGAGTTGAAAAATTTTTTACGATGATCATGTTAAAATTGAAGAAATAGTGAAATCCAATTTTTCTATACGTCTTTGATATAATGATGATTTTTCTATACGTCTGTCTGTATATAAATTTGAAAAATCTTAATTTAATATTTTTTCTTTTAAGAGATGCATATAGACATTAAAACAATTTTTTACAGCATATCTGAAACTGGTGTTTGTATAATGTATAGGACATGTTGATTTAAAATTTTCAATCTTTGATAATAACGGTAAGTCTCTGCTTAGATCTTCTATTTTAACACTGTCAATGTATTTTTTAAGAAAATATTTTTTTTGCTCTCCTTTAACACACATTTTTTCAGCTGATTCTAAATAGTATTTTAATATAGGTTTTTTGTCTAAATATTCAATTAAACCGTTATTCCATTTAAGTCCATTTATTTTATTTTCGCAATACTGGTTATTACAATTTCCCTCTGGACTAAGTTCTTCTGCAGAGTATGGTGGTTTGAAGTGATATACAGTAGGAATTAAACTTCCTTTTTTTAGTATAGCCAGTTCTTTTAGGAAATATTGCTTTTCATTTCCTTTTAAAAATTGTAGATCAACTACGAAAATTTGATTATCCATGTTGAAGGTTTACAGAAGAATGTTCAGTAGAATTACTAAATTTACATTTATATTCACTTCGGAAAAAGAGCTTTTCCAATAAATATAGGTTACCAATGTTAGTTTTTAACTAATACAAATATGCTGTTTCACCCATTTACTATGATGGTTGCGGGGCCATCATGCTGTGGTAAAACCACTTTTATTCATAATTTAATAAAATATAAAAAAGAAAATATACAACCACATATTAATAGAATTATTTGGTGTAATGAGAGTTATTTGGTCCAGACAAAAATGCCGTCCCAAAATATATCAAAGATGCAGAATATAGTAATATTATTCCAGATTTTAATGATAATCAAAAACCTTTGTTAATTATTATCGATGATATGATGTTAAATTCTCATGATAAGTATGTGTGTGATTTATTTACTAGAAGATCACATCATAGAAATTTATCAATAATATTTGTAACACAAAATGTTTTTCACCAGGATAAATTTTCAAGAGATATTTCATTTAACTTTAAATATCTAGTACTTTTCAAAAATACAAGAGATAAATCGCAGACATTACCTCTAGCTAGCCAAATATATCCCAATCAAATCAAAGCATTTGAAAAAGTATATAATGATGTGATGTCAGTCCCATACGGCTATATATTAATAAATCTTACTCAAGACGTTAATGACATATTTCGATTAAGAAGTGATATATTTGGAAAATGTTTGTGTTATTGTACGAGAGATCAATTAGAACAATTTGGCGAAGAATATGAAACTTTTGAAGACCAATCGTCATATATTGCACTTATTAAAAACCTCTAAACTAAAATTGCAGAAAGTAATTATAAAACACTGTGAAGTAATTAAAACAATTTGTGAAATAGCATTAAATATTTTAAAAGGTAATTATAATCTGAATAAAAAGCAACAACCCAATTACGAAAGTATAAAAAAGAATTAAGATCACTCATTTGCCGGAATAAATCTATAAATAGCAAAAGAAAATTATTGTTCAACGTGGTGGATTTTACCTACACTTCTTGGTGCAGTACTATTAGAGATAATCGGAAATTTTATAAAATGAATAATACAACATTTAACAAAATGATAATTCTAAAACTCAAGATTTATGAGAAAATGAAGCAAAATGCAGACGCTGAACTCAATGAGTTGGATAAAATTATGAAAAAAATATTGATAAATAAACATCTTACGGACACTCAAAAATGGTATTTATACAGACAAAATTTATTTAAAATAAGAAACAAAAAACGAGAACTTCCTAGAAATAAAGAGGAAAGAGTAATAATTACGGAAACAAAAGGTACTCAAACTAGTGCAAAACCAATTTATATATATGGATGCAGAATCTCAGTCGCATTTTCCTGAATATAAAAATGTTGGAACACAAGTTGTACCTGAAGAAGAAGTATATGAAAAATAAGCTGATGACGAAGTATTTGATGATGAAATTCAAGAAAATATTTTAACATAAGCATTGTCAGCCGCTTCAGTTGGAGAACGTCTTAGAAAAAGAAAATCAATTAAAAATCAAAATGTACAAATTTTTGAAACTGATACAGGGGACATTATAATTGTTCCTTTATATAGCCCAAGTTCACCAACGAAAAAAGAAAAACCTATAAATACTAAAAAGTTGAATAATTCATCAAGACGTGTTTTAAGGTCAGCGTTGATCAAATTCCTATGAAAGATACTCTTGCTAAAACTCAAACAATCTTAGATTACAACAGTCTAAGTAATGATCAGGCTTGGCAAGCTTTAGACCAGTACGAAACATTTGATCAAGTTACACACGCAGTAGGCCAGTTGATCGATAAACACATACGTGTCATCCCGCTGAAAAATATTGCGAGGAAGCATGAGTGGATGACAGTAGAAATATCTCAAACTATGAGAATCCGCGACTCTTTCTATAGATACAAAAAAATATACGAACGATGCCCGTATTAAAGGTTTATACATTACATATAGAAATAAGGTAAACATTTTAATTTCAAAAGCAAAAGCACAACATTATTCGGAAGAAATTATGAAGAATCCTGGCAACCCTAAAAACGTGTGGAACGTGTACAAAACAATTATGTTTAACAAAAATCCAAACATCTCGGTCAATGAAATAAAAATTATTAACTATAATGATAGCAACATATCTAATCCAGAGGAAATAAGTAACGTAATGAATATTTTCTTTACGGCGGTAACAGATAAATTAAATATACCTAATGGAAAATTGATTAATTGTGATTGATTGAAAATTGATTGAATTGATTACGCTTATCTTAATAAATTCTCTCGAAATATATATAATAATCTGAGTTTAGAGTTAACGGACCTAGAGGAAGTAAATGATGCAATTAATTCGCTAAAATTGCAATCTGCGACGGGGATGGATGGTATTTCGGCTAAATTCATAATAAAATTTTCAGATAGGTTAGCACCCACTTTAGTAAAATTTATTAATAAAACTTTTGAAGCCCATTCTTTTCCTGGTTGCCTGAAAAAGGCTGTAGTGACACCAATTTTCAAAAGTGGAGATGCCACAAATCCGTCAAATTATAGGCCAATATCGGTGTTATCCAATTTCTCAAAAATATATGAACGTATTATAAAAAATAGACTCGACACGTTTCTGAGAAACAACAGTATATTGAGTTCTGAACAATACGGATTTGAGGAAAACTCTAATACCACCGCGGCATGTCTGGCCTTAACTGATTTTATTACCAGAAATATGGATAACGGTAAATTCACGGCCTGTGTATTCATCGATTTACAGAAGGCATTTAACTGTGTCGATCATAAAATTTTACTGCACAAACTTTCTAGATTGAGCTTTTCGAATGAGCAAATTGCTTTATTCAAAACCTACTTAATTCAAAGAACTCAGTGTGTAAAGATTAATAAAAACCTAAGCAATTTATGTATCATCAACAAAGGAGTACCGCAGGGATCTGTCTTGGGTCCGGTATTTTTCAAGATTTACATTGACGATATAACCCGACTTCATCTCCGTGGATCAATTCATTTATTTACTGACGACGCGGTTATAAAGTATGCGGAGTTAAGCGAAGTAAACCTTAAAAAAGCAATATTAGATGACCTGACTATTATAAATGAATGGCTTCTAAAAAATAGGTTATTGATGAATATAAAAAAAACTTGTATACTACCATTTGGAAACAAAATTTTTAATGATCTCACTATCACCGCTAATGGTGCAAAAATTAATGTAGTAAAGTGTCATAATTACTTAGGACTTCACATTGACAGTAAGCTTAGTTGGGTTGAGCATATTGAGCATATAATAAAAAAAGTCTCTCCATATGTATTCATACTTAGTAGATTAAAGAAATTTTTGAATAAAAATACATTATTCG
This sequence comes from Poecilobothrus nobilitatus, assembly GCA_947095535.1. Lineage (NCBI taxonomy): Eukaryota > Metazoa > Arthropoda > Insecta > Diptera > Dolichopodidae > Poecilobothrus > Poecilobothrus nobilitatus. The sequence continues at coordinate 271,065,911 of OX352772.1, forward strand.
TTATATATGCATCTTACATATTATCTAACATTGTCTATGTGAACCCAATTTGGAGTAGAGCCCCACAAATTCATCTAAAAAAAATCGAATCTTTGCTAAAAAAAAGCAATAAAATTAATTCACAATTACCCCATTTTGCATCCGACCAGTATGCTTTATACGAGAAAGTACTTAAGCTTCTCAGACATTTGTAAAAGGGAGCTCTATATAATCGCGTTCAAAATAATCAACAACAAAATAAAACACAATTTTTTAATTCAACAAAATCTTGATTTTCATAATTATAATACGGGAAATAAGTCTAAATTTTATCTATCACTTTTCAAGACAGATAAACAGAAAAATAACTGTTTATACAACTGCCTGAAAGTATTTAATGACTTACCGCCGGAATTTAAAATAATTGAAAACATCTGAATATTTAAAAGAAAAATTACAGAAAGAATTGTTGCAAATTATAATAGCTAATAATATTCTTTAACATACAGGAATTTATCAGTACAATTTTTATACTCACTCTTGTTTTTCTTCGTAAAAGTCATAAGGTTTGGAAATGGTAGAGATATTTAACAACTGCAATAAATAAGAAAAAAAAAAATAATAAAATAATAAAAGATAAAATATAATAATAATTATTATAATTGTGGTTGTCATATTGATTAATATGATAGAGTTTTAGTTGGATAATTGTAGTAGAAAAATGGGAACCAATGCATGTATACATAATGCATTGTACATATAATTTTTGTATCTAAGCATTTTTATATATGTACATGCATAATAGATAATTTGAATATATAAGTGAACATAAGTAGAATGGAAAAGAGGAAAAAAAATTTATTTAATTTAATTAAATTTATTTTTGTCTATTTTGCATAATATTGATTTGAATATGTACAATTAAATATAAACTTATAAGATATTACTTCCTTAGCTTTAAACATTTAAATAAAAAAATGTCATTATATTATAAACTTTTATAAGATCATACAGCTTAGGCTAAGATTGATAAAACCACTATTTAGTTTTATGAACTACACAATTTGTAAAATTATATAACAAAATGAATTGAAATAAAGAAAAAAAAAGAAACAATAAAAAACAAATAGATCTCCGTTACAAGTTACATCACACAATAAAAAGCAATATTAATAAAATTTGTTTGGCCTTCAAATATTATGAATGTGTTGTGTAGTTATTCTTTGTGTGATGAGGATGAGATATACAAAAGAACAACATATGTATATACATATGTATGTATGTTAAAATCAATTTAAAAAAAAAAATGTGTTCGCAGAAAATGAATTATGAACAGAATGAATAACATGAATTATGAACAGAATTGCAATATTTTTTTTTTTGATTTTCCTATGATTTTTTTCTTTCCTTTTATCGCCGCCCATAATTATCATAGTTTGAAAAAATAAAAATATCTCCAATGCGACTTCTTAATGTGTTATACATAACATATGTATGTTCTTTGCTATAATACAATATAGTTTCTTACTAAAAAATAAAATTTGTAAAATTTCTTGTTTTGACTCTTCAAAATGTAATTGCCATGGTAGTGAGAATATTTTTTGCATATGTATTAAAAATACCCACGATATTTATAGCAAAATATATTCAGAGAACATATTTTCGTGGATATTTATGGTTACTTTCATGAATATTTTCAAATGTTCCATGAATATTTTTTTAGCTTTATCTCTTTCAAACACATCATTTTTGTATCTTCTGCCTATGCTCTAACATTTTCGTGGATATATCGGCTAATGAAAACCAGCCTTTATTATACAAAAAGACTGCAGCGCTTGATAAAATTTTCTACTGGACGATTTTTTTATCTAAACATTACAGTTTAGCGTTTAATGAATTTTGCAGCTAAATTGTGTAGCGACTTTTTATTGACGTTTATGTGTTTATATTTTAATGTTCAAATTTTTTGTTTACAAAATTTTGTGAAAATTTTTGGAAGCATTTTTTTAAAAACTGAAAATATAAATTGATAAAAAAATATAAGATTTAAAAAAAGATAAAAAATATAAGATTTAAAAAAAAAATACGAATTTTATTAAGTTAAAAAATTGAATTTAAATAAAAATTTAACGGATAGAAATAGAATTATTGCAATGTTTTTAGAGGTCGCTGACGATGGAGCAACAATTTTGCAAATTTAACCAGTTTAGTAGGCAAAATGATTGAGGTTGGCGTTGATTCCCCTAGAAGTGAGTCGATAAGAAATGAACATTTTTATGAAGTTATAATACCATCTTACTCTTTAGATGACTTTTACATCACTTAGATGAAATCATTTAGTTGAAATTGCGGCTGAAGATGAAATAAGTGTAGTATCTTGACTCTTGCTCACAAAAATATTTCTATAATTGTAAAGTAACTTTTTAATTACAAATTCAAACATTTAAAGTAAATTAAATAATAATAATAATTAGCTGACCTAAATATTGTGTGCGATTACACTTTTAAAGTATAAACATCTGGTTCACTTTTTATATTATACAGTGCATTGTTGTTGTACAAAAAAAGAAAAGAAATATTCTTTAAAATAAGATAGGATCAGATTACACTATTTTTATTTTTATACATTGTGTATGCAATCATATACAATTATCTTTTAGTAAATATTTTTGACATTAATATTTTTGTTATGATTATAGAAAATTACAATTAGATCAATATATATTACAAAATTTGTCCCAGATAAAATTCTGTAGAACAAAGCAATAAATTAATATAATTTATTGACTTTGATATTTTGTATGTAATTTTGGAATTTAAATTTTTATATAAATAGGCTAAGATTTTTAAAATAAAATCAGAGTTATTTTAAGCTCTAAAGAAAGCAATACAACTTGTTTCTTTCTCTTAAAATCTAAAAGTGCAATTAACTTTGCATTAATCTTCTTCTTTTCTTTTTTGCAATTTACTTTGCGAATACTATCAAAACAGGTTTGCCTTATCTGAAACAAACAAGGAAAGCTGGCAATTAACTTTGCCAAGAGCTATTGGCTTGCTGAGCCGGATAGAATTACAGCAACGTAGATGTGTGGCCATGGGGAATGACATATTTTACATTATTTATACAGTTAGCCGCACACATATACGTGGTTAGGAATAGACATTAAATTTATAACAATAAAAATATTATGCCGACCCAGCACTAGCCTGGAATAAAGTGCAATGAACAACATAACAACAAGTTCACACCAACAAGATCAAACAATTTATTTATGGATATACAGGACTAGGAAGAATTTGACAGGCGTTTTGAACAGTTGACAGCTCAAATCGAACGAGTTAAAAAAAAAATCAAAGCAGCAGAAGAATTAGCCGCAGCTAACAAAATTACAATAGAGTAGTACAAAAGCAGAATACTGACTACAAAAAGAAAACAAGGTGGAAAGGCGGTCAAATTAAGAAAAGAAATTGCAAAATTGTATGGTGACTTACCATATGTAAAATGAGGCACCAACAAAGAAAATTTATTGAAGAAAATTAAATCACTAAAAGCAGAATAACATGGGTCTTTTCTCATCTGCTACAACCATTCTACAGCAAAAAAATTTCCACACTAATGAAATTTTGAAGGAAAGGATCACGACAGTAGTCATTTAAAATTTGTTAAATTTTTCATCAACAGAAAAGCAGTAAAAAAAGCGAGGACAATACAACTAACTGCATGTTCAATCTAAAACAAAAAAATTATATGTACCTAATTTCATTTAGAATAAATAAATAAATATTGTTAAAATAAAAATTAAAATATTTATTCAATTAAGATTTTTAAAAATGTATTAAAGATTTAATTAATTTCTTTTAGAATGAATTAACAAAAAAAAAAATGTTTAAATTAAAATAAAAAAATATTTATATTGTAAAAAAAAAAATTTTTGTTTTCTCTTTATTCCAATTCGAATGGACTTGAATAAATTGACAAAACTAACAAACGGTATTTAAAACGGTAAAGAAAAATCCGACAAGAATCTACTCGCATTCATACAAGCATACATAGAAGAAAAAAAAAGAAATAGATATAGTTTGGAATTATTACGAAAAACACGCTAGAGGAGTTCTACTAAAAAACATAAAACTTATATGTTATGAGAAATAATTAGGCAAATACAAATATTGTTTAAACCTAAATTAAACGATATGGCAACTTTTGATCTGTATACGGCAATAAAAATTGTCCCTCTATTTGAAGGTGACATAAAAACATCTTTCAAATTTTTTTGTTTCTAATAGAATTCTACGGCGAAACATTGAAAGATGTTAACGAAAAAACAAAACTAATAAAATTTATAAAAGCAACTAAAAATAGGCTAATCAATTAAGAAAAATAAATACTCTAGAAAAATTAAAAGAAATATTAACGAAAAGTTTTAAATCGAATAAGAATACAGCTAAAATTCAAAAAGAATTAGCGTCATTAAATCAAGGTAACCAAGACATAAATATGTTTGCAACAATGATAGAGACACTCATTGCACAATTAAACGAGTTGCAAATATCTGAAAAAGGAGATGCGAATAGAGGTGTTATAATAAGATTAAACGACCAACTAGGTCTAGATACATTCAAAAGTGGTCTAAACGACACATTTAGAGCAATAGTTTTACCTTCAAGCAGAAAAGTTTGACAGACGCTATACAACTGGCAGTAGAAAGTGATAATAACATTGTTCGTCCAAACAATGTAATGCATTTCAGAGCAAATAATAAGGGTAGAGTTACTTTTAGGTGGGTCGGTAAAAAAAAAGCTACGTGACTCAAACCCCCCAAAATAGGCCGAAAACCGATAGTATTTTACCGTTACAATTAGAATTTCCCGAAAAAATGACCTTTTTTGCATTATTTAGTCCGAAAATAAAATTTTTAAATTTTTTTCATACAAAAATCGACATTTTTGTTATGAAAATAATGGACGACTAGTATTTTGACATTTAATACATTCTTATAAGCTTTAGTATATACATATATGGAAAGAATTGCCATTGTACAATTTATTTAAAAATCAAAATGGAAATTTTTAAATGATAAAAATGAAAGGGTTGTACAAACAATTTTTAGGTAGTCCACATAATTAAAATTTAAATAAAATAAAAAATTATTGACATCTTTATAATGAAAATGTAAATAAATTAATTTTAAGTTTTGTAAATGATAAAATAAACATATTTTATAATTTATTTCAATGTTTAATTGTTCTAAAAGTAAATGTCAACATTTTTAGTAATTTTTTAGTCCACATAATTAAAATTTAAATTAAAAAAAAATTATTGACATCTTTATAATGAAAATGTAAATAAATTAATTTTAAGTTTTTTAAATGATAAAATAAACATATTTTATAATTTATTTCAATGTTTAATTGTTCTAAAAGTAAATGTCAACATTTTTAGTAATTTTTATGTAAATGAAAAATTTTAAATTTAAAATTTTGGCAGTATATTGTAAATGTAAAGTTCATATTTTGACATTTACATTTATATTGAATATTGAATTACATTTATATTTACATTTTATATTGAAAATGTAAAATAATTAACTCTTTTATATGAAAATTAATTTTTTAAAGTCAAAAATAAAATTATTCTTTTATATTAAAATTAATTTTTTAAAGTCGGGGGCTGCCGCCCCCAAACCCCCGCTAACAATTTAAGAAATCCTCTTTTTAATTCGGCAAGTAAATCTATACGGCAAGCATCAATTTAAACATTTTTTTGCTTGCATCATGTCAATAATAAAATTATTCTTTTATATTAAAATTAATTTTTTTAAAGTGGGGGGCTGCCGCCCCCAAACCCCCGCTAACAATTTAAGAAATCCTCTTTTTAATTCGGCAAGTAAATCTATACGGCAAGCATCAATTTAAACATTTTTTTACTTGCATGATATCAAAAATAAAATTATTCTTTTATATTAAAATTAATTTTTTTATCTAAAATATAAAAAATTAGCTAAAAAAAGTACTTTATTAACCACCTTTCAAAATAAATTTTAATAAATTTTGTATTACTTACCTTTTATCTACAATTATTTTAAAAATTTGTTATTTTATACATATATTAAAAAATTTGGAATATATTTTTTATTACTATTATCTACAATTATTTATAAAAATTTTTTATTTTATACAAATTTCAAATATCTAAAATATAAAAAATTATCTAAAAAAATTTTGTACAACCTTTCTTATTTTCATTTAAAAACTCTTTTCAAAAATTAAAGAATTCCACACCGGCAGCACCTTTCAAAAATGCATGAGTGTTGGAACGTCATACAGCCATTTGATAGATTTAATATTAGAATTTTACATAAAAAGTCGTAAATTTCAAACTTAAAAAACGACAAAAATAAATCAAAAAATAAAAAAAAAGGATACCCATCGACAAAGAAAAAGTGAAGGAATTTGTAAAAAAAAAAATTAAGGATCAGACCATTACAGAGGATTTTATAGGCATTAGAAGTTGACCCACCTAAAAGTAACTCTGTCCAATAATAATTTTAGAGGCCAGTATAAGAAGTGAAATTATAACACAAATTTTTACAACTTTAATAATCTTAACAATCAACAAAGTAACTATAATAATAATAGGAATTATAATAATAATAACGATAGGTTTCAATATGGTCAACAACGAAATAACCAAGGAAACTACAATAATAATAATAACCAGGAAAACTACAGCGGCTTCAGCCGAAGAAACCCGGGGTATGTAAACAATATGCAGAGAAATACACAAAATCAATTCAACAGAAGACAATAAGAAGCGTAAGCAATGATAAAAGCTGCAACAATATTATAAAAGTAAGAATAAAAACATCTGACTCTATTAATAGATACAGGAACAGATATATCTATATTTAAAAGAAACGTATTAAACCAGCAAACATTAGAAAGTGAAATCTGCCAAATAAATGGCATAACAGATAGAAATGTTTTTACAAAGGGTGTAATAAATTTGAAACTATTAATTGAAGAGCAATTAATCAATCATAAATTCCATGTGATTGAAGAAGAAATAAATATAACAGCAAACGGTATTTTAGGTAGAGATTTTCTATTTAACAACAGATGCAAAATAGATTAAGAACATGAACATTAATAATATCTCAACTAGAGGAAGATATAATATTGCCAATGAGTATAAGCACTAAGACAATATCAAATATCACTGTACAACCTCGAACAGAAGCTATAGTAAAAATAGATTTAGATATAAAAGAAGATACCATAATATTAAGCAAAGAAATGATAAAAGGTGTATTCATAGCAAATACAATAATTTCAGTAAATGGATTAAAATGATTAACATGCAAAGGTGTTAAATACTAGGGACAGACCTGTAAACATAAAAATAACAAAAATTGAAGTTCAACCTCTAAAAAATTATCAGATACTATCATTCAAGAATAAAAATATCTCAAAAACAAGGTTTGAAAAACTTAAAAAAGAAATAAATATAGATAACTTAGACGCAAAAGCAAAAACATCAATCTTACACATTTGTGAAAAATTTCAAAATATATTTCATTTGCAAAATGAAACACTAACAATTAATAATTTTTATTAACAATGGATTTCAGCAACAGACAAGTCACCAGTATACATTAAAAATTATAGAACACCAAATTTCCAACTAGAAGAAATTAAAAAACAAGTCACAAAATTAATGGAAGATGACATAATTGAGCAAATGACGGCATTTTCTACAAATAAAGGACATTACCAATTTAAAAGACTACCTTTTGGATTAAAAATTTCAACCAACAGTTTTCAATGTATGTTATCTGTAGCTTAAAGCAATTTACAAGAACCAGCATTTCTATATGTAGATCATATTATAGTATTTGGATCAAATCTAGTAGATCATAATAAAAAGTTAATCAAAGTATTAGAACGTTTAGAAGAATACAACTTAAAACTTAATCCAGCGAAATGTAATTTTTTAAAATCAGAAGTCGTATATTTAGGACACCTTATAACTTCTGAAGGTATAAAAACAGATCCTGACAAATATCGAACTATAAAAAATTATCCAACATCCAAAGATGGTGATGAAGTAAGAAGATTCGTAGCATTTTGCAACTATTATAGAAGATTCTTCAAAGATTTTGCAGAGATACTCATTGAATCAGCTTTTAAAGAAAAAATAAATATTTGGTTGGAGTGAAGAATGCAATAATGCTTTTGAAAATTTAAAACAAAAGTTAATTGAACCACCAATACTAAGTTATCCAAATTTTGCTGAACATTTTATACTTACAGCAGATGCATAAAACTATGCGCTTGGAGCAGTATTACCACAAGGCACAATAGGAAATGATAAACCGATAGTTTATACTAGTAAATCTTTGAATAAGCATGAACTGAATAAGCCAATAATTGAAAAACAACTTTTGGCAATACACTGGGGTATAAACTATTTTCGACCATATCTTTTTGGTAAAAAATTCATAGTTTATGCTAGCCATAGACCATTAGTGAGCTTATTTACGCATAAGAATCCTTCATCCAAACTAACAAGGATACGTGTTGATTTGATTGATTACGATTTTGAAATAATGTTTAAACAAGGCAAGATGAATACTAATGCCGATGCTCTTTCGAGAATTCAAGTTGACTCTATTAGATTAAAGGAAATGATACCGAAAAATAACATAAACGTAATAACAAGAAAAATAAAAAGGAAGAAAGAAATAAAAATAATAAAAATAATGAAAACAAGTGCTACACCGAAACCTTACACACAAATATGAAGATTGATCAACTTCATATTTGGAAAGCAACATCAATAACAGGTATAAGGTTTATAAAGAAATTGAAATTTAAGAGATATGAAAATAAAAGAAATTATATAAAATAAATTTATGATATAAATGATTTAAATAAAATTATAGCAGCAGAAAATGATGAAAATTATTTATATTTTGAAGATATGGATATCCAAGAATTTAAAAATTTATTTAATGAGCTGCACAATGAAAATAAAGATAACAATTTGAAGATAATATTATATGAACCAAATGAAATATTATTATAGATTTACAAGAAATTAAAAAATTAATTAAAGAAAATCATGATTCAGCATATGGTGGACATTGTGGAATAAATAAATGTATAAGTAAATTAAAACAAAAATATGTATTGAAAAATAAGAATAAAATGGTTAAAAAATATATAAATAATTGTGAAATTTGTAACAAAATAAAAATAACTAAATATACAAAAGAGAATTATGTAATTACAGACACATCCACAACATCATTTAAAACAATAACAATAGATACAGTTGGTCGTTTAAAACAATCAAATAATTTTAGATATATTCTTACTTTACAATGTGAATTAACGAAATATGTCGAAGCTTATCCAATAGAAACTAAAGACGCAACAACAGTCGCAAAAACAATACTAGAGAAATTTATACTGAAATACGGATGTTTCAAGAAATTAAAAACTGATAAAGGCACAGAATTTACAAATGAACTATTGAAAAACATTTGCAAATTTTTGAATATTGAAAAAATAACATCAACACCTTATCATCATGAAACATTAGGTTCTATTGAAAGGAATCACAGAGTATTGAATGACTATTTAATGAGTTTAGAAGGACAAGACAGCTGGGACAAATACTTACCTTACTGTACTTCTTTTACAACTCAACACCAATGTGTAGTACCATTACTCACCTTTCTAATTGGTTTACGGAAAAATAAGTACTCTTTTATATGTGAAATATTAAAGAATAAAAATTGTATTTATAACCTAGATGATTATTTAAATAAATTAAAATTAGAATATGCCAAAAAATTGTTTAATCAATGAAAAACAGAATAATAAATTAAAGCAAAATAATGTAAACAAATCGAATTTCGTAATAAATGATTATGTATATGTATATAAAAGTAGGAAATAAGAAAAAATTAAATTTACCTTTTAAATGACCATTTAAAATTATAGCTCAAAAAAGTCCAAATAGTACAGTAATTATAAATAAATAGAATTAGATAACAGAAATAGAAATAGAATTACATAACAATAATTTAATTAAAGATAAGAAAGAATGTAAATAAAAATTATAGATATTTAGAAAAATTACATTTTTATAAAAAAAAAATATATATAAATATAAAAAAAATAAAGAAAATTTTTTGAATATAAAATTTAAAGTTAAAATAAATATTTTGTTTTGTTAGTAAATTTAAAATAAATTAGTTTAAATTTTAAGAAATGTAAACTAATATAATTTTTTTCTTTGGCGGGAGGATGTAGTATATGACTCTTGTTCACAAAAATATTTCCATAATTGTAAAGTAACTTTTTAATTACAAATCCAAACATTTAAAGTAAATTAAATAATAATAATAATTAGCTGACCTAAACATTTTGTGTGGTCACACTTTTAAAGTATAAACTTCTGGTTCACTTTTTATTATATTATACAGTGCATTGTTGTTGTACAAAAAAAGAAAAGAAATATTCTTTAAAATAAGAGAGGATCAGATTACACTATTTTTATTTTTATACATTGTGTATGCAATCTTACAATATATTAAAAATTCAAACTACAAGCTATTTAGTTTAATATCAGATCGATATTTATTATCAGAATATAATGATTCACTGTTGAGACAATCAAAAAGTTTATCAAACTCTAATACAAAATGAACTTAACTAACTAAATTAACTTAACGTAACTTCTTTAGTAACTCTTTTAAAACCAGACGTTTCAATTATTGTTCTAATAGCGGCACTCACTGTTCTACTAAATATTTGTGTTGCTAATTTAACTCTAATTTTTTCAAAAGTATGCGGATTAATATGTTATCTAGTTAATTTGGTACACATCTTAGTTTTTAAATTTATTTGAACTTCCCATAATTCTATGAGAACTTTAAAGCTTATAATACCATCTGAGGTTTTTAAATCGAAATTCATTAATGTATTTCTAAGCAACTTAATTAGATGGGGAAAATCGAATAAGCAAAAAATGTTTTATTATTATAATTACAAAATGGTTTATGATGTGTTATTTCTAGCAACGAAAAAACTTTGGCTAAAGCTTGGTCACATGACAAGTAATACCAATATCGAACAAACTTCTCAAATTTTTTTAATAATTTCTAAAAATGTTACAAAACGAATATCTGAATTCTATATTTTATATTCTAAAAATAAAATTTAAAAGTGTTACGAGAGGAATATCTCTATAGATATGTATGTATATCCATTATGCATACATCATTTACAAAAAAATATTCATAAAAAATTTTAAAATATTTTATACAAAGCCTAAATATCTTACAAGCCGGATCGGAATACTCAATTTATTTTGTACACAAATAGCCTTTTTTTTTAGTTTTTTTAAATGTTCCGGCTTGTAAGTGTAAAGGGGCTGTTATAAATATCGTGCATTAAAATAACTTTTTTGTTGTTCATGTAGTTGTTTCTTCTAAATAAAATTTTTTTTGAAAAGATATGGTAAGTTGTTTAACCACTTTGTGCCGAATGTTTTTTCTTTTCAAAAATACCTTCTTAATTTTTATTTTTTTCTTTATTTCAATTAATTATTAATATGTACTTAAAAACTAAAAACATTCCTTTTATATTTCATACATAAACTTATAAATTGTTAAAATTTTTGGTTAATATGTTTTTGTTTTATAATTCTAAATTCATCTTAAAATCTAAGTTTTTTATGACCCTAGCCTAAGCCGTTTGGTCTTATAAATTTTGAGGATTAACGTGTTGGTTGAAATAAGTAATTATTACCAATTATAATAAGTAATTTTATTCTTTTTTTTTTTTTTTTCTTCTTGTTTTAATTCAATTTGTTATCTACAACTAAGTTTGAATATAAGATTTTTGATAATATTTTAAGCAGTTTAAATTTAAAAAAAAAAAAAAAAAAAAATTTTAAAATTAAAATTAAAATACAGTTTAATTTTAAAAAATTTGCTTAATATTTTAAGCTGTTTAAAAGTTTACAAATTTTGTATATAATCTTTTATTATCTTTTTAAAATGGATTATGTTGTTTATGTTTTTAATTTCATTAGGCAAATCATTGTATATTTTAAGACAGTTGTATAGACAATTGTTCTCGCGAGTACCTGTCCTAAACAGAGTTAAATAAAAGTTCAATCTGTTTCTTGTATTACGGTTATGAATATCTATCGATCTATTTAAGATAAAATTGTGCTTAATTTCGTTATTTATAATTTTGAATGCTGTTATATATAACTCATATTTGCATATATGTGAAAAGCTGGTATATTGGGCTGTATACAGCATACTTGTGGGATGCATAATGGGATATCTATGAATTATTTTCATTGCCTTTTTGTTTAATATATCTAGTTTATGTAAATGAATTTGTGGCGCTCTGCTCCAAATAGGATTTAAATATGTAAGATTTGATAGAATAAATGAAGTATAAATAATATACAAAACATTTAACGTGAAATATTTTTGAAGTCTTCTAAGTATAAAAATGTATGGAGTTATTTTCTTCGAAACAAGATCTATATGTTCTTGCCACTTCATTTTATTATCTATTACTAATCCTAAGTAGTTGAAATTTTTTACAATTTCAAGACTTTGGTTATTATAAATAATATTAGTATTTTGGAAATTTTTGTTTTTGAAAAATATAACTTTAGTTTTTTTAATATTTAAAAGAAAGCGATGTTTTTTCAACCATTCATCGATCATTTTAACATCCATTTCAATATCATTTACTTCTTCTTCGTGTTTCCTATCGTATTTTAGTACAGCATCATCTGCATAAAGCTGTATTGTACTCTTTAAATTTAATCGCGATATGTCATCTATGTAGATTTTAAAAAGATCTGGCCCCAAGATAGAACCTTGTGGAACACCTTTTTTATTCTCTTTTGGTTTGCTTTCTATACTGTTAAGCCGAACTTTTTGCAAACGATTGCACAAATAAGATTTAAAAAAAGATATTTGACTTGGGTTAAAATTCATTTTTACTAATTTAAATAGGAGAATTTCATGATCTACACAGTCAAATGCTTTTTGTAAATCAAGAAAAACGAAGGCAACATATTTCTTATCATCTATACTTTTAGAAATAAAATTTGTAATATTTAAGCAGGCAGCGGTTGTGTTAGATTTTTTTTCAAAACTATATTGATTCTCACTAAGTATCATATTTTTAAAATTTTTTAATTTTGTTTTTTAATATGACTATCTATATGGAGCTACCTTATTAAATATCAAAAAATATTTTTAAGAATTCTGCTATCTAGAAAGAATTACATATCTATCTATAGTCATAAAGACTGGTTGTCATGAGAAATTTCATGGATATTATCGAAACTTTAGAAAGAGAAAATATAGTGCAGTGGGAAAGAGAGAGAAAAAAAATTATATAATTAAAAAATATTACAGCAACACTTTGACAGTTAAAATTGTACATAACCTAATTTATTAATGTTTATATTCATATTTAGTAAAAAATTTAAAATTTTTTATTTATAAAGTTGTTAAAAGTAATATACATAGTTTATTAATAATATTTTTATACCGATAATATAGTCATTTCAATATAGTTTCTCACTAAAAATAAAATTTGAACATTTGTTTATTTTTTGACAGTTCAAAATTTAAATGCCAATTTAAATGGTGGTAGACATTTTTTTGAAAGATATACAATTTTTGCATACATATCTAATTCGTGGATATTTATGGTTACTTTCTTGGATATTTTCAAATGTTTCATGGATATTTTTTTAGCTTAATCTCTTCAAACACATAGCATTTTTGTATGTTCTGCCTATGCTCTAACATTTTCGTGAATATATCGGTCTAATGAAAACCAGCCTTAATATATGTAATTATACATTCAGTAAATTTGATTTTAACTTACTATACCTTTGTGGGTCCACAAAGGTTAATACCAATATTTTAGAAAATTTCAATATTCCATCCAAAAATATTTTTTAATTTTTAAAAAAAATATTCTTCTAAACAAAAAAGAAAAAAATTAAAACAAATAGATCTCCGTTACAATTTACATACAATTGCAATATTATAATAAAATTTTGTTGGCCTTCAAATATTGTCTATGTGTTGTGTGGAGTTATTCTTTATGAGATCTATAAAATTACATTTTAAAATTAGAAGAACATTTGTTTGTGATGCATAGATAAATATGTATGTATGTATGTAACAATATAAAATCAATTTTTAGAAAAAAAAAAAATCTGTTCGAAGAAAATGAATTATGAACTGAATGAATGAAAAAATATTTTTTGTTTTGTTTTTTTCTTATGTTCTTTGATGGTATACCAAAAATACGGTCATCTTTTTACGAAATAACCCCAAATACGATCTTGGGGTGATTTAAAATCAATGAAATTGACTACGATTTTTTCTTCTACGTGAGTTCTCTATGTATATAGTTACCTTATGATAACATTATTTCCTAATTTTATAAAATAAAATTCCGGGTTATAACGTCGGCTGAGAAAACGTCGACCGAGAAAATGTCGATTGAGGTAATATTTTATAAGCAAATACTGATTGAGGAAATTTTTAATGAAATCTTGAGCATACACATACATATTTTGCAAAAAGCATATAACTCCGGTTTTAAATCCACCTCTAAAACGCTTCTAATTCAGTATAGCCATATGCATATACTTGTATATATAAGTTAAATCTTCACTCTCTCAATAATAGAATTAATATATTAAATTCTTTAAAAAAAAATTTTAATTAGATTAAGAATTTATTTGATTTCAGTATAAAAATTACAATTATAATGTTTTTATTAATTAGCTCTACCTGTTGTTGCCCCGTGAGACCTCATTTCGTGGGAACGCAAATAAACCTTATTTCCCAATATAAAATTGCTGATTATTGCTGATCATAAATTTTTGGTAAAAAATTGTGAAATATTAAAATGAAATATGATCCTTATAATTATTTTTTTAGAAAATTGCATTGGGTGTATTAACTCCTCCACCCTCTAAAATCGAGTGTCCTCACTTGATCAAGCTTAGAAGATGGTAATTGCTTTGGATTTCTTTTCATTGGTACTCTTGGTGAATTCTTGGGTTGCGTTGAGATTTGATCTGATGCTTTTTCTGTTACTAGTACAATTTGTTTTTTACATTCTTGTTGTTGTTCGCCTGATTTGGGTTGACTGCGATGATTGATTACTATTTTATTTGTTCTTTTGCATGTTAATATAAGTACTGTTATTACTAATGATGATATGATGAAAGTTGTGGGTACTAAGGTGATGATATTAAAAATTCTATTGATTTCTTTCTCTTCTTTTAATAAGTATATTTCCTTTGTATTATTCAGATGTATGTCCTTCAGGAATTCTAGAGATAGGTGTTCTTGTAGCTCGTTTTTTGTAAATTGACGCTGGAGAACTGCTGGTAATATGTTAACTGATGAAACTTCTTTTGAGACGTAAGTTGTACCTAAAATATTAATACTTGCGTTATGAAATTTTATGATATACGTTCCAGAAAGATTTCGTAGTTCATTATCAATTACGATAGCATCGTCAAACTCGTTAAATAACAATATTCCTTCGGCTATTTCCTCAATTGTCTGGATGTGATGATTATTTGTTACATTGCAGGTAGAATTCTTTCCTTTCAGTAGGTTAAAGATTAAGGTAGAGCTTTTAAAATTTACAATATTTTCTTTTTTACATATAAATACATTATTCAGTGTTTTACAAATTTTATTAATACCATACAATTTTTCATTATTAGGAATATAATCATTTAACAATATATTATTAAATTCGAGATTTATTACAATATTCTCATTTTTGATTGGTTTGAGCAGCAAATTTTCGTAAATATAATTATCAGTGAGAGGTATATCGAGAAGATAGAACAAACAAGTACCATTAGAGATTACTTTCACGTTAGCAAAATCTAAAGCATCTTCAGCGTTGAAATATGGAAAGTTTTCCTTATCTAAAATTTCGGTAAGAGTTTCTATTTCTGATTTCGAAAGTAGTACTGGGTGAACTACACCTACTTTGGCCCAATGAGCCGCATAATTGAGATTTATGACTTCTTCTTTAAGAAGTTTTAACTTATACTGCAATTTGAAAGCAGACTGGTTATTAAATTCCTGATCTAATCTAATATTTTTTAGTATGTCATTAGCTATCTGAGTAATATTGTTAATCCTATCATTATAAACATTATTTATTACAACCTGTCTATTGTTATTATTTAGTAAATTATTTATTTTTCTTTTTATCATTAAAAAATCCTCGTGGTCTGGCGTACCCGCTATCCATTTCCATGTTGAACCAAGATAATTGATTGCTCTTTTTTTCCTGGGAGTCTTGAATTCATCTAGAAGATTTTGAACTTGCATTGTTTCGTGATGAAGATAATGATACAGTGGGTGCTGCCTAGTTATATTTTCTTCCAGAACGTTGATTTCCTCTAAAGCATTTTGTAGAGTACCCAGATCACTGATATGGATGAGTCGGAAATTTCCCTCCTGAATTTTTGCCCTTCCGATATTAGCTACTATATGTTATCAAGTATATTCCAAAATCGGCACCTCTCCCAATACTTCATGCAATAAAAATCTAAAATAAATGAATAGTATGGTAGAAGTTTTTGTTTTGTAAAGTAAAAAGAAGAATTTTGTTAATAAAAGTTGGAATAAAAGTTGAAATTTAAATGTTATTTAAAAGAATTTAGTTAAATAAATAGAATAGATTCAAAAGAAAGTAAAAGATTTGGTAAATAAGTAAATTAATCGGATACTTTATGATTTAATATTCGATTTGTGGACAACTCGACCTGCTTGCGTAACGACAGTGGTTTTTCGATTTTCTTTCACTATTTCTTTTTTGTATCTTATTGATAACTTGGATCCTAAATGCTTATTATGCTTAACGTAAATTATTTGTCCTGATTATTGGGTTCCCTGTATCTCTGTATGCGAATGAAGGTCTGTTTCCAGGATTGAATCCGGTTTGCGTATTTTATCTGCGATCTGGACTATGATTGGAGCATTTTTGAGAATTGTTTTCCCTCAAACACAAATATAAAGCTTGCGGCAGGTCTCTTGGATTGAATAGACTTATTTGTGAGGAAAGTTGTCCATTCACCCCTTGGTTGAAGGTGTCCAGTGCTGTTTCCCTATACATTTTAGTCATAGCATGATGGGCTTCCGGGGCCAGATCCATGGATGAAATTCTTTCTAATATTAATGTAAGATAATGAAATATTTCTTTGTAGAAGTTTTCCACCGAGGAGTTTCCTTGCCTCTTGTTTGACATTTGATGCACCAACGTACGAATGTTCCTTTTGTTCCTTTTGATTCGGTCTACATTCTTTCTCCAGGAACCGTATGTTCCCCCTCTCATGAAAATTTTTCAATCTCTTTCACTACTTCAGGTACTTTATCCATACCTTCCAAATTAATGTCATTTTCTATGTCTATTTCTTGATCCATATCGTCATCAGAAAGGTAGGACTCATCGTTTCTTTCCCTAAACATACGTCTAGTTTCGTACTGTACCATTTCTCTAAGGGTTTCCCTAATAGATTCTGTGTTCTCATGGTCACGGTGAGATGGTGCGATTGGGCTGGCATCCGGCTCTTCTATCTCTGGTACTTCAGGTGTTGACATTACACGTGGAGACCTCTCAAAACTTATACATGGTTCGGCCATAGCGGTTACAAAGTTTATAAATGAATGGAAAAGAGAAATCAATTATATCAGTGGACCAGAAACCGAGTAAATCAAGAAAAATATTAATTAGAAAAGAAGGAAATAGGAATGAAAGCTAGAATAATAATTAAATATATATATTTTTTTTTTTTAAGTCGTTTGATTGTTCTATCCTTCGGTAGTGCTGGAAATAAGTAATACAGAAAAAATATTCAAAACAAAAAGGAGATAAAAATGCTGCTAAAAAATTAAAATATAAATTTTAAAATTATAAAGGTATATTATAATTTAGCATTAAAAAAATCTTCTGATCTTTCTTTTTTATTTAATTAAAATTATTTTAATAAAATTCTTAAGAATAAACCTTATTCTGAAAAAATTATGATATTTAATTTATTTATTTAATTAATTTGTTTCAATTGATATTTATTTGAACTAATTTTATATAAAATAATTTACTTAAGTTTAATATCGAAATTTATTAGAACCAATATTTTTTAAAAATAATTTACTTAAAAGTTCTATTTAAAACAATATCTTAATTTTGTATTTTACATTTAATATTTTAATTTTTTATTTTATATTTTATATTTATTAAACAAATTTTATTTAATTATTTTAAAATTCAATTTATAAATATTTAATAGGTTTTCAAATATTTTTGTTTAATATTCACAAATTTCTTATTTTTTTATGTTTATAATTGAAAATAATTTAAACAATATTTCAGATGAAAGAAGTTATTATATTTTAAGATATTTAAAAAGTAAAAAGGTTTTATTTATTAATATTATCATTAATGCATTATTACTATTTATTAATGTTTTTTAGATAATATTCTACGCTAATATTCCTAAATTAATATTTATACAAAACAAATTTATTTATTTCTTACTATTTTATTTAAATTCATATTGATTCATATTGTTAGTTAATATGATTTATAATTTTTTTTGTATTACCGTGCTCAAGGCAGCCTTACTTTGAGTAATCGTCGAGTAGTCTTAAATCACGGCAGTATTTAGTTTTTACTTTTGCTTAAAAAAAAAAAATTTTTATTTTTTTTTTTCTTATTACAGATTTTATTTATTTATTTAAATATTTTCCTATATTTACACAATTGAAAAAGAACCTTTTTTAATTTGGAATTTAAGATAGTTAGGTAATAAAACTAATAAAAATTTAAACTAAACTTAGAATATTTTTTTTTTTTATTTGATTTCTAGATTAAAAAAAAAAGTAAAATATTTAATTTAATAAAATAGTGTTATAAATAAAGTAAATTTGGTATGGTTAGTATTTTAGTTAGTTAGTTAATTAATTTGGTTAGTTTTCATTATTAGTTTATGATTTTTTTTTTGTTATTATTGGGCCCAGTTTGCGTTGACTTTTAATTTTTATTTTATTTTATTTTTTTATTCTTTTTTATTTAAATTATTTTCAATATTATATTTTTTTTAGTAAAAATTTAGTCGATTTGCGTTTTTTGTAATATAAGTTTTTTTTTTCTTAAAAATTTTATTTTATTTAAAAAAATTTAATTTGATTTTTTCTTTTTTTATATTAGTTTTCTTCTGTTTTCTCCTCTATTTGAGGATACTTGGTATCTTAAGAAATAGTATAGAGAAAAGATTTTTTGAACTTACAGTATTATTGAGAGGTGAATTCTATATCTAGGTTGGACCATTGTAATACTTTGTTCCAGCGAAATAGGCGGCTGCTGTTTACACTTTGTAGTGGTTTTGGTTACTCCACCGTGCGACAGCTCCGTTTTGCTCTGTTTAAAAGCTACCCGGGGGGCCTCGTTTCCTATCTCGTGTTGCTGAACTAACTTCTGACAGGTTTGACCCTTGTCGTACTTGCTACGCGCACCAAAAGTGATGTTGTCAGCTTTTGATCTCTAATCTTAATTTTGTTCCACTATTTTCCACTTTTATATTTCCCTTGTTAATTTATTTTTTTAATTTTTGTCTTTTAAAGTTTTCCTTTATCTTTCTTTTCACACTATTTTTGTTAAATTTCGTTAAAAATATTTTTAAAATTAAATATTCTTAATTAAATAAATTTTTGTTATATTGAAGTTTTAACTAAGTTTTGTTTTCTTTCAAGTAAGTTTTTATTTCTTAAAGTTCACTTTTTGTTTTTTCAATAAAAAATTCCCTTTTTTTTTTTTTTAACAAAATTTAACTAGAAGAGCACACATACACTGTTTGGAACTATGGTTCCTGCTCGGGCGCCAGTTAAATCTTCACTATCTCAATAATAGAATTAATATATTAAATTCTTTAAAAAAATTTTTTAATTAGATTAAGAATTTATTTGATTTCAAAATAACTGTAAAAAAATGATTTTTAATAAAAAACTTTAAATACTTATTACGTCTATGTTTATTGAGTGTTAAACTTAAAGTAAGTATAAAAATTACAATTATAATGTTTTTATTAATTAGATCTACCTGTTGTTGCCACGTGAGACCTCATTTCGTGGGAACGCAAATAAACTTTATTTCCCAATATAAAATTGCTGATTATTGCTGATCATAATTTTTTGGTAAAAAATTGTGAAATATTAAAATGAAATATGATCCTTATAATTATTTTTTTTAGAAAATTGCATTGCGTGTGTTAACTTATATAAATATAAAATATTTTATAAAAAGCGTATAACTCTGATTTTGAATTCAACTTTAAAATTCTTCCTAATTCAGAATATTGCATACACATAAGATATTTAAAATTAAAGTATCAAAAAAACGGAATTAAGAAATATTATTGCAAACAAGGATACTTATGATTCTAAATTTGTTTATTAGCGCGGAACAGAAATTATACTAAAAAACATTTTTTTTAAATTTAATTATTTTAGTGGTTCATATTATTAATTTTTCTTTATTATTTATTGTTTCTTGAAAAATATATTGTAATTATGTATTATGTTTATAGTTGAAAGTTGTGTTGACATTACAACTTTACCGAATAAAATTAAATTATTTTTCTATCGCTTTTCGTTAATCATAGAAATTATTTTCATAAGATATGAAAGCACTATATATGTACATAGAGTATTCACGCGGAAGAAAAAAGTTAGACAGTTTTTTTTAATTTCGTAAAATCAACTTGATCGTACTTTAGTTTTTCTTTTTTGATCAATCGATACAGATGTACAATCTGTATATATTTCTTCATATAACTTTTTCGACTTCTTACAAAAAGAAAAAAAATTTATTTCTATCTCAATTTTTATCAATCAATTTTAGTTGTTTTCTTAACCCAACCATAGGTACAAGAATTATAATTGTAAAAGTATAAAATATGAAAAAATGTGTATATTAATATAAATTTAGAGTTATTTTCATTTCTTCTAAAAAGTATACTTTTTTCTTTTTAATCAATGAAATATTTTCTATTCTAACGGCAAACACCAAACACTAATACAAAATTTTTGCAACTTCTTTAGTAACACTTTTAAAACCAGACGTTTCAATTATTGTTCTAATAGCGGCACTCATTGTTCTAGTAAATATTTGATTGCTAATTTAACTCTCATTTTTTCAAAATTATGCGGATTAATATGTTGTCTAGTTAATTTGATACACATCTTAGTTTTTCAATTTATTTGAACTTCCTATAATTCCATGAGAACTTTACAGCTTATAATGTCATCTGAGGGTTTTAAATCGGATTTCATTAATATATATTTTATAAGACATTTAATTAGATGGGTGAAATCGAATATGCAAAAAATGTTTTTATTATGTTTTATTTTATTAAATGTTTATAATTAAAAAATGGTTTAAATAAATTTTTTTTTGTTATGATACAGAAACTATCAACCTTTCCTCGTAATGACATATAAAATTAAATTACAATTTACTGAATATTATATCATTGTATTATGATGGCATTATTATATTGTATATAAATATGTATATAGTTAGCTGTAGTTATTGTTACTGTTATAGATAGTACATGATATGAAATATAAGTTTAGTCCAAACTGAGCTGTTGTCTTATTAATAAATAAAAAATAACATGGTGTCAGGTGTGTACGATTAAAATAAAATAGTAAATTAAATAAATAAAAACTTATTACGGTCAAAATAAAAATTAACTTATTTAATATTAATAATCAATTAAAAAAAAAAAAGAAATTAAAAATTAAAAAAAAAAAATTTTATAATGGAAAATTTAAAAGTTCCGCCATTGAACTTTAATGCCGCTAATTTGGCAACCACGTGGAAAAACTGGTATCTACAATTCAAAATACTTTTGAGGGCGTCGGAAAAAAGAAAACTGGCTGATTGCTACATTATCTGGGACCAGACGCCCTTCCCATATTCAACTCTTTCAATCTGGATATAGCAAAATATGACGAGGTTATTGAAAAATTCACTGATTGCTACATTATCTGGGACCAGACGCCCTTCCCATATTCAACTCTTTCAATCTGGATATAGCAAAATATGACGAAGTTATTGAAAAATTCAATGATTACACTCTTTCAAAAAAGAACCTAGCAGTTACAGACACAATTTTTTTACAAAAAACAACAGCCTGATGAAAGTATTGTGGATTTTGTTACAACGTTAAGAAACTTAGCCAAGTTGTGAGCTACAGTCCTTAGAAAATGGAATAATAAAAGACATTTTCATATGTATGTGGATTAAGCCAAAAGTATCAACATATAAAAGAAAAAATGCTTCAGGAAGGTGAAATCAAATACAACAAAGCCGTTGAAATTGGTAAAATGATGGAACAGACAAAAATACAAACAAATGAATTAAATAAATCTTCAGCATTTTTAGAAACGACGACGACTCAAGAATTCAAACTTTACCATCTACACCGAATTCATCAACATCATCTTCATCATCATTAAAAAATCAAAAAAAATTTCAATTAACATCATTTAACAAGAAATCAACATGTCAACGATGTGATCAAATTCATTGAATTAAATTTCCGCCATAGGTGCAAAATGCAACAGGTGTATGAGTAAACAATTAAATTTCTAGATAGTAATAATATTCAATATTCAAATATGTAATGAAAATTTAATCGAAGAAAATGTATAAAACAATTTTTTCTTAGGCACAATTTTTGTTAATAATATTTTTAGTAAAGAAAAAAATGTTTGGGCTGTTAAACTTAAAGTGAAAAATAAATCAGTGGATTGTTTGTAAGACACAGGAGCTGAAGCAAATGTGCTCGGCATAAATGCATTTAATTACTTAGGATTACATAAAAAATTAATTCAAAATACTAAAGAAAAATTTTAACTTATACAAAACAAAATATAAATTCATTAGGAACATGTTCAATAAAATGTACAGTATATGGAAAAAATACAGAAATAGTGTTTCATATTATTGAAGAGCAATATTAAAGCATGCCTATAATAGGTTTTAAAACGTGTATAGATTTAAACTTATTAAAAAAAAATAAAAATGAATTCGATATTAATTTAATATTACGTGAATTTAATCAAGTTTTTGAAGGTTTAGGTAGGCTCTCTGAAAAGGTTCATTTTACTATAGATACGAATCTAAGACCAAAAATAGATGCACCTCGTAAAGTTCCTTTTAAGTTGTTAGACCGCTACAAAAAAGAGATTGAAAGAAAGAAGAGTTTAGATGTAATAAAAAAAGTTACTGAGCCTACAGAATGAGTGAATTCAGCGGTATTGGTGGAAAAGGCAAACAAATCACTTAGAGTTTGTCTAGATCCCAAAAATTTGAACGAAGCTATTAAGCGACCTCACTTCGAAATTCCTGATTTTGAATATATTCAATCAAGATTAGGAAATGCTAAATATTTTAATCTTCTAGTTGCAAATTTAGGTTTCTGGATGCTAGAGCTAGACACTGAAAGCTCATATTTATGCACATTTAACACTCCATTTGGAAGATACCGATTTTTGAGCTTACCATTTGGAATAAATGCTGCATCAGAAATTTTTCACTCATATCTACTCTTACGATTCTTTGGTGATATGGAGAACGTTCTCATATATATTGATGATTTTCTAATATTTGGATCTACTAACGCAGACCATGACAATACTTTAAAACTATTATTAGTACTGGCGAAATCCATAGGCTTAAAATTTAATAAAGAAAAATGCAACTAATGGTAAGCATTAAATACGTTGAGCATATCTTTTCTTCAAAAGAAATTGCTCCTGATCCCGAAAAAATTAATTCTATAAAAAAAAATGTCAACTCCAAAATGCGTTAAAGACCTCTAAAGATTTTTGGGAATGGTAAACTATCTCAGTCCATATGTAAAAATTCAGAATGTAATAAAACCATTGTTGAAACTGACCACAAACCACTCATTTTAATTTTTAAGAAACCTCTATACAAAGTTCCAGCAAGATTACAAAGATTACTATTGGCCCTTCAAAAATATAATCTAAATGTAATTTATGTTGCAGGAAAACATATGTACGTCGCGGACACCTTGTTGCGTGCTTGTGCAGAATTAGATCACACTTTCAAGGAATTGATAATGAACTCAATGTTCATGTGAATTTTTTAGTCTCAAACTTATCTGTAACCGACAAAAAATTAACTGAAATAAAACAAGCTACGTTAGAAGATTCATCATTGCAAACTGTAAAAAAATACTGCAGTAATGGTTGGCCAGAGCAGAATAATTTAACTAAAGTAGAAGCACAACCTTACTTTCATATGAGGGATGAAATTTCAATTCATCATGGGTCACTATTTGAAAACAATTATTTAATAATATCAAAATCTCTAAGAAAAGAAATGTTATTAAAAATACAGGAGGGCCATCTGGGGATTGAAAGGTGTTTAAACCAAGCAAGAAATGTCATATATTGGCCAAACATGCACAATGACTTAAAAAATATCGTGTTCTCATGGAAGCACTGCTTCAAATATCTTGCGTCAAATACTACGTCAAACAACCCCTAATCCCACATCCATTGACAGATCTACCTTGGGAGAAAATAGGTGTCGATTATTTTCTTTTAAAAATGAATGCTACCTATGGCCGTGATATTATGTTAATCTATTGCCGTGATATTACTCTAAATTATTTAGTTTTATTGCATTTAAATTAATTCCGGTGTTCC
The DNA here is from genome assembly GCA_947095535.1 of Poecilobothrus nobilitatus. Classification (NCBI taxonomy): domain Eukaryota; kingdom Metazoa; phylum Arthropoda; class Insecta; order Diptera; family Dolichopodidae; genus Poecilobothrus; species Poecilobothrus nobilitatus. Next base: position 271,090,741 of record OX352772.1, read on the forward strand.
TAAAATTTAATATTCAAAATCTTAAATTTCCCAGTGCATCAAAAATAAAAATTTGGGGATTTTGAATTTTTTAAATTATACAGATAAAAATATTTATTTTTTTAATATCATTTTTTATTCAGATAAAATTTCATTCATTCTACAACAAAAACTGAAACAAACAAAATGAAAAATTAAATCATATAAAAATAAATAAAACCCCCTAATCTTCACATCCCTTTTACTTTTCTTCCCTTTTTTCTGACCAGTCTTCGCCAACTGAAACCAGATTTTAATAACGTTCAATAAACAGAAAATTTTAACAAAGATAAAAAAATAAAATTTTTTTTTTTGTTTTTTCTCTACTTGGGGTTAGGGGTTAGGAACCTTTCCATGGAGTTTTAATTGTCAATAGTCGCGTTACTTCCACGTTGACGTGGTTGGGCAGACGAATTTTATGTTTTATAGCATTATTTTCAATTTCGTCTCTTATAGTAGTAAAATCCCTAAGGTCCCATGAATATCGGTATTGCGAAAATAGCAGGGAGAATTAAGTATATTACGCAATACCTTGTTTTGAACGTTTGCAATTTTGCAGTATGAAGTTGATTAGCTCAACCATATAGCTGAATACCGCACGCTCAGACTCACTTTAAAATTTGATTGTATATCAAAACTTTGTTGTAAATAGACATTTTATCTTAAATATATTATATAAAAAAATTATAAGCTATGAAAAAATAAAGCAAAAAGAAAGGTTAATAAATATATAATATATCTGCGTATAGTAATATCAATTGCCTATATGTACATTTGTATTTTGAGTTAAATTTTCAAGTCTACTTGTTTGACTAGAAAATGTTTTGATTGTAGCCCAACGATCATGTTTTCGTAACAAAACACTTAATAAAATTTTAACAATAATAACAATTTTAACAATAATAAAAATTTTAAAATTGATATTTTATGCTCATAACACGGGTTATTTTCTTCAAACCAATCCTTCAAATGTTCATCTTTTCCTGTAATACGGATGTATTCTTTTATCATAAGTTCGCGAATATTTTTTATAAATTTTTTATGTCTAATAATAAAACTAAAAAGAAATTTTGGTCGAATAAATTCTATTGGAAAATGATCTTCACAAAGAAAAATGATTTTCTTTTCTTCATCGAAACCGTATCTTTCTCTCCAAGTTTTACCTGTTATTAAGCGCCTTTCCACTAAACCTCGCACTTCACAAATCACACTAAATACAATTTTATAGCACTACTTTTTATCCGAAAACTCCCAATTGTACCAAGTGCTGTTCGGAATTCATCGCACTTAACACTTGATTATATGTCAAAAATTAGCGTTTTGAAAATCACACTAGATGATCGCACTTGCACTAAAAATAATTCTTTTTTGTTTTCGTTAAAAGTATAGTGAATATAAAAAGATATGCATATTTAGGTCTTCAGTCTTAAAGACTGATTCTACTCCTAAAAATGTTTAACTGTCATAAATTTGTAATCCGAACAGAAATTTAGTGCGATAATCAAGTATTTTCCGAAAGTACAAGTGCGAAGTGCTAGTGTCAAGTGCTATTATGATGGTTCGGAAAGGCTCTTAATTGCCCTAAATCTTCTGGTGTAAATTTGAAAATTTTAAGATTTGGAAAGTGTTGTTTAGATTTTTTACAGTGAGCCAGCGCCGGATCTTAGGAGAACATGTCCGCCGGATCGCCGGACATACGACTTGATTTAGTGGAAAAAGTGCTCGAAAATTGGGTTCATCGAATTCGATCCTGCAAAAGAAGTCGTGGAAGCCATTTGAATGACGTTTTATTCAGAACTTAATTGTATCATTTGTACTTCACATTAAATTAAAAACATTTGAATTTCTTAACAATTAGTGTTTTTTTTTTAAAAGAAATCATATCACTCAAATTGGAAAACCCTATACAAATTTACGTTTTCAATTCTTCCATATAGGTCGCTCGAGCTTTTAAAAAGACGTCATCATATAACGGTACTTTATGACATCACGGCTCCGAATACAATAGTTATGAGTGCCGGTTTGCCATCTAGCAGTGGAAAATGTATTACCAAATTTTCTTAACATTTTGTACTATTTTAATTAAACCGTTATATTTTCCCCATAAGATAATAAACTGGAACAACTTTCTTCAATATTGTAGAGCACAATGCTGTCGTTAACATATGTCTTGTTTCATCTTAATCGGTACTACCGTTTCTGAGATATTGAAGTTCAAAGTGAGAATTACAAAAAAAAACAAATTGCAACTCTCAAAAAAAAAATCACTCTACATGTGAAATTTTCAAAGACAGTCTATATTTATTATTATACTGTTAAAAAGTACTCTTCATACTCTTTTCAACGGTATTTAATAAATATGATATATATTGGCAAACACAAATGCCAAACTGAAACCACAATTTTAATAAAAAAAAACATTTTCATAATTTATAATGTTAATGTTTTGTAATCTAAATTCTAATAAATCTTTTATTTGTTTTGCAGGAACATTTGAACTTGATAGATGTTCTCGATACTCAATTCAACTAGCTGTTACCGCGAAATCTAAAAAATGGGCAAAAATTCTAAGTATCATTTTTTTCGGTTTTATGAAAATTTTGTAGTATTTATTTCCTCGTAGGCCATAAACGGCCTTACTTTGAAAAACTTATCTTCCTTGTTATTTCCAAGATCTAAATGGTTGATTAAATGTAATGCAGTTCAAAGTTGAATAAACCGAAGTAAGCTCATACTTTCTGAAATGTTTTTTATATCAATATCTTTACTCCAATATAAATTAATTCTGGGGAATTTTAAACCCCCATCATAATATGAATTTCTACAAATTTTTTCATTTCAACTAAGTTGACGGGCTTAAAATTTTTTGTATTTTGCTGATTAACAATTAGGTCGTAAAAAATACCATTTCTTCAAACATTTTCTCTGGTATATATTTTTTAAAGTAAAATAACGGAGATTCTTCTTCACTGTTATAATAACTTTTACTTCTAGTAAATGGAATTTGCTTGCCAAACGCTGAGCAAACCTTTTTCATATGTGAAAGGTGGACTCTGGAGAGGACGGAGCTGGAGTGAGAGGTGGGAGTCCATTTCTCTCCCAGTGTAGAAGTAATGATGGCTGGGGATGGAGCTTGGAACCGTGTATCACATTACGTGCAGCGGGTTCTACGCTCTAAGAAGCTAGACCTGGACGAGGCGGAGGTAGTAGCTGTCTAGGGTGCAGGACCTGGCCTGAAGTAATGTGATAAAAGGTTTCGGCCCAACGTTCAGGCGGAACGCAAGAAGGTAGGTTTAGTGGGTATACGATAAATGGATAACTTTTTAACGGAGTCCCATACTCGCCGGGAAGAGAGAGAGAGTAAGAGAGAAATTTTCGGTACTGTTTATAAAAGATTCCAACCTCCTTGGTAAAAAAAAAATTATTATTATTAATAATATTATTAATATTTTCATTATTATATTCATCGTGATCATCATCTATTACTCCTGCTGGACGGAAAACCTCGGAAACGAGTTCATCATTAAATTCATCATCTGATTTAATATCTGAATCCAATAACAAGTAATATAATTCTTTTGATAATTTACATGGGCTACAGAAAACGAGGATTCAATAATTACTTTTTTAAAAAAAATGTATTTCTTTATTTTGGAAAAATAATTTTTATATCACAAAACATTGGTATTTTTTTATTTATGTGTACAATTTGTTCACGAATAATTTTACGACTCTTGACTTTGTTTGTGTACAATTGTACACATCAATTTAAACATCAATCACATATGTACACATCAATTTTCTCAAAAGTTAAATTTTAAGCTTTTGATTGTTTACAATTATTAATTGGACATTTAATAATTTAAAAAAAACCTACTTATCGCTTCCCATAGTCATTTTTAGTGATTTTTTATTAAATTTAAATAACTAATTTTTCAAACTTTTTTTCTTTGTGTAAGCACTGGTATAAAATTACCGCCACTAAAGAAGTCAATTCTCATATTTACTCTTTTCATCTTTTAAAATAAAAGACAAAGGTATATTGGTGTATTTTGAATTAAAAAATTTATGGTTTTTATGGTTTTTATTTTTCAAAATTAGAGGTAAAAATTGTACACAAATATACTGAAAAGAAAAAGTAAAAGAAAATTGAATTTTGAAAACAATGGCTTAAAATCCTTAAAATCAATTTAAATGGTCAATAAGGTGAAAAAGATGAAAAAAATTTAATATATTTACATAAATAAATTATTCGTTAGTCAGTTTAAAAGACCCATTCTGTTCGGAAGGTTTGAATGGTTTTAAGACGGTTTAATTTTTTGAAGTAAAAACAAATCCAAAGAAATAAGAGTAGGCATTCATATAGTGATGTGAGTTTTTTTTTTGTTTCTTTTTGGACGGAGAAAAATTATTAACCGATTCCTTCAGAAAAAAATCATTCCGCGGGGCGAGTGATTCTGAGCGGATACCGGACTTGACACACTGTTTAAAATACCCCTTCCTTTTTCTACTCATTAAAACTAATGACTAACCATCAATTTATGTTGAGATTTATTTCCTTTTTAGAGATATCTTTGATTTACCAATATTCCATAAGGAATTTTTAATAAATAAAAGATTTTATCCTAAAATAAATCGATCGGTCTCGTACGTTCAAGTCTTCTTACAAAGTTTTGATCGCCAAATAACCGGAAAACTACAAGATTGGCATGATTAACAAACAAGATTAGTGGCGCAAAGCTACCTTTTGTATCTCGTCTGTTATGAATGGAATTTTCAAGTCCATGTAAATATCTTTGTATCCTTTTTGTAGCTTCTTCAACGTTTTTATCTTTTGCCATAACGGCCGTATCATCTGCAAATATTTAGCCATATTTACAAACTTTTTTTTCTCTTCATCAGTTTGAGGAATATCACTTGTGTAGAACACATACAATATTGGGCTAAGTATACTTCCCTACGGTACCCCAGCATTTACTTTTTTGATTTCAGAATATCCTTCACCTTGTTTTACTCTGAATACTCTGTCTGTTAGACATAATGGCATAATTTCTACAAAGTTTTTCGGTAACATTTTATTCAATTTATAGATAAGGTCTTCATGCCACACCTTATCAAAAGCTTGTGTAACATCCAGGAATACTTCAGAGCAGATGCTTTTCCCTTCTAGTGATTTTTCAATATTGTTTGTAATTCTATTAACTTGTTCGATCATTGAATGATTTTGCGTAAATCCAAACTGATGATTTGGTATGAACTGCCGTACTGCTGTATTAGGTAAAAGCCTATTCAATAGTACTTTTTCGAAAAGCTTTGATATAATTGATAATAAAGATATTGGCATAGCATTTTGTTTCGTTTGCTGTTTTACCCGGCTTCTGTATCATAATGACTTCGGCTATTTTCCACACGCTAGGAACATATTTCATTTTTAAAGCGGCATTTAAAATTTTTGTTAATAATGATAATGCTTTCTTTGGTAAGTGTTTTAGAACCTCTGCTGTCATCAGATAAAACCGGGGAGCCTTTTTTGAATTCATATTTTTGATTGTTTTAATTAGTTCTTTGTGCCAATCAGCATTTATATGCACATCTACGTGGGAATTTTCTACTAATTCAATATTAGCATCTGACTCTATATGGTTTGGATTGAAAGTTTCAAAAAGATGCTCAGCAAACGCTTCATCTTTTTCTTTATCACTTCCGTACCCAGGAGACATCATTTTTCTAAATGGAGCAGAATACCTTACTGGTCTTCTATATTAGCTTGTTGCCTTCTACAAGGAATAATTGGTATCTTTCGTTTTTGAGAGCTTTTCTAAATATTAAAGAAAATTATCTTCGTTTAATTTATTTATTTCTCTTTTTAGTTCTTGCTCTTTATTATTAAGAATAGTTTTATCAGCTGGATTACGAAATTGTTGCCACCTTCTTCAAGCTTTACGTTTGCTTTTAATTTTATCAATAATATACCTTGGAAAATAATACGCTATTTTTCTTGTAGTATTTTGCATAATGTAACACCACGCTAGTAGTAATAATATGTATGTTCTAGGACTGTCAAATGACGTCACATCAAATTTGACAGTTGATTAATTTTGAAAGGTAGAATGTAATAGAAATTGGCTGTGGTATAATGGAATTGAATTTTAGTTCTAAAAGTGAATGAAAACGATGGTCTCAGCGGAGAGCTTGGGTTGGATGCAGAAGCTGTAACTGGAAGCTGGAATATGAATAAAAAATAACGGTTATTTGAAGTTTTGCTTTCGTTAACCGCTATCAATGTGCATATGTGATGATCTCATGCATATGGAATTGCTCTACAACTTTGAATAAATATTGATATCTCTTCTATTCATAAAAGTATTCATATTTCCTTGCTAAACATAATGTAATCAAAATATTTAAATGTATCTATCCTATAGTTTACAGGAATTGAGAAATTTGAAAATGAATGTGTTTGCGATCAGAAAGTTTTTAAATGAAAAAAAGTTGCCGTTTTTATATTACAGAGTATAAAAAATAAAAATTAGAGTATAAAAATAAATAAAAAATTTTAACTTTTGAATGAAAAAATGTTGCGGTAAAAATTTCTATATAAATAAAATGTTGTGATACATATTTTATTATATTATTAATAAAATTAAAAAATGATGTCAGGGAATCCTGCACACATTTGGATGATATGAGATGATGATATGGATGAATAGAGTTTGTATAAATAAAAAGTGTTAAGTTCTGCTATATCATATAAGAACATTTTTACACAAAACAAATAGTGGTGATTATAAATCTAAAAAGTGTTAAAAGCTGTTTCAATGAACGAATAGAAACGTTTGTATTGGAAAATAATGATGAAAGTGTTTTGTTACCAGAACAATTTTTACATAGTCCAAGGATAAAATAGTTAAATTATTAGAAAATTTCTTGAAAAAACATAATTCTTTCAAATTTAACTTTGAATTATTTATTGAATATATAAAGTATTCGAAGACGGATAATAATAATTTGGATGACTTAGATGATTTTAATTTATCAATAAAGTTTTTCTATACGAAAATGGAAATTATATTACAACCAACAAAAAAATTAGAAAAATTAGATAAATTATTGCAGTGTATTGTTGTTAAAAGTGAAGAATTTCAAGAAAAGGATCGTGGTTGGTCTCTACTTCGAATAATTCATTTAGAAGTCAACATTATTCAATATAAACCTTTACGAGGATCACAATATCTTCCGTTACCAAAATTTTTAAAGACTAAAAATGCTTGCATCAACGTAATGAACGCTGATGAGTATTGTTTTAAATGGAGTATAATATCAGTTCTATACAAGGGACTTGGTAGATTGGAACGAACACAAACATATAGGATAGCTGATATACAATCGAATAAAATTCAACTGCAAAATATTATATTAAATTTTGATGGTTTAGAATTTCCTATAAAAGTTGCTGATATAAAAAAATTCGAACAATTAAATGCCACAATTAGTATCAATGTTTTTGGTTTTGAAAAACTAGAAACATCTCAAAATACATTCTACAAAATTGTAGGTCCATTTCATTGTACAAAAGAGGATCAGAGAACACATTATGTTTGGATTAAAAATATTTCTCGACTATTACATTCGTAAATTATAAAGAATAATAGAAAATTAATATTTTGCATTTATTGCTTAATTCATTTTAATAATGAGGCGAATTTGAAACTACATAAAAATGAGTGCAACAATGTGGTTACAAACCCTCCAACTGCTGAAAAAGCAACATTAAAATTTGAAAACTACAAAAAAATGGATGTACCATTTGTCGTGTATGCAGACTTTGAATGCATTCTTCAAGATATAATAACATGTTTACCAGATTCATCTACATCAACAACAACAAACGTTCAAGAGCATATTCCATGTGCGATGGCATACTATATCAAATCATCTGTCAATCAAAACTCTAATATATTTAGGATGTATAACGGAAGTTAATAGAAGATGTGAAACAAATTTATAGTAAGTACATATTATAAAAACATTATTCCAATGAAAACTCTTACAGATGAAGAAAGAATAATTCATTTAGAAGTAGAAATTGTTATATTTGTAATGAAATGTTAGATGAAAATAGGGTTACAGACCATTGTCATTTAAGTCGAATATATCGAGGACCAGCACATGCAATTTGTAATTTGCAATATCAGCTACCAAATTTCATTCCCATATTTTTTCATAACTTTTCTGGTTATGAATGCCACTTATTTATTAAAAACTTAATAAAATTTCCGGGTAAAATTAATGTTATTTCTATGAATAAGGAAAATTCTATTTCTTTATCAAAACGGATTGAGGTTGATGAAGGGGAATCTATAGAGTTGATGTTCGGTTTATGTCATCAAGCTTAGATGGATTCGTTTCTCAACTACCATCTGATAATTTAGTAATATTAAAGAAAATGTATCCAAACGAAAACAAATTAAATTTAGTGAACCGAAAGAGGGGTATTTCTTATGAATATTTAAAAAAAAAATTATATCAATCAAAGTTACCAAACAGTTGTCAAAGAAGTTTTAATGATAAATTTTCGAAAACAACAATTTTAGATAAAGATTATTAACATGCAAATTCTGTTTGGGAAACATTTGAATGCAAATATTTTCAAGACTATTTAGAAATATATTTAAAAGCAGATGTTATTCTGTTAGCATATGTATTCGGTAATCTCGAAAAGTATGTAAGCAGATATACAAATTAGATGTATGTTAATACTATACGTTATCCGATTTTAGTTGGGATACTATGCTCAAATATACAAAAGTAAAACTTCAGTTACTAACTGATATTAATATGTATAATTTTTTCAAGAGGGGTATTAGAGGTGGAATTTCACAGTTTTCATTGCGTTTCATTCTAAAACAAACATATTTAGATGTTAATAATCTGTATGGATTTGCTATGTCTAAATTCTTACCTTTATCTAATTTCCACTGGTGTGATAAAATAGAAAATATTGATTTTTTGAATATACCTTCTGATTCAAATATAGGAAACATTTTAGAAGTAGATTTAGAATATCATATTGATAAACAATGGATCACAACAATCTTCCATTTTATCCAAAAAATAAAAAACATAGAAAAAAAAAAAGAAATATATTATCCATTATACAAACCTTCAACAATGTGTAAAACATGTATTAATATTAAAAAAGATTCACCGAGCTTTGAGTTTTAACAAAGATTGTTGGTTGAAAAGGTAAAACTATATAGATTTAAATAAATATCACCGAACACTAGCAAAAAAAAATTTAAAAAAAATACATTCAAATTGTTAAATAATGCAATTTATGGAAAAACTATAAAAAATATAGATAGGCAAGCGAAAAAATATTAGAATTGTAACAAGTTGGGGAAATCAGGGAAAAGTTTGGGGGCAAGAGCTTTGATATCTAAACCGAATTTTCACAGTTTAGCTAAATTTACAAGTGATATGGTTGCAATTCAGTTGAATAGAACTAGTGTTTACTTAACTATAATAAGCCTTTATATGTAGGTTTGTCTGTATTAGAAATTTCAAAACACAAAATGTATGATTTCCACTATAATTATATTAAACCAAAATTTAATAAAAATGTTAAATTTAATTATATGGATACTGACTCATTTATATATACCAATACAACAGAAGATTTTACGAAGATATTAAACCTGACATAGAAAAGTTTTATGATAAATCAGAATATTCAATTCATAATTCTTATAAAATTCCACTGAAAAATAAAAAGGTTGTAGGTATGATGAAGGATAAATGCAATGGTAGTATAATTAAAGAATTTATTGGATTAAAAGCGGAAATGTATTCGATTGGTATTGAAAATAAAAATGTTATAGTTAAAACAAAAGGTTTCTTCTGATATGTTGTAAAATTATTCCCTTTAAATGATTACAGAGAATGTTTATATAAAAGAAAATTTTTTAAAAGTAATATCAGGTAATATGTATATTTTCAGAAGTAAGATTCATAAATATTGTTTACACAAAATTTAAATAAAATATCACTATGTTACCACGATGATAAAAGATATGTTTTAGATAATAATGTTCGCACATTGGCTTGAGGTTATTTTGCAATAAAATAAAAAATTTAAATAATTTTAAGATAAATGCAATTATTTGTTTTATTAAGCTTTATATATTTTTTTAACAATTTAAATAGATTTTATTTTTGGTTAATACCAATTTGAAGGTTTCCCAGGTTTGCTGAGCCAAGGTCCACAATTCTTATGCAGGATAATTTCACTTATTGTTAATCCTCCTTTTTTATTTACATTGGGCCATCCAATGGAATGAAATTTTATAGTATGCCAATCTGCATTAGACATTGCATATTGTCCAAAATTAAATTTTTTTGAATTGAAGCAATTTGCTAATGGCATTGCCTTGAGGGATTTAGGATTTTCAGCTTTAATATTTGAAAATATGTTAAAATAAAAACTGAATTATTTTAGAGAAAATACATTCTTTATGTACCATAATATATATAATTATAAATTATAAATAACAATATTAAATTTTTAACATTTTTGAAAAATATTGGCACCATAAAGCCACATACATCTCTCCAAAAAAACTTAAAAGCTGTGTTAAAAATTGATTCAAGATAACTTAGAAAACATAGACTATTTAATTAATATAATACATATAAAATTTTTAACATTTTTGAAAAATAATGGAACCATAAAATCACATATATCCTAAAAAAAAAAACTAAAAATCTGTGTTAAAAATTGAATCAAGATATATTAGAAAACATAGACCATTTAATTAATATAATAAATTTTTAAAGTACTTTTAACCTCTTCAAAATAGTATCATCAAAATTCATGATATAGAACATAAAACCGCACACATTTTAATTTAAAATGACTTAGAAATTTTAGTTTTCTTTTAAAAAATTTGTCTTATCACATCGAGTCAACAAAAAAAATTCTTTTAAAAATTTTCAAATAAATAGCAGCTAAAATTTCTTAAGATCTCATTATTTTCTAAACAGTTCAATTAAACAGTAAATATAAAATTTATTAAAATGGAGCAACCAAGAGCAAAAAAGGCTAAAATGAGTGCAGAAGAAGATGACATCTTAAATAATTTTATGATCGATATCGATCAAGAAACGAGGAAGGATGAACAAAATATTCTAAATGAATTTTTGTATGACATCAACAAGAGAAGCAAATTTATTTCGATGTGAGAATTGCGGGAAAAGCAGAAATATGAGATTTTGCTGTTGCAGGAGACGATCTCGAAGTTCGCAAAAAATACAAAGGATCAAGTTAGATGTGTTAGTACACACAAGTAGTACACACAAATAATTTTTAACATATTTACCGAAATACTATGCTTTAAAGCATAGTTAACAAATAGTGGAGATATTAAATCGGAAAATATCAAATAATGATATTAAATATTTTTTCGAAATTTTTTTTTTTCCTAAGGGAGGTGGGAATCTTCCAAAAACACCAAGAATTACTTATTGGTAGTGTCAGATTCTTACTGACTAAACCCACCTCCCCCTTTAGCCAATATAGTGGGATGAAACCCTTACCTGCTAAAGCAGTATATTGGCTAGGGAGTAGGGATAGGAAAGGATAGGAAAATGGATACGGAAACATTGAATTGGGAGTGGGACTGTAAGGAAACAATGAATCCGCCTATTATTATTATTTTGCTAACAGTGACTAAAGCCGTCACAACAGTTACAACATGTAGTAGTAGTATATATATTGGTAACATGAGGTAATTATTGAAGGCAACCCCCACTGTCACTGTAGCGGCTGTTATTATTGGTATTAATATTCTTATTAATATTATTACTATTTTACTACAGAGTCAGCGCCATCAGTGGATTACAACGGACAGCAGTATATAACACCTTACTTGCATGATATAACCAAAGATAGCCCACTTTAGTAGCTATTATTATTATTACTATTATTATTATATAATTATTGTTATATTATTACTATTATTATTAATTTACCACAGAGTCAGCGCCATCAGTGGATTACAACGTGCAGCAGTATATAACACCTTACTTGCATGATATAACCAAAGATGGCTCTACTGTAGCAGCTATTATTATTACTATTATTATTATTATTATTATTATAGTTATTGTTTTATTACTATTACTATTATTATTATTATTATAATTATTATTACTTTTATTTTTATTATTATTATTGTTATTATTGTTATTATTTTACTACAGAGTCAGCGCCATCCGTGAATTACAACATGCAGCTGTATATAACACTTTACTTGCATGATATAACCAAAGATGGCTCTACTGTAGCAGCTATTATTATTATTACTATTATTATTATTATTATTATTATTATTATTAATATTATTATTGTTGTTATTACTAATATTAATTATACGATATACACTATTACGATATAAAAGTACTACATATTTTTTATTTATGACCTGACCGGGGTTTGAACCCAAGACACTTCTATTGAAAGGTTGGCGACTTAACCACTGCGCCATGAGTCAGATAATCGGAAAAAATAATAAATTTTTTGTTATCGATAAAAAGTAAAAAAAAATAAAGATAGATATAATAAAAATTAAACAATTCATTTTTTTAATTTTTAATTTCTAAAATTTCCAGATTTTCCAAAACCTTAATAAGAAAAAGAGTTTTACTTACATGGAGATACCAGTTTTACACCTCCCATTAATTTTAAATTTTTTACATAAAATTCTTTTTAGTTTCAGACTATATCTGTAAAGTTTATCTTGTTGATATTTGCATCAAATAAACGGAAAATAAAAAATTTAAATAAAAGAAATTTTTATTTAAGAAATTTTTTTTTGATATTTTTATTGATTAACAAAACAAAAAGTCAAATTTATTATTTTATAAATTTTATGATAATCTACAACAATTTCCATTGCTATTAGCTTTGTGTTGTTTTTGATATTTTATGCTAGTTGCTGATGATGAATGCATACATGTCAGTGTGCAAGATGCTGATGTCTTAGATTTACTTGGACTCCTATATTTTTTATGTTGAGTCATTTTTGTCTTTTCTTGTTGTTTATTATCCATAATGATTGTAAAAATCAAATCAAAGTTTGACAATCTATATATTAAGATTTTAAAAAATTGATTACATTACAGACATACGATGATCCATCGTTCCAAGCAAATTCATGATAATTTTTTGTTAACCATTTATTTATTATTTTTATATTATTATTTATAATATGATATCCATAAGGAGCTTTTATAACAAAATTCTGAATTTCACAGTTTGATGATAAGCTTTTTTTTTTTTGTTTAACCTTTGAAGTGACAACACTTCTTTTTAATTAGTTAAAAACTTTTTTATTATATGAACTTTTCTTTTCTTTACTTATATCCTTTTTCTAAAATTATTAAAATTAAATTAGTATATATTAAACTAGTCAACTTTTTTAATTAATTTTTCAAATTTTTTTTTCTTTCACTAAAAAAAATATTTTTAAAAGTGTAATATATTGAACTAAATTTTAAATTGTATGGCTGCACTCCAATGGCGGCAACATAAGTATTCTTAATTTATTTAACAACATAAAAATTTTTTTTTATTTTTTTACACTTATAAATTTATCTACATATTAATTTTTTTTTTTTTTTGATTTAATTTAATTTTTGATTTATTTTCTATTTTTTTCGAACTATATTAAATTTAAATAATTTTTACTTTTTCGGATTCAAATTATAATTTATAATTAAACGCGCTCGGTTGGTTTTGTTTACATTAATTTACTTTTCCTTTTTATTCATTTCATCTTAATATCAACTTGTCGTAAACAAAACAATTATATATCCATCTCCCTCCCACATGTATGATGGATGCTGGCGTTCCTCGTCGACTCTCAATTCGCTCAATTTTTATTAATACCACCATAGTAATTACCGTAATCTAATTGATTAATTTCTGGTGGTAAGTTGTGCTTTTGGTGAGTCTTTGGTTGTACCTGCGTTGTATGTTAAAAACTGTTGAACGTTGTTATAAACCATTTGCTCACTCAAGGCAAAATATTGAAAAGTATTAATGTTTATATAAAGTATTGATATTGACATTGATAGTAATTTATTTTAAAGTGTTGTCAAGTTCGGGGTATTTAAATCGTGCACTTTTACTTTTGATTTTAATTTTGAATAAATTTTAATTTTTGTTAATTTTAATTTTTATTTTAATCTTAATTTACATACTTTAATTTATCTTAAGTCAGATTTTGATCTTGGTTAATTTTAGAATTGATTTTAAGTCTAATTTTGATTTTGATTACAATTTCAACTCTGATTTCATTTTAATTTTGCTTTTGATTTTAATTTTAAACTATATTTCAATTTTAATATTATTATTTATTATCTTAACTTTTCTTTTATATTAATTTTTTCCATCAAAATACCAATTTTAAGGTTAATTTCTGTAACATACGCGGGTTGCAAACGAATTTTCATGCCGTCGATAACAATCTTAGTTCAATTAAACTAGCAATCTTAGCCCTATGTGAAACACAAGTCAGTAACCACAATGATAACTTTAATGTTACCGGCTACTCACTTATTTCACACTTCGTACCCAAAAGCGGTATCGCTGTCTATATAAAAAATGACATCGCGTTCAACACACTTCCAAAATATAAATGTTCTAGCCCAACCTTTCATTACATTTGGGTCAAAATTCTCGTTGAAAAGCATGCCATACATTTCTGTTTCCTATACAGATCGACCAACTCAAATGAACAAGAAACTGCTATGGAAATTCAAAATCTATCGAACCAGATCAATGAAATTTTGGACGCATCTTCAGAAACAGAAATTGTTCTGGCGGGAGATTTCAACATTCATAACAGGGACTGGCTTCATTTTTCTACCAACATCTCCCTGAGTTAAAACTCAATTGGGAAACAAGTTGAATTATTCTCCACACTTCCACTTTTCTCAACTTGTCCAAAATCCCACTAGGATCCCGGACCGTGCTGATCATGAAGGTCACCTCTTGGATCTGTTTCTCACCACACACCCTTAAAAATACGTGGTTTCAGTTGGTTGCCCTCTGGGTAATTCCGACCATTGTTTGGTTAACACAAGTTTCCAGGTAAGCCCAATCTTCAACCAGAGGTCCCCTCCCAAAAAATTAGTTTGGCGTTACAGCCATGCTGACTGGGAGGGCCTTAACAACTTTTTTGGAACCTTTGATTGGTCATTCTGCTTCCGCAACAGAAATGTTAACTTTGCTGCAAATGCGATTAGTAAAACTATTTCATTTGGAATGAGGTTATTCATCCCTCTTTTCATGAAATCTGTTAAAAGGAGTCCCAAATCTTGATTTAATCGTATTTGCAAAGAAGCCATTTCTAGTAAAGAGGAGGCTTTTAAACAGTACCAAAACAATAGGTCGGAGGGTCGCAGGGCCAACTATATAGTGGTGAGAAACAAATGCAAGAGAGTTATCACTACGCAAAAACTCTTGTTCAGCCAAAAGTTAAAACGTAAAATCATCCACATGCCAAAGAATAGCAAATCTTTTTGTCATTTGCCAAAAGTCTAAAGGAAGACGTTAGAGGGTTTCCTTTCCACCACTTATTGATAATAATAACAAAACCGTATCAGATTCTAAAGAGAAGGCGAACTTGTTTGGCAAGCAGTTCGCTTTCCATTCGACACTGTTACAGTCAGCTCAGGTGCCACCGTTTGTTCCAGGAGCTGGCTGCTCCTTCGGTAAAATCTACTTTAGGACGCGGGCGGTGATGAAAATTTAAAAAAATCTTGATATAAGTAAATCAGCCGGTCCAGATGGTATAACCACCATGGTGCTTAAAAATAGCTACTCCACTATTTCAAAACCTCTGCGCAACCTTTTCTATCTCTCCTGCACTTCGTGTATTCATGCTACCCAATGGAAGGTTGCACATGTTTTCCCAATTCCCAAAAAAGGTAATAAAGGCGATCTCTCCAACTACCGCCCTATTGCTATAACTTCGGTCCTCTCCAAGGTAATGGAGAAAATAGTGAACCAAAAGCTTCTGAAATACCTGGACCACAAAGGTTTGCTTCATGATCGTCAATACGGGTTCAGAGCCCATCGTTCAACCGGTGATCTCATGACTTACCTTTGTGAGAAGCTAAGCATCAACCTTCATCATTCTGGTGAGTCTGATGTTGTGGCTCTTGATACTTGTGGCTAAGGCTTCCGATCTTGTTATGTTGTGGCTAATACTTTCGATCGAGTTTGGCACTATGCTCTATTGGTAAAATGCAAAGTATTAGGTCTAGGTAGAGTCTTTCTAAAATGGATTGGAGATTTCCTTTCGAATCGCATGATTCGTGTACTGGTCGATGGATATTCATCTGACAAATTCAAAATAAATGCTGGTGTCCCCCAGGGATCAGTTTTATCCCCAACTCTCTTCTTAATATTTATCAATGACCTACTCTCATTAACCTCCAATCCGATTCATAGTTTCGCAGACGACAGCACCCTTGTAACTTCCTATGAGTTTCATAGCCGCTGTAACATTAATCACCAGATTAATACAACAGCGAAAAATTTCACTATTAGTGAGCTAAATAACTATTTAGCAAAAATTCAAAAATGGTGTGAAGTCAACTGAGTTGAGTTCAATACCAAGAAAACACAATGCTGTCTGATCTCGCGGAAAATTGCCACTAGTGTTCCTAACCTACTATTTCAGGGAGAAGTCTTGCAGCATTCAACGGATTCAAACATGCTGGGCATCGGGTTAAACCAGAAATTGACTTGGTCGAATAACATTTTTGGTATAGCTAAAGATGCAGCTAAATGTGTGGGTTTTTTGTATCGCTGCAAAACTTTCTTTTCCGCATCTGATCTTCTCAATATCTATAAAACGTACATTAGGCCGAAAATGGAGTATAATGCACACATTTGGGCTGCAGGGCCTCAAACAGCACGGGGTTATTTAGATAATGTGCAAAACAGAATTATTCGTTTGATCAACGACCCCAGTGTAACTTCAATGCTCACTCCACTCAGCCACCAAAGAAATAAAACAATTAATGCCTCCACTCAAAATTTTCCAACGAGAAACAAGGAGGGCAACAGATGCTCATCCCTACCATGTTGAATTATCAAGATGGCGAAATACAGCCAATCGAAATTCGTTTGTCATGTCCACGTCCCGTTTGTGGAACCATATACCATCGCATGTGTTCCCTAAAGTTGGTAATTCATATGTGTACGATTTACTTAAGTTTAAGAAGAATAATAACATCTTTCTTCAAAATCTCTCCAAATTTTCCTACCTATCCCCCATAATCCAAATTTCCCAATTCCAATTTCCCCAATTATTCTTCCCACATCTCTATCCCCAAAGCCAAACTGTATATTTGTATTAAGGGTTCCATCCTAAAGTTTGGTTTTAAAAGTGGGGTGGTTTTGGTTGGTTAAAGTCCAACACTACTCTGAGGAAGCACGTGCAGTTCCTCTTGGTGACTTTCGAGTTTTCCACCAACCCTTGTAAAACAAAAAAAAAGCATGCAATTTCTTTTATAATAAATTTATTTTGATTATCCCGAAAAACTTGAATATCAATTACAATGTATTTCATATTAAATTTATAAATAATTAGAATTGATCATTTAATTAATTTTGAAAACTTCCCCTGTTAACGGTGTTCAATCCTGAATCAGCAACCTATAAGAAAGATATCATTGAATGTATCATGAATCATCATTAAATGTAAAATAAATACATTTATTTATACATACCTGGGTGTTGCCTGCAACTTTTGAGCCAGCACATACAACCTGAAATGAAGACAGCACAAAGAATCATATTACTTTAATAAAAAAATGCATATTACTTATCTGAGCAAAGGTGAATCCAGGTTCCTGAGTGATGGTTGGGTCCTGGTGGCGATCAGCATGCAGCATCTTCAAAAATCATCCACATTTTTGTTTGCTATTAATAATCTAAATTAATATTATTTTTAATAATTATGAATACATTGTTTTTAAAAAAAAAGGTATTATTGATACTTACATTAATTGTCAAAACCAAACAAATTCACAATGTTAGATAGAAATTGTCAAAATATAATTGTTTTCATTTTGGGACACAAGGTGTCAGTTACATTAACTAAAATTATTTTATTCACAATGGTTGGTTGGTGTGAGTGGCTGGCCACCGCCGCTCCTGGCAGTGACCCCAATTAGCGCGTTAGCACCGTTTTGCTACCACTTCCGTCATTACAAGGCTCATAATAGGGCTATATTAGTTTAATTTTAGATCCATTTCGTTGCGTTAAAAAACCTTACCATTTCTGCAGGTTGCTTAACCGCTAATTCACTAAGATCGTTGAACTGATGGCTACCCAGAATTGCTATTCTGGCCTTAGCCAGCGCTGGGCACTTACAGGTGAAGTGTGTAATGGATTTTTTCTCATTCTGTTCACCACAGCTGCGGCATGATGAATTGAATGGGATACCTATTCTGACCGCATGTTCACCAATTGGCCAATGGCCCGTGAACACACCTATTGTTCTGGCTATGTTCTGTCGGGATAGCTTCAATAGATTTTCGGTTCTTTTTTTATCATACGATGGCCAGACTTTCCTGGCCGTACAACATGTGGCTAGTTCGTTCCACCTTCTATTTGCTAAAAACAAAAAGTGGAGGAAGATATCTCTCTTAACGCTGTTTAGCGGGGGCTCTACCTGTTCCGGCCAGTGAAGCATTTAGGCTGGAACCCCTCCTTGCTAACTCATCAGCATGTTCATTTCCTGCGATGTTCCTATGTCCCGGAACCCACAGTAATGTAACATTGAATTGATTACTTACATTCTTAAGCTCGTCAAAGCATTTTCTGACGAGCTTAGATGTTATTATTGCAGAGTTGAGAGCCGCAATTGCTGCTTGGCTGTCCGTAACTATTGCAATGCTTCCTGCCAGAGAAGAATTGCTCCCTAGTATTTGGCATGCTTTCAAGATTCCTAGCATTTCAGCTTGAAATACACTCGCTTTATCTGGCAGACGGAAAGCATGTTCTATTTTTAGTGATTCTGAATAGACACCCGCACCAACACCACACTCCATCTTTGAACCAGCAGTGAAGAGTGCGGTGTCAATTTCTCCCAAGGGGTTTTTTTGTTTCCATTACCTTCTTGATGGAATATTGACTTTAAAGTTCTTGGTAATTTCCAAACTTGGCATTACGTTGTCTGTGGAATCTGGCAGATCATGATATATCGAGCTTAGAATACTGCTGTGTCCATAGGGTTTTGCACGTCAGTATCCATTCTCTCGAAGTCTGATTGCCCTACAGCAGGCTAGAGATTTAATATGAAGGTCAGCCGGGAGAAGGTATAGAAGTACATCCAGTGCATTACTTGGCGTTGACCTTAACGCACCCGTAATACTTACACATGCACCCCTCTGTACTCTACCAAGCTTGGTTCGAATATACTCCTTATCCTGCGCTGGCCACCACACTAGCAACCCGTAGGTAAGAATGGGGCGTACTATAGCTGTGTACATCCATAAAGCCATTCTTGGCTTTAATCCCCATTTTTTACCTAACATTTTGCTGCAAGAATACAGGGCTACATATGTCTTTTTGGCTCTTTCTTCAGTATTAGCTTTCCATTTCAATTTTGGGTCAAGTAACATTCCAAGGTATTTAACATTCGAGGCTAGATTCAGATACACACCATCCAATTTTGGCTTAGTGAATTCCGGAATCTTCGTTCTGGTTGTAAATAGCATTAGTAGCATTATGCTAACTGATCCTCGCATCGGATTACCCTGTAGCCCCTGACTACTTCAAATGAATCACAGCACGGAAGAGTCCCTCCAGCCCCTCCTAGAATGTCCTCATTCACCATTTCGGACAACCTCACCTCAAGTTTAACCCACAGATCGCTCGATACTTTACGATCTGTGGCTTTTTCGTTGACAACTGCAACACATAAACTATCTTTTACAATGTCATTGTAATTTTTATGTGCTGCAGCTTTCGAACTGCTGTGGAGACTCGTTCTCGGCACCTTAGTTCTCTCTGAACCCGGACTGGGTACATCTTTCGACCTATTTCTTTTCGAGGACGAGTCTTTACCTTTCGTGAACAACAGCTTTGGCTTCATTCTGGGCTTTCTTGCCCAATATGAATTTAGCCTTCTGGTATTGTTTCCTGAAAGCGGATCCGAGGCCTCTATTTATTTTGCTCGTTGTAGCGGGAGTACCGCTCTTAGTACTTCCACTACCACTAACCCCTGATGGTTTTGAAGCATTCTGGCTGGTGCTTCCTCCACCAACACTAGGCCCTGATGGCTTTGGAGCACTTTGGCTGGTGCTTCCTCCACCAACAGGTGTTTGGCTGATTATTCGAGGAACCCGGCTGGTTCCTTGTTTGGTGTCTACAGGGGTACTATGGCTGGTACCAATAATTGTCTCCTGGCTGGAGGCAAGTAACTCATCCTCGGAAGATGAGTTTGTGTTTTTTTTTTTGAATTTTTGAACTTTTCATTTTGTTCCCACGAGTATGGCGAGAAATAACAGTCGACATATGCAGAACTCCCGTACATATGCAAGGCTAATTACAATGGGGTGGCGCCTGGTGCCCCAAGGGGACCGTTAGCGATACCACCTTTATACACCTTGTACCATGCAGCCCTCGGCACGGTTTTCTTTCACACCTTGGCTTGAGTGTACATCTATAATCAGCCGTTGACCTGTATCCAAAAAGTATTGAAGAATTTGAGGATGGCAGGTAACGTTGCCGGGGTACACCGCTTGGAGGAGTAAAGATGATTAACCGTACCCTTATTCACAATAATTTTATATTTTTCATATATTCAATAATTTTAACTCTTTATATACACTACATATTTGTTTTATATATATACTTTATTATTTTTATTTTATTATGTACTTTAAATTCAAGGTAACTGACTTTGGGTTAAACGTTAGTCCTGAACCGTTTAACTCAAGTTTATATAAACCCAAATTTCATGAATTTTTTTTAATCGTAATCGAACCGTCTAAGTGTTAGCAATATATTTTTAAAGTAATGTAATTAATTTTTAAATATTTTTAAGGTTTCTTATGTAAATTAATTATAAATGAATTATATATGGTTTTTTTTAAATTATTTTGAAATGGGATTTTTAATTTTTTAAATAGTGTTTTTTTTTCTAAACATTTGTTGGTCCTTCGAGCCGGATAAAAATAATTTTGTAAAAAAAAAAAAATTAATAATAATTTTCGTATAAGACCTTAACTATATAATTAAAGTGAAGCTACCGTAACTAATATTTTTTGTTATGTTTGTACTAAGGGTGAACAGTATTAGCAATAAAACAGTGCGACATTATATATAAAAATAGAGAAAGCATAAAATTTAAATTAAATTATAAAGTTAACTTAGTAGAATATAATAGATTAGAAATAACATTGGGTTTTATGTATATATATAAAAGAAAATCTTTAAAACGAGAAAAAAAAAAACAATATAGTGAATTGTGATTGTGATACATTTTTATCTTCTTTTTTTTCAAATTTAATTTACATTCATGAATTTAAACCCAGAGTTTAAATGTAAAAGAATAAAATAAGATAATAAAAGGGAAGTTTAGTTATTCAATATTAAAATATTGCTAACACGATAAGAAATTTACGCGCGCGTTCGGTACGGTTGAAATTAATTACTGGATCCACACAACATCAAGCATGGGAAAATTAATTAGAGAATAGCTCGCTGATAAAACCATATTGGAAATGACCATGAAGGATTTTTTAGCAGATAGCAGCGACAGCAAACAAAAGGAATGTTACACGCAACTTCTGAAAGACATTCAGGATCAATGGGCTGAAATTAAAGCTCGTCACCGGAAAATGTTGGTTGCATCATATACGGAGAAAGGTTTTGAAGAAGCTAAGTATTCTTACTTTGGAAAAAATATATTTTCTAGTATTAGGCAACTATATTATGCAAATTATGGTTTGATAGAAAGTGAAATGAATGGAAAATTTCCCAACGTTAATGAAGGTTGTGAACCAGCGTCGGTCACAATACGGGAAGCTCCTACTCCTACAGCAATACAACTCCCAAAAATTACGTTAGAGAAATTTCACGGGAATTATCGTAAATGGCTGTCATTTCATGATTTGTTTAGGACATTAGTCCATGAAAATGCTGGGCTTGCGCCTGTACAAAAATTGCAATACCTGAAAATGCATCTTACTGGAGAACCTGAAAATTTACTTAGGCAGTTCCAGATAACCGATTTAAACTACCAAAGTGCGTGGCAACTTTTAAAAGATAAGTATAACAATAAAAGAATTCTAGTAGGGACACAATTAAAGATTTTTTTTTACTCAACCTTCTCTTGTACATGAATCAGCTCAGGGCATTAACAACTTGTTAGACACTACCACAGAGTATCTACAAGCTCTAGAAAATTTAAATATAGAGATAACTAATTGGGATCCAGTTATCATTTACAGTATTGTGCAAAAGTTACCACCGGAAACTCATCAGTTATGGGGACAGAGTATTAGTAACATCACAGGGTTACCCACCTGGAGACAGCTGCGAAGCTTTTTAGAGGCGAGATTTCATACTTTGGAAGCCATAGCTTACAAACCTATATCATGTCAACAATCAACCCAAATATTATGTCAACAATCAAATTCATATGAATAAAAATTCATATCAATAAAAAACTCATATCAATAAAAAATTCATATAAAGCGTACCAATCAACAATAAGCGTTCAAGATCTACAGTAACATGTCCAACATATCGAAATAAATAGTTCTAAATAAACTCGTCATACTATCTCACGCTGATACACATAACAACACAAAAAAAATCACGAATCGATGTCTAGTTAGCACTATAAGATCGGTAAAAATCAAAACGCGAAAAAGACATCACTTATTCAAACTACATACTGTTTACAAAAAACGCAACAGCATAAGATAAAATTTTTTGTTTATAAATGAAATAATCATACCGATTTCCACATTGTTATATTTTCAGGCAGTTCATTATGCACATAGGAACACTCAAGCATACAAATTTGTAACCAAGCTAAAACATTAATGTTCAATTAAAAATACACATATATACATAACTTTTTTTATATATTTGAAGTAATAGCAAAATTGATACCATCACATTATTACGAAATGTTGTCATCTTCTTCCATAAGATGCCAAGGCCGGCAGAATGTTCAATCCTGAATCAGCAACCTAAAAGAAAGATATTATTGAATGTATTATGAATCATCATTAAATGTAAAATAAATACATTTATTTATACATACCTGGGTGTTACCTGCAACTTTTGAGCCAGCACATACAACCTGAAATAAAGACAGCATAAAGAATCATATTACTTTAATAAAAAAATGCATATTACTTATCTGAGCAAAGGTGAATCCAGGTTTCTGAGTGATGGTTGGGTCCTGGTGGCGATCAGCATGCAGCATCTTTAAAAATCATCCACATTTTTGTTTGCTATTAATATATCTAAATTAATATTATTTTTAATAATTATGAATACATTATTTTTAAAAAAAAAAGTATTATTGATACTTACATTAATTGCCAAAACCAAACAAATTCACAATGTTAGACAGAAATTTCATGAATTTTTTTTAATCGTAATCGAACCGTCTAAGTGTTAGCAGTATATTTTTAAAGTAATATAATTAATTTTTTAATATTTTTAAGGTTTCTTATGTAAATTAATTATAAATGAATTATATATGGTTTTTTTTTAATTATTTTGAAATGGGATTTTTAATTTTTTAAATAGTGTTTTTTTTTTCTAAACAAACGGTTTCAATTCAATTAAACGATCGTGCAAAATAAGACAATAAGCTGTAATATTGTCTGGAATTGGTCTCAAGACTTTTATGTCAATTTTAACATCAACTGCCCGCATTTTAATATTTTTAGTTTGATAACGAGTATCAATTACAAAGATCGGTGAATCATTTTTAAATTTGTCGCATGAAAGCAGAGAGTCAAACCGAAATTTTTTATGTTCCGGTTTACGGTTACGTTTCTTATTTTTTTATTTTGGTTCGGTTTAACTCCGGTTTTAAATATTTTTATCGTTTCGCTTACGTTTCGGTTTAAATCCCGGTTCAAAACTGGTTTTTTTTTGTTATATTTATAAAAAAATGTAACAAAAAATATCATTTTACTAAAAAAAAAACATTAATAAAAAACAGAATGTACATTTAATATTATTAAAAAATCAGTTTTATTGTGAAACTCAAAGTAAAATAAAAACATAACAAAATAAAAATAATACTATCAGTGTATCAGTTCATTTATAACAAAAAAAAAAATTAAATGAAAAGAAAAAACAATATAAAATAAAATACTGTCCACGTAATTTAAAATAAAATACTGTATTTTATAATATTAAAAATTATTATTTAATTTGTAGATCAAAATGTTTTCCAAATTGTTTTCATTTAAATTTGTTCTTCTTTCACTTAGAATCATTTTTAATGATGTAAAGTTTCGTTCCACACTAACTTGTGTTGCTGGCACAGCCAGTATAATTTTTGCAAGTTCTGCCAATTCGGGAGTGGAAGTACTTCTTATTTTCCAATAATGTGAAACATCCGTGCTGGGTGGTTCCTGAGAAGGTGTAAAAGTATTTATTTGTAAATTAAGTTTCGCCATTTTATGTTCACTTTCGTGATTGATGATTGATGAATTTAAGTTGTAATTTATTTCCATTTCTTTTTCTGCGAGAAACTTATCCAATACAATGGAATTAGAAAGGGTTCAGAAAATATATTTTCAGAAAAATTTTCCCTGTTAGCAATTTTATTCAAAAAGGCAATGCATGGAATCTCTTTTTCATCAAATTTTCACAATTTTTTTTTCAGAAATTTTACACTAGCGGAACGAAAAAGAACGAAATTAACCAATAAAAAATACTTCTCCGGTTACGGTTCACTTGTATTTTATTATTTCGATTCCGTTTCGGTTTTCGGTTCATAAAATATAGTGGATTTTTTCGTTTTCGGTTCCGTTCCGGTTTGACTCTCTGCATGAAAGTAAAGGCTCTGATATTGCGTGATTATAATAAAAACTTCTAAAACGTGAATGCTTCATATGCTAAAGCATAACGATTTTATTAAAATCTAAATGCATATGGGTATGCTTCAAAATTTAAATATACTTTTATATCCGAGACATTACAGTGATGAAATTTTAAAGGATCTTTTTGAACATCATTTTGATTAGTTTGTAGAGCTAAAATAATAAAACGAGGTTTTTCAAGTTGTGAAACTGTTTGAAGATTCCAAATGTAATGAGTAACTTCTGCTGTTAATATAGGACATAATGGCAATTCCCAATTTCTAACAGCAATTTTCATGTAAGAACCACTTTCAATACTTTTATATAACTTTATTTTTTGATTATCTGACAAATTAATATGTTGAACTCTCCAACATATTTTTGTAATAGAAATTTTCGGTTTCTCACTAACATCAGAACATATCATTGAATTATTATCGATTTCAGAACGTGGTAATATCAATTCATATTTCGCATTAGGAATAATGTTTTTATAATCTTCTGCAAAACCTAGTAATCTATTTAAAGGAATGCAAAAATTAAAATAAAGTCCATTCATTTTAATTGATTCGTTGGTTGACCAACTTATATTGTACACAGCAGTACTTTCATTTTGATTGAGTGAAATGTAATTTTTTAATGTTGAAGTTATTCCAACTTTGTGGTTCTGATCAATTTCTTTGCCGTTAAGATGATAGCGAATAGATTCAAATAGAAATTGGTATAGCGTTAACTTTTTGAAGGTAATATATTTAAATTCTGATTTTGTATTTGTATTTTTATAGAGGGATCCAATCCACAATAGTTTATGAATAGTAAATATGAATACAAATGAGGACTAGCTATACTATCATCAAAAACAGGTTTAGTAAAAATATTCATTTTAATCTCTTTTTTAATTGATATCCAAGTAATTTGAGATATTGAGGATTGACTACTGTTAAACTGTTCTTTTTCTCCAAGCATTGACTTCCTTCTTCTCGAAATGGTTCTGATATACTAGATTGAGGTATTTTACTCATAGAACATATATGTGGTTGTTGATTCTCATTAAATACTATCATTTTGATGCTTTTAAATGTAATCTAACTGTTATTGTTTCTCCTTGAAAATTAATTAAATCTCCGTTCTGATCAAGCAATTTAATTGTAAGAGAACTTATATGATTGACAGTTACCGGTAAATAAATAACATTTTTAGGAACTTCAATGATTTTCTTACCGGGACTAACACCAATGGAAAATACATGCAAAATGCGTGCTTCTTGTCCGTTCATATACGCTCCTGCGATGGTATTACATTCTATTCTTACTATGTTTCTATTGTTAATATCAAGAAGAAGATCTGAAGTATGCCATCTCTTAAAGCTGATCATCTCTTTCTACTAAAATCTAATAATTTCCCAATAGTATCTTTTCTTTCAAAGTTAATCTCTTTCAATAATAAGAGCAAACATTTCACATTTTAATGTATTATTGTTTGCTCTTATTATTAACTTATCCGCATCTGTTTGAACAATATACTTTTTTCTGAGAAATTTTTCAATATCCTCAATTCCATATGAACCTGTGGGAATTATGATAGGTTTATCATCAATAATAAATGTGTTTTTCCCTCATCTATATTCGGTATGGAATGATACGTTTAAAAATCTACTAATCCACAAGTATATTCTTTTCCTTTCAAATATATATATGGGAAAAAAGTATTTATTAATACAGAAGAATTTCCGTTTAAAGTTATTGTTATCGACATGTCTATAATTAAGATAATGAGATAATTTAGATATACAACTTACTTTTATAGATTTCAAAGCTTAATTTATATTTGCATAAAAAAATCTATTTATGTTTTTGTACCATAAAATTTATTTAAAAAATCTTTCACTTATTTTATTCACTTTATGAATAAAGTTCTTTATCTAATTTTTTTGTTTCTTTCATTCCAAACAGAAAATAAAATAACCATAAGCTTGAATAAAATTAATGTAGGTCAATAATAATAAAAAAATGTTTGTATATGTGCTTTATTTACTGATAATTTTTTTGTTTTTGTTAACAACATGAAATAAAAATTTTAAAAATAAATGACCACAATTATATGAATTAAAGGTTTGATATCTATCTTAATTATAAACAATTTTATTTCCTAAATATTTAATTACTTCTAATGGAGGTTGTAAATTTCCAAAGCTGTCAAAATATTGTGTCCTTTGAGGATTTTTATAATAAGCTACCCAGTGGATTCCATTGTCATTGGAATTATCTAAATTTATTATACCACATTCATATTTCAAAGGTTTGTGTGCTGGTAAATTATCTCGCATAAAAACTCCACGGAAATACTTTAAGTGTTTTTGTTCAAATTCTTCTTAAAGTGCTTCTAAGTGCTTCCTTGGGTAGCTCATTTAATGGTTTTTTGAATTTAAATAAAGCCCACTACTTTTTTATATAGTTGTAAATGTAATCCTTTTCCTTCTTTTAATGCAATAGCTTCCATCATTTTATTATGACATTTCCTTTCTTGTAACTTCTTGTAACCATTTTTAGCATCGTTTATAGCCTTAGCTACTCAGCAGCAGCTACTTATAGCAGCACCTCCTGATAATGAACCAATAGCTGAAAGACCCGCAAATATAGGAATTAAAGATAAAACTCCTCCAAGTTTTGGTACTGGAATTATTCTAGGGATATCAATATTTTTTTTCTGTTCTCTAGAAGACTTTCGAACTGCTTGCAAAGCAATTCTTATAGTATTTTTATGACTCATAATCCCATTGTCATTCCAATGTCTGCCCTTTTGAGAGAAAGCAGATCATTGGATCGTCTTAAATCGGTTTTGGGCCATAGTAGATATGTACGCACTTGGGCCAGACAGGTCAGTATGTCAAGGTCACCCGGAAGTAGGTCAAGGTCACCCGGAAATGGGTCATGGTCACCCGGAAGTAGGTCAAACCGTAATTAGGTCAGACAGGAAATAGGTTAATGTCATAAAAATAGGTCAGACAGGCGGCGGCCGCCAGACAAGTGTAGTTGTTTATAAAGATTGTACACTTCTTTTTAGTAATAGGTAAACATGGAAATAGTAAGAAAAAATTGCTTTTTATTTTTGCTTGCAATTTTGAGATGTTTTTGCTTGCATTTTTGATATGTTTGCATTTATTTCTTGTTTTCTTTTTCTTTCTTTTTTTTTATGACAAATATTTAAAGAAGAGGAAGGAAAAACCATTAATTAATTGTTATGTAACAATGTTGAAAAAAAAAAAAGAGGAAATCAAAAAAATATCTAGCGTGGTACATGTTTACTTATTGATGTATACTTGGCTTAAGAAATAGGCGCATATGAAAGTAGAAAGGAAAAATGCTTTATAAAATTTAAAGAGAAAAATGATAACAGAGCAAAATAAGTTTAACTACATTTCTTTAAAATTTTGCAACTATTTTTAAAAATTAAAAGAAAAGGTGAAAACTGGTTATTTAAATTTTACATAAAGATTCAACCTTGACAAAATTGATGCAATTTTGAGAAGAATTTATTTCTTGTTGTTTTCTTTTTTTTTGTTGTTTTCTTTAAACAGATTTGTTTATATGTTTGAAATAATTTTTTCAAATAACAAGCAAGACATTATGTATAAATTGTGTAAAAAGTTAAAAAATGGTTAATAGAGTGAAAATTCTAAGATTGGAAACGTTCGCGGTCGGTTGTTTATAAATAAAAAAAATCGAAAATAAAAAAATAAAAAATGAATACAGAAAAATTCACGATGAAATCTATAAAATCAGTGAATGTAAAACGATTCAATATTTTTGGAAAAAAATTGGAGTTTATAATAAATCCAGTACCACACAACAAAGATCCAATAGATTGGATTAAAACCGGTATTGAAGATTCAGCAATTTCATTGAAAATGTTGACCCTAGTGACAAAATTGGTGTCACTTTTGGTTGCCAAAGTTTTCATGAACGTGCTCCAGTCTGGATCAATTTTAAAGAAGCAAAAGACCTTGACATTTCGGAAATTTGGAAAGTTATTTCAAAAA
Organism: Poecilobothrus nobilitatus; assembly: GCA_947095535.1. Taxonomy (NCBI): domain Eukaryota; kingdom Metazoa; phylum Arthropoda; class Insecta; order Diptera; family Dolichopodidae; genus Poecilobothrus; species Poecilobothrus nobilitatus. Next base: position 271,119,945 of record OX352772.1, read on the forward strand.
TTTTCCAAAGCAACTCCCAAAGATAATCTACAGATACGTTCTGTATAAATGTTACATATGTACGACTTCCAGCGGGAAGAGGTAGAGGAAAAAGATACAACAATTTTGAAGAAGAATGTAATAAAAGAAGAGGCATAATTTCAATTAAAAACAAAGATGATCTATGCTTACTACGTGCGTTTGTTGTTGCTATCTCATTCAGAGAAAAATTGACTACTGTAAAATGCGGAAAGATGTAGGTCAACTTCAATTGAAAGCAGCGTTACAACTAATTAGAAATTCAAATGTAAGCATCCCAGCAAAAGGCGCTAGTATCAGTATCAAATATCTAATTGTAGTTTTTAATTTCAGAGAAAAAGGAAAATCGATTATTTTTCAAGGTGAAGAAGATAAGGAAAAAATATTGAATTTGATATACGATAAAGGTCACTTCAATATAATTACATCATTAACAGCAGCATTTAGTTGTGGTTACTTTTGCGAAACATGTAATGTGCCGTATAACAATAGATTGTCTCACAGATGTAAACAGTCGTGTTTCTTTTGCAAATCATCTCCAGAGTGTGACGTATGCAATCGATGTGATGTATGCAATCGAAGTTTCAAAGGTCAAACTTGTTTTGATAATCATAAAGCAAAATCATCTACAAATAAAAAATCTATTTGCACTCTAATAAATTCCTGTACAAAATGCTTTAAAGTATGCAGAGCTGATGTAAATCATATATGCTATGGACATTTGTCTAAAAACTGTAATACAAATATTGCTTCAGATCACCAATGCTTTATTACACCATGTAAAGAATTAGCTGAACTTAAGAATACATTATATATTTTCTACGATCTCGAAACAACTCAAGATGATATCATCGGGGAGAAACTTCATGAAGGTGTTGCAATAGGGGATATAATTGAACATCAGCCTGATTTATGTATTTTTGAACAACGTTGCACGCGTTGTATATTATCTAATGTTGAAAGATGCAATTTTTGTGGACTTCGACAACATGTGTTGAAACAAAATCCAATGCAAATGTTTTTAGAATATATACTCAACCAAAAAAAAATATTTGATAAAGTTGTAGTTATTGCACATAATGGACAATCATTTGATAATCAGTTTTATTAAACTATATCTTAGAAAAAACTATCATCAAACCAAAACTAATAATGAGGGGAACAAAGATAATTTTAATGCTGTTAGATAATGTGAAATTTATTGATTCATTAAACTATTTTCCAATGCCGTTATCTAGTTTACCGAAAGCATTTGATTTAGATATAAATTTAAAAAAAGGATATTTTCCTCATATGTTTAATCGTAAAAATAATATAAAATAAAATGGAAAGTTGCCCGTTGGAAATATTACTGTTATAATTCAATGAATGCATCGGAAAGAACAATTTCTTGAATGGTATGAAGTAAATAAAAACAAGTCTTTTAACCTCTAAAATGAACTTGTACAATATTGTATGAATGACGTAAAAATTTTGGCAGCAGCCTGTATTAAATTCAGACAGCTATTTTTGGAAGAATGTAAGTTTGAGCCTTTTTTAGAGGCCACTACAATTGCTTCAGCGTGTAATTTGGTTTTTAGAAGGAACTTTTTAAAACCGTATACAATTCGACTTATACCTCAACAAGGATATCGCTTATCAAAAAACCAGTCAATCATTGCCATAAAATGGTTAATGTGGGAAGAAAAACAAAGAAAAATAAAAATTCAGCATAGTGGTAATGGAAAAGAAGAAGTTATTTTTGGTCTTCGTGTTGACGGATATTGTACAGACACAAAACAAATATTTGAGTTTTGTGGCTGTTATTACCATGGCCATCCAAAATGTTTCATAAATAATAATCATAAAAAATTTGAAACACGTTATGAGGCTACATTATCATCATTAAAGCCAATAAATTACGATCTTTAGGTTATCAAGTAATTGAAAAGTGGGAGTGTGAATTTCGAAACGAAATGAGATCAAAAGAATACGGACCATTTTTCTCAAAATTGGGGAACGAAAGTTTGATACCACTAAAATCACGTGACGCGTTTTATGGCGGTAGAACAGGAAACACAAGAACATATTATAAATGTGCACCTGGTGAGAAAATAATGTATATAGATATATGCTCACTATATTCTTGGGTGTGTAAATACCGAAAATTTCCAGTGGGTCATCCAAAGTTCATGTTGGACAAATTTAGTGCAATAAATTAAATTTAAATGATACTGAAGGATTAATAAAGGCATTGATACTTCCTCCAGAAAAACTCTATCACCCGGTTTTGCCTATAAATCAAAATAATAAGCTAATGTTTTCCTGCTGTCAAACATCTAGCATGGAAATAAATAATGATGACTGCTCTCATGACAATCGTAGTAGGTCAATTTTAAGAACATCGGTTATAGATGAAGTAAGAGAAGCAGTTAAACAGGGATACAAAATTGTGCAAATATACGAGGTATGGGAGTATACTGTTAAACAATTTAATCCCCTTACATCACAACAAGGAATTTTCACTAAAATGATGAACAAGTTCCTTAAAATTAAACAAGAAGCTTCTGGCTGGCCTAGCTTTTGTAGAACATCAAAGGAAAAGTGCAAATATTTAGAAAAATTTTCCAAAGTGGAAGGTATAAATTTACAGTTTAATGAAATAGAAAAAAATGCTGGACTTAGATCATTAGCTAAATTAATGTTAAACTCTTTCTGGGGTAAATTTGGACAGAGAGAAAATCAATCAAAAACTGAAATAATAAATGAGCCGTATGAATTATTTACTCTTCTTACTGATCCTTCAAAGAATGTAAATCAAATAACTCCAATAAACGAAAAAACAGTTTTGGTAAATTGGGAATACAAAGAAGCAACAGCTGAATCATTATCAACAGTTAACGTTTGCATAGCTGCTTACACTACTACACAAGCTCGTTTAAAATTGTATTCTTATTTAAACAATTTAAAAGAACGAGTTTTGTATTATGATACTGATTCAGAAATATATGTAGCACGCGAAGGAGAATAATATCCTCCAACAGGAGTTTTCATAGGAGATATGACAGATGAGCTTGAAGAATATGGAATAGGAAGTTACATTGCAGAATTTGTCAGTGGGGGTGCAAAGAACTATGCATCCAAAATATATAGTACCAACTTCAAATGTGAAAAAACTGTTTGCAAAGTCAAAGGTATTTATTTAAATTATAACGCTTCACAAGAAATAAAGTTTAGCTCTATGAAACAGTTAGTTAAAAAATTAAACAAATTTTCAACAAATAAATATAACATTTCCTAGTATTCGTCGAACATACGATCACAGAGTCATCACTGTTCCTGAAAGAAAGACATATCGAATAAATTCCAGAAAACGAATTTTTACAAATGATTATACTTCAGTTCCTTATGGCTTCAAAAAGAAAAAAATTTAAAAATTATTGTTAATATATTGTAAAAATTTTATATTTTAAACTATTAAATTAGAGTATTGAAAAAATATCTTTTAATTTTACAGTTTTTAATTTTCAGAATATAGTCGAAAATTTATTTACATAATATCTATATGTAAATAAATTTTGGGGCTTCGGTAGCGTAGTGGGTAGGCGTGTGGTGTATTAACCGAAGGAGTGTGGGTTCAATCCCTGCACAGGTCGTAAGTGTTTTTTTTGTTTACATACCCCCTTACCAAATATAATGTAAATATATAGTATATAATATAAACAAAATAAATAATATTAGTATATAATTTAATAATAGTATAAAAACCTATAATGGCCTTAGTAGCCGATGGTTCAATAATATTGCATTACATTTATGTATGTAATATTAATATAAATAAATAAATAAATAAATAAATAAATTTTATAATCTATATATATGTATATATATATATATATTTTATGCAAATTCACAGTTGCAGTTTAACTTTTCAATAGTAATGTCAAAAGCATAAATAGTATCTGAAATTCATCGTCCAGTTAGACGTAAATATCTCAAAGAGGGTTAAATGATACATGGGAAATTGATCTTGTAGATATGTCGGCCTATCAAAAAGTGAATAATGGATACAAGTTCCTTTTAACTGTTATCGATATATTTCCGAAATATGGCGAAAAAATTAAATCAAAGGGAGCAGATGACGTACTTAAAAGTATAGAAAAGATTTTTAAAAGGGAGGGGAAGTCTCCAAAAAATATTCATTCTGACCAGGGAAAAGAATTTTACAACAAAAAATTCCAAAATTTGATGAAAAGCTATAAAATAAATCACTATCATACTTATTCAGAAATGAAGGCTAGTGTTTGTGAAAGGTTTAACAGAACATTAAAATCAATTATGTGGAAACAGTTTAGTTTACAAGGATATTTTAAATGGATAGAACTTTTACCAAAACTAATTGAAAAATATAATAACACAAAACACAGTACAATTAACTTAAAACAAACCAAGTTACATCACAAAATGAAAAACAAATTCTTCGTTCAATTTACAATTACCCTAAAATATTTAATAAGGGAAAATTTAATGTTGGTGATTTTGTTAGAATTGCGAGATCTAAAGGTACTTTTCAAAAAAGATATGAACCTAACTATTCAACTGAAGTTTTTGAAATAGCTTTCAAAAACAAGACAGACTCGATTACATATAGTTTAAAAGATTATAAAAATAAATTAGTTCATGGTGGCTTCTATGAACAGGAACTAACCAGTGTCAAAGACCCCAATGCTTATTTAATTGAAAAATTTTAAAACGAAAAGGCACTAAAGTATATGTATATAAAGGCAATAAAGTAAATATTTAGGCTTTGACAATAGTCATAATCAATGGATAAGTAAATACGATATTCTTTCATAAAAAAGTTATAATTAGAATTTATGTAAAAAACTTTTTCTTAACTTTAGAGGACTGTTAAATGCAACAATGTTGTAAAAATGCTAATAGAAAAAATAAAAATAGAAAAATATTAGAAAAATATTTTTATTATACTAATAAAAATAAAAAATTTAGGAATAGGTAAATAAAAAATAATATTCTTTCATAAAAAAGTATAATTAGAATTTATGTAAAAGATCTTTTCTTAACTTTAGAACACTGTTAAATGCAACAATGTTGTAAAAATGCTAATAGAAAAAATTATAGTTTTATTATAATCAATTGGAATTTATTACATTAATAAACAACTTACTTTACAACTTTTGGTTTTTAACTAGTTTTCTTAAGAATTTTGATTTCTAAACAATGATAATACAATTATTTAGAAGAAAAATTTAGTATAAATAAAGTGGGATCTTTCTTAAGATATATCAATTCAAAGAAAGAGCTCAACATAATAATACAACAAGAAAGCAAAATGGAAAACACAGCAGAGATTTTTGCCTACGCTCAACAAATAGAGCCAACACAGGAGTTGGCTCCAATTAAAAGAAAAATAATAAGAAGTCAGCAAGAATCGCAGACACATCAACAACAACATCATCACCATAATCATCATCAACAACAACAATAACCACAACAGCAACAGCAACAACATCAACAATTTCAACAACAACCACAACAGCAACAGCAACAACATCAATAATTTCAACAACAACAACAAAAAAAAATCATTCTTCTTCAAGAAGAAGAACCACCAGCTAAAAAAAGCTTCAAAGAAGCTTTTAATAAGAAAAATTTTCAGATTCAGGTTTATATGTACCTAAATTGATTTTGAAATTGAAATTGACAAAATTGATTTATTTAATATTTTTTTTTTTCGTAAAAACACAGGTATTTCATAAAAGAGCCAAGAAAAATTACATTAAATTTTACAATTAATATTTACAAAATTCAATTTTTGAACCGAAATAAAAATCTCTACTTGCTACCTTGTAACATTTTTTTTGTACAGATTTATATGTATTTCTTTTACTATTTGAAATTTTCACATGATTTATAAACCATCTAATTAGATTTAAAAATCCAATTTTACATTTCTTTATTTATATACTCTGAAAACTTGAAGTTTGACTGGGTGCTACAGTATATAACGCAGTTCAATTTTATTAGCAAATCATTTTCAATTTAATATTTGTAAGACATTTAATTAAAATGGCAGCTGATTCAACAACATTTCCATTTACTGAAGAAACTGCAATAGTCAGTATACTAAATGAGCTCCAAGTTAATGAAATTACATCCACCGTAGATGAGGAGGAATTAATGGAAACTGAAGAATTCATACCACCGTTTCAAGTATTAGATAAAGATATAGTGGAACAGTAAGTAAACTCTTTTACAAATTTTTTACAAGGTTCTTTAATTCCAACTAAACAAATATCTTTTACAAATAAAGTATTTTTATCATCACAACAAAACTTTACGTCCACAAGTGCACAGGACGATGACATCTTGTTGAATATTCAAATACATGTTTCAATATTCTATTTATAGATTTGTGAATATATTTCGATTTTTATCAATTTGTATGCTTGTATCAAATTCTCCATAAACAATAGCAGTTAGTGTAGATGTAAGTGGTTTTGATAGCCTTGTCTCAATTCTAACTGTACTCTCGTTTAGTAAACCTTGACATACTTCATTTCCAGATGCATATAGAGTTAAATCAAAAGCAAGTATAAAAAATCCATTACTAAACATAGACTTTGTTATCTGATGACCTTTATCATTGTGGTAAACTCCAGTTCCTGAAAAAAGTGTGCTGTATGCTCTTGTGCAGGAATTATTTTCATCTGAAGAACTGGTTTCAATTGCTGAATTAGGTATTTGAACACCATTTACATTTAACACAAATTGTGAAATATCAAAATGTTTAAAATTGAATGGGTTTTTTGATCTTTTTCCAGAGTAACCCACATTTTCTGTCTTACAAAAAATTATTGTGTTTGGCAACTGCCCAATAAAAACATTATCAAGTGATATTGACGAGCTGTTCATTGGAATTGTAAAACTTTTTACTTCAACGCGTTTATAATTATATTTAGCATTGGATTTTCCAAGAACAGCATTGTGTGCTAACAGTACGCTTCGATTAACGGTAACATGCCTCATAAATAGCGTGGCTTCTATAATTTTTAATTGTGATTCATCAGAATCGTCTGCAAATAGATAAAAATCCGATTTTTCAAGTGTTAAAACTATACGAATGTCAACATTATTTATAAGTAGGTAGGTTGATTAAACATATCAACGTGTAGTTTACCCATAAGTTCTACTACATTGCTATTATGATAAATTTTTGGCGCTCTTTTGAACCATTATTACCAGTTTTAGCTATATTTGCTTTATCTAAAACCCATCCTGCACATTCTAAATGAGTTGCAGCAGCATCTGTACTATAATTTAATAAAGATTCAATATAAGCTCTATAGTGATAATTTCCATCAGATGGTGTTATATTTTTGCCATTTAATTGAACATTACATTGTTTTATTAAAGAATGTAAAATGTTATTAACTACACTTGGTTGTATTATTATTCTTCCTTCAGTATTTTTATCATTATTCCATTGCGTTCCATCTTTCTTTAAGATCTGTACTTTTAATCTCAAATGACCCAGTGAAACAAATTCAATAGTTGAAGGGTTGTCTAAAGAAGCAATAGGATTGTAGGAAACTTCTTCAGATCGTAAAATGCTAGACTGAATTGGTTGGGTTTTAAAAATATCCAATTCAGATTTCATACACTCAATCATAATTAATCAAAAATATCTTTATGTTTCTTTTTGTTATTATCTTTGCGTCGTTTTGACGTAAAATAGTTTAAATTTTTAATGAATGGTCTTTTTATAGCTTTTCGTTTTCTTTTACCAGAACCATACATTTCACTCAGTTTTCGTACGGCATCACGACGTACATTTTTAACAACCTCGTTACTACGATCTTGCATAACTTCTTTTACATTTGCACTAGATGCAATATCAGATAAAGCATTAATAACAGAGTTAATAACCTCTTTTTTCAAAATATCAGCGGCTAAAATAAATAATGGTTTCAAATATCTGAAAAGTCCCCCAAAAAAGCTTCCCAATCCACGGCCTCTTTGAAAAGGTACGGTTGAATGTAAGAAAGGGCCGATATCATCAAGTCCTCTACCAGATTGAATTAAATAATACTTATAGTATACTCTCTCCATAATGAATAAAATAAAATAATATATAGTTTTGTAAAATCGCTTTTATTTATACTTTTTTAAAATGTAATACAATTTTTGTTGGAATTGAACTATTGGAAAAGTTTATTTTGTATCCATATTTATCACATAAAAGTAATGAAATGTTATTAAATGATTTCTCTACATTGCAATATTGAATATTACTGAATTCTTTTACACTGATACTGTAAAATACTGATACTGAAAGAATTTTGTATGTTAACAGATCTTAAACATCTTACATCTTTATCACCTATTTTTTGCGGTTCAATTATATCTGTGTATATAAAAATTCAAGGTTCAATTATATCTGGTTTAATAATTGGAATTAATTGTACACTATTTATACAAGTTTTGAAAGCTTCTATTACACGAGGTTTATATTTTTTAAATTCTGTAACTTTCGAAGATACTTGATTGAAACATGTTGTCAAAAGTCCTTCCAGGGTGTAAGCGTAATTTGCTCTTATTTTTATATCTATTTTAGGTCTAGTAACACATATTGTAGTGTAACTTATATTTTTAGACATCTCCTCAGCTTTTGTTGGTTGTATATAATTAACATCATCGTTTATAAAATTAAAAATTCTCCAAATCAACTGTCGTTCAACTTCTTTTCTTGTAAACCTATTAAGTGGGCGTATATTTTGAATAAGTGTTGGTAGTAGAAAAACTTTCCAGTCACATATCATTTGTTTTTCTATGTATGGAATATATGATGTTCCAACTCCTATCATATCTTTCTGCATACCTTTAATAAATATTTGAATACTTTTTCCCATTCTTCACCATACACATTTGGAATGAAATCATTAAAATAGATTTCTGAAATACCGGCTTTCCACCTTGAACCACACATATATTTATGATTCAAGGTGGAAAGTCGGTTTTATTTTATTTGTAAAAGATGATAATGAATTTTCTGGATAATAGTTCATAGATGAATCACTAAGTAAAGTGACATAAAATTCATCATTTACTTGTATGTTGTCCATGAGCTTGCGGATTTATTCTTACGAATTGGAAAATTAAGTTCTGCTTGAGTATTACCTGCTATAGCTTACCTTAAAACACGTCTTGATGAATTATTCAACTCTTTAGTATTTATAGTTTTTTCTTTTTTCGTTGGTGGGCTTGCGCTATCTAAAGGAACAGTTATAATGTCTCCGGTATCAGTTTCCAAAATTTGTACATTTTGATTTCTAATTGATTTTCTTTTTCTAAGACGTTCTCCAACTGAAGCGGCTGAGAATGCTTTTGTTAAAATATTTTCTTGAATTTCATCATCAAATACTTCGTCATCAGCTTCTTTTTCATATACTTCTTCTTCAGGTACAACTTGTGTTCCAACATTTTTATATTCAGGAAAATGCGACTGAGTTTCCGCATCTATATACATTGGTTTTGCACGAGTTTAGTACCTTTTGTTTCCGTAATTTTTATGGAAATTTCCGTATTCTTTCCTCTTTATTTCTAGGAAGTTCACGTTTTTTGTTTCTTATTTTAAATAGATTTTGTCTGTATAAATACCATTTTTGAGTGTCCGTAAGATGTTTATTTATCAATATTTTTTATCGTTGAATTTCTTTATCGTTGAAAATTTTTTTATCGTTGAAAACCGCCACGTTGAATAATAAGTTTTCTTTAGCTATTTATAAATTTTTTACGACAAATGAGTGATCTTAATTCCTTTTTTTTTATTCCTTATTACTATATTCTACATCTTTGATATATTTTGGAACGGCATTTTTGTCTGGATTACACCAAATAATTCTATTAATATGTGGTTGTATATTTTCTTTTTTATATTTTATTAAATTATGAATAAAAGTGATTTTACCACAGCATGATGGCCCCGCAACCATCATAGTAAATTGGTGAAACAGCATATTTGTATTAGTTAAAAACTAATATTGGTAACCTATATTAATAGGAAAAGCTCTTTGGCCAAAGTGAATATAAATGTAAATTTAGTAATTCTAATGAACATTATTCTAACGCAGCCTGACTATCTGACAGAATACGTACTTGTTTCATAGTCAAAACGCTTCAATTCAGTAGAATCAAGGCTTCTTGAATTGCCACAATTTCCGCTTGGAAGACTCTACAATGGTCTGCTATTCGGAGATTATGAGTGCTATTCAGATTATCTGAGAAGACCCCGCATCCTATACTGCTGTTCATTTTTGAACCATCAGTGTAGAATTGTACTCCTTCGAAGGTCATCACTGTGTTCGAGTTCCAACTATCACGGCTTGGGATGCTCGTCACATGAGATTTCCTGAAAAAAAAAATGAGGGACGTGTAGTCCACCAAGGCGGGAGTGGACTTAAATATGTTTATGATATCCGAGTGACCTTCTCGTGAATTGATTTTGTTTAGTGCAAGTTGCAAAACGTCCTTGAGACTGTCAAGGAACTTGCCACTGACCACGACAGCAACATCGTCCTCATAAGCAATTGTTGTGCAGCCCGCCTCTTCCAGGTTTTTAAGCGGTTTATTTACCACCATATTCCAAAGAAGGGGAGATAACACCCCCTCTTTTCACAAACCTTTTTGCTGAAGCGTTGCCTAAGTTGGCACTGATACCCCTGCTATTTAGCATATTAGTTATCAGTGCTCTTAGCTCCGGTTCAACTCCTAGGCTTATGAGTGCGTCTACAATTGCTGCCTGATTGACGTTATTAAACGCTCCCTCAATGTCTATAAAAGCTGCAAGACTATACTCTTTGCAATTTAAAGATCTTTCAATCAAGCTCGTCAAAGTGTGAAAAGCAGTATCCACTGACTTCCCTTCACAGTAAGCATGTTGAGAGGCTGTCAACAGATTTTTATCTAAGTTGCAGCAGATATGGATGGCGATCAATCTTTCTAAGGGTTTTAGAAGGAAGGATGACATGCTTATAGGCCGACAGTCCTTCGCATAGACGTGACTACTTTTGCCGGCCTTGGGTATGAACACTACTCTGACTTGTTTCCATTTATCCGGGATAAGCCCCAAATTAAGACAACCACAGAAAATGCTTTTTAGCCAAGCCAGGGTAGTAGATGCAGTTTGCTGGATCTCAGCGGGTATAATTCCATCCGGTCCGCTTGACTTGAATGGTTTGAAACTATCTATAGCCCATTGTAGTTTGCCTCCTGTAACCACCACTTCTGAAATAGTAGGAGGATGATTCACAACACAAGCCACCTCTGAGCTGTTATTTGTGCACCCAGGACAATGGGTTTTTAAAAGTAATTCCAACAACTCCTCGCTTGTGGTAGCCCAGCTGCCATCCTCTTTTTTAAGAAGACTAGGGACCATGGGGTTTGTCGATAGAATTTTCCTAAGTCTAGATGCTTTGGAGACGTTTTCTATACCTCCGCAAAATAGTCTCCAGGTGTCTCTTTTCGACTTTTTTAGTGCTTTTTTATACTGACTAAGAGCCGTTTTATAAGAGCTCCAGTCCTGTACCTTATACGTTTTTTTGGCATTATTAAAAGCCCTCCTACTATCTTTCCTTAGAGCTTTGATTTCATCCTTCCACTAAGGTGGTTAAAGTTTTCCCCTAGGCTTACTGATGGGACACGAATGCTCTAAGGACTTATTGTAGGCCTTAGTAAAAACGTTTACTAGGCTATTTAGATCCTGGATATTTTTAGGAATTCCAGGTGTTAAGGAGGGAAGCGTTGAATTTAAGTGCTTTCTATATTTGTTCCAGTCAGTTCTCTTAGGATTTCGATAGACTGACTTTATTGGAGGACTTTCGTCCAGACTGAACTCAAGGTATCTGTGATCTGAGAAGGAATGCTCATCAGAAACTTTCCTTGAGTTTATTTTAGAATAAATGACGTCCGAGACTAAGGTTATGTTTAGGACTTCTTGCCTATTACTAGTAACATAGGTAGGTTCCCTGCCAATGTTACAGATAAGAAGGTTAGTACTTAAAATGTAATCAAAAAGTGACTCACCTCTTTCTTTGGTATCCGAACTACCTCAGATGTCTTAGTGGGCATTGGCGTCGCAGCTTATGATGACCCCAATGTTCATCCTTCTAGCATCCGCTATCAATCCTGCCAGATTGGATGGAGGGAGTGAATTCTGCTAGTCGTGAGGAAGGTACGCCCGCAGCAACCCAGACCCTTAAGTTTTTTAGCTTTAGGCTCGCCGCGACCAGATCAACATCACTGTAGTTATACATAAAAGTTAAATTTAATGTATTTTTGGAAAGTATGCACCCTCTAGGTCTGCATACCTCTTTATTATACAACAACGTGTATCCTGGTATTTTGAGTCCATGAACCTGTTTTTTTGGCACTCATAGCTCTTCAATAAAGATAATATCCTCACCCGTTCTCCTGAGGCGGATTTCAAATGCGGTGGACGCCGTTTTGGAGTGATGGAAATTTTGACAATGACCAACGCCTGTCGGGATTCTCCTACTACTTCCCCTACTTTGGCAATCTTCCAATTGTGAGTTGAAAGTTGGGGATTTGACACTTTCATCATTTTGATGATCGTGTCTGCTTCGACAGGTTCTCTCGGTAGCCATACCCCAGTTCTTGGCCTGCTAGGGATTTCCTCCCTGCTTACAGCTTTGAGCTTGGCCCCCGGCCACAGACTTCCTACCTTATCTATTGCCTGCTTGTAGAGATCTGCCGATCTCTGATCAGCACAAGCAGTCAATTTAACGTGGCCCTGATGCCAGCCAACGTCTCTACAGGAGGGTGGTGGTCCCGGATTTTCTTCCAGTACCTGGAAGAAAGTTATGTTTAAAGCAACAACAACCTTCTTCCAGTTACTGGGAGAGATACTCCCATCCTCTAACCCCTCATCAATGATTGCCAGAATTAAACTATCCTTTGCAATTTCATTGAAAGGCTTGGTTACCTGGTTGCTCCCTAGCAACCTAGTCTTTTTGGAACTACCCTGTGGCTCATCTTGTGACCTCTGTCTCTTGGACATAAGGCCCTTCGATGAACCTGGGATTTGTCCTTCTTGGGGCTTGACCTGGCCTACTACTGTTTTGGCCCAGGCTAAGGAATTCTTTTGCGCCTGAGATAACTGACCAATATTGAGAGAGCTTAACCTCTCAATAATTTTATAGGCCGACCGTTTATCGGAGAAGGCTTGTTTCGACGAGCGCACTTTGCGTACCGTCCTTGGTTGTTCGCGACTTTCCTTGGCACTGCTGGTGCCCGGTTTGGTCGCTTTACTTGTCGACTTTTGGGAAGTGCCGGCTAACTCTTTTTTGGAATCTTCTTTTTTTTAAATTTGTTCCATATTTGAACCCACGAGTACGAAAAAAGGGAAGGTCCGCCCTATGCAGAGATTCGTATACATAGGATAAGGCTAATTAATTCGGAGGGTCGCCACATACTCCGAATACTCTGTTCACGATTGGGCTATTTTTAAGACTGGGCCCCCAGCCCAACCACCTATCTGGTGATTATTTCCGGTCGGCACCCACGAGGAGGGTTTGGATTGAGGATTTTTGCCGACCATTGCATTTGTAACTAAAAGTGCATTTGTGTTTTTCTCCTAAACTTGAGTTTCTAGATTTAAATCTTTGCCAAGCTTTATCGGCGAGTACAATATCAGCTCTATTACGATGATGTTGATCAGTATTTTGATAATATGCTATATCATGCTCATGACAAGCCTTATCTAAACCATTAATTCCTTTATTACCGTGAGCTAATCGTTTTTCTAATTTAGTTCCAGGCCCGCAATATTATACCCTAGTAAATGTGCTTCAAATGGTAAAGTGTTAATCAAAGTATTAATAATACCTTTCCTGTTAACGGTTTTTTTTTTATTTAGGAAAGTTCATCAGACACTAATCATCTTTTTATAGATTAGTTATATAAAACTATTTTTTTTATCGATAGTTGAAAGAAATGAAATTTATAAAAGTGGACAATTCAATAAAAGTAAAAAATTTTGATGGACATTTTTGGAGAAAAGAAGAAAAACATGGCGAATTATTTCCAAATAGTATAATAGGATTAATAGTAGAACCCTCAAATTGTTGTAAAACTAATATTATGCTAAGCAAGCTTTTAGATTCTAAAGGACTTAAATTTAAAAACCTATACATTTATCCCAAGACATTACATCAACCTAAATATGAATACTTAAAGAAATTAATAAAATCAATTAAAGAAATGGGCTACAATGAATTTTCAAATAATGCTGATATAATTAATCCATCTGCTTCTAAATCTATATATTCTGTATTTATATTTGATGATGTGGCTTGTGATAAACAAAATACTATAAGAGATTACTTTTGTATGGGGAGACATCAGTTGATAGCTTTTATTTATGTCAATCATATACAAAAATTTCCAAACATTTAGTTAGAGATAATGCAAACTTTTTAATTATATTTAAGCAAGATCATTTAAATTTAAAACATATTTATAATGATCATGTGAATTTAGATATGTCTTACAATGATTTTAAAAAATTGAGTGCATGTTGTTGGAATGATGAGTATGGGTTTCTCTTAATAGATAAAGACAATAATTTAAATAATGGTCGCTATAGAAAAAAATTTGAAGAATTCATCAGGATTTAAAAAATAAAATATCAGCTTATTTTTTATAAATAAACAGTTAACAGCAGATAAGAGTTAACAATCGAGCAGTTAACAACAGAGCTGTTAGCAGTTAACAATAGAGCAGCTTTTCAGTTAACAACAGAGCTGTCAGCAGTTAACAATAGAGCAGTTTTCAGTTAACAACAGAGCTGTTAGCAGTTAACAATAGAGCAGTTATCAGTTAACAATAGAGTAGTTATCAGTTAACAATAGAGCAGTTATCAGTTAACAATAGACCAGCAGTTATCGAATAACAGTAGAATATTATAGAATTGTTAACAAAAGTCCAAAAATGAATGAAAAACTTAGGAAAAATTTAATCAAAACTCGAAAAAGTTTTTTAAAAAAATTTCATTCTTTGAAATTTGGGAAAACTAACAGAAGATCGAAATATGGAAGCATCATTTAACCCCATTGTTAAACCGTTAAAAGAATTAACTGATGTTATGAAACAACAACAACATTCGAAAAGTTTTATTAAACCGGTTAAAAATCGGAAATAAAACAACAGTTTCATGATGGTGATAAGTCTTTCGAATCGCCTAACAACAAAAGTAATTCTTGGAGTAAATTTAAAACTTCAACGCCGAACAGTATAAAATTTGAAACGTTAACTGAAACTAATAACGCTAATGATGAATCCAATTTTACAATTTTACAATTGCTTTTTCCCAACAAGTCAACATATGGACCCTATTTTGATAAGTCATCAAATTCTCAAAAAATTGAAAATTTTATTTTATTTAAGCTAATTTTAAAATAGATGAGATTACTAAAAATATATTGATTCACGATGAAGTTTTTAAACGAAAAAACGATTTATATGAATTAATATTAAAAAAAAAGCCTACAAACTATACTGAAAGTGATCTAAATGTGTATCGTCAAATACTTGATAAAAGAAATGTACATAGAAGAAATTATAAAAATTCAGAACAAATACGTGGAAACAAAAGTTTTAAATATAAGAATATTTTAAGAAAATTATATGAACAAGATTAACACTAGAAAGAAAAAAATTGGTATGGCATACACAAAAAAACGATTTACAAAATTTTCACCTACTACAACAAGAACACATTTGAATTATATCAATCAACCAAATCAGTATTTTTATTGGGATGATCCACATGAGTTGGTTGATACATTAAGACTTTTAATTGTATCGCAATCAGCTGGAAACAACAATCATCATAATGAAATTATATCTATAACTGAAGAGTTGTGAGAAGCAAATATAATTAAATAATATTTTTACAATAGCAATCAGTAAAAATCAAAATGCCACTTCACAAGTTTGGGCGTAGTGCAGCTTCGTATTCTTTTAGAGAACTCAATACTAGAGGATCTCCAAGCATAGGTTTCAAATTAACTTCTGAAGATAATTATGATTTAGATAATAAAATTTTATCAAATGTTCAAGATCCAATTGATGGCAGTGACGCAGCAACACAAAAAATTTGTCAATAATCAACTTTTTTTTAAAAAAAGAAATATTCATGTTTATTACAAATGTCAAATATCGTATATTAAATATCGTTTAAATCTATCGTCTATCATTTTTCTTGGTATTACGAAGTATTACAAAATGATATACGATAAACTTAAATCATAAAGAAATCATATGTATATGATTTTTTTATGCTTAAATCTAACGAAAAAGCTTTTTTATGTATGACATAAAATAACATGAAAAACATTCGGAAATTTCAAAAGTTAATTTTATTTCAAATTTATTTGAAAGGTTTAGACAGCTTTGTTTTAAAAAAATTATAAAATGCTATCTGCGGAGTTTTTTTTTTATTTTGCAAATAATTTTACGTTTCTTTACTTTTTTTTTAAATACTTACATTTTTCTAATAAAAAAATTTTTAAATCATTACCTATCGTAAGTAAATTCCTAATTGATAAAAAAACACAAAGAAAACGATACCTTTTGACATCTGTTATAGTAAATTTTAAAAAATTCATACAAACTTAAAAACTTTTTTGATAAACGCTAAAGCTTTCTTTTTAAATACGTTAAACGATAAGTAATGACAAACGTAATAGATATAGAGAATTTTTATTGCTAAATATCGTATATCGGAAAAATTTTGACAATTGTAATAAACATGAATATATTATTTTATTTTGAGAAATTAAGAAATTTCCATTTGGTACGATGATTTTTGTTTTATGGATCCCAAATCAAGTATAGTGTAGTCGCATTTATAATCTGCATATATAATAGGAACTGTTTCCACCTCCCCATTACTTAAAATTCTATCTGCTAATATTCCCCGATATTCTAAGCATTTAATTGCGAGATCCTTTTGTTTAAAATTGCTATCATATTCACATCTTATATGGATATCTTTATTATTATCATAATCCAATTGAAAATGTCTATAAAATATATGTTCGCTATTTATAATTCCTTCAATATTACATTCTTTTAAAATTAATTCTTGTCTAAAAGCCTCAATAGCTTCAACTACAGAAACATATTGAGGTACTGAATCAGTTTTATCTGTAAGTAATTGCTCATCTGCTCCCAAAGTAGTTATTGATGCTATTGTTGTAGTTTTTGCTTCATTTGTTGTTGCTTTGTTTAATTCTGGTGAAATTATATGTTTTAATAGCTGGACTGATAAATTTACTCTCACGGTCTCATTACTTGGAAGTAGTATATTAAAGTAAGTGCTCCCAAAAGTTGATTCATCTAATCCAATATTAGAAATTGGAGCAGAATTTGCTTGAATAGTTAACAAACAGAATGTGGAAAATGTAAATGTTTTTATAGTTAATCAAAAGGAAGTATGATGTATTTTCATTAAAGGTTAACGAAGTAATGTTTTATTAGAAATTAAAAATATGTAATTTATACTTTTTATTTTTCAGAAATTTCTTTATTATGTACAAACTTCACTTGACTTATAATAGAGCAAACGTACATAAAGAGCGGCAAAAATCTATCTCTTCCATCTGAATAAGCTTCTATATAATCTAAATATTCATATTTTAAAGTTTCAAGTAATTTTCTAAAATTAGTTAACACGTCACCAATTTTTGATATATAACTTTTTTCATTATACAGAGAATATGAATATTGATGCTATAAATATAAATATATATATATAAATATATATTTCCTTATCATCGACTTTTTCAGCTCATTTTGATTTTCTTCATATCGATTTGTTTTAATTGACAATAAATCAATATGCTGGGCAATTTTTTTATTATCAGTCGGTAGAATATTTGAAATATTCTTCTCAATCATCTCCGAATCATCTTCTTCAGCAAATGGACAATCACTATTAAAATGGTTTGATACTTGATATTTTTTGATTGATGCTTGTCTAATTGTGCCAATAATGGAAATATCACCGCCATACACTTCAATTTTTAAAGAGATAAAAATTATTTATTGACTAACCATTTCTAATTTTTAATAGACATACCCTTTCCCCATCTTGTGGAGTTATATATATCTCCAAAAAATTAATTATTAATTTTCCAATTAATTATTTCGATTGAAGCTCATTTTCGCCACAAATACAATATTTATAACCATGTAGAATGTTATCAATCCAAAATATTATGATGCTTCTACTTAATAACCTAATCGGGTTATGACATTTGTCATATTAAGATTAGCCTTTTATACAATTTGAGTGTAGAACTATTAGTAGAAAAAATATTACTCATTAAAAATAAAAAAAATCTCCATTGAGTAAGAGCATAGAATTAGGATCGAACCTAAACACAATATATTAATTGTAAACTTACCTAATAGGTTTTATCTACGCCCTAGCACTCCTACCCCTTGAAGATTTAATTAATTCTTGTTATTTTCGTATTTTATTTCTTTTGCTTAATTAGTTTTCTTTAGTTTTAATCATAAAATGGAGTTCGCAATTTTTTCTTAAAAATAAAAAATATTTCAGAAAGAAATATAGAAGTAAAATTAAATATCATATAAAATTTCTGAGGAATTATGCTTACTCAACATTAATTCATTTCAATTCATTCAAGGAGGTTCAAGGTGATAAATGAATAGATTTATTTACTTTAAATTCAATTGAATTTCCTAAGAGATGTCTATTGCGATTTGCTAAAATTGTAAGGAAATTTAAAGAAAAATATTATAAATATCGAAAATATTAAAAAATAATAAATTTTGTACCATATTTTTGTTTTTCTTTTTATATATTTCAAATTATTCAATCAATTTAGATATAAATATTTTTTTTCATTTTTTAACTTTCAAGAGGCTTTTTTTGAGCTTCTTTTTCTATTTCTAATCTATAATTAAATTAATTAGAAAATCTTTCGTTAAAAATTAGTTTCCGATGATTACTATCTAGAATCTTACATATAATATCATTGGTATTGTGAATTCTTTGTTTGAATCTATAACGATCCAGTGCTATCAATTCCCAATATTTTTGTCGAGCTAATTTATATGCGGTATTCCATTTGTACAATATATGTATCTCCGGTTTTAAATTGAACTTAACTCTCTTTTTAATCTTCACTTCATCACTCTCGTTCTCTTCAAAAGAATCTAAAATTTCATCTTGGTGCTCCTCGATTTCTTCAGAAGAATATGAAACATCCAGCCACTCGAATAAATCTATAACCTCATTCTTACTCATCTTAAATGTGAATAATCTTTTTTAAAAAAAAGGAATCTTCCTGACGTCATTTTAGATTTATATTTTCAATTTACAATTTTAAAAATTTCTGTAGGCGTAGTAGATACAACACACAAATTTTTTAATTTTTTAATTTTCAAGTAAATTTTTAAAAATGTTAAAAACCTCATTATTATTTGTTATACAGTAAGTATTTCTTATTAATTCTTATGAAGGTTTTTTAATTTTTTAGTTTTTTTGTTTGTTATTCTTTTGTTTTTTCAACATACCTAATTTCAAGTTCAAGAAACCACAGAAAAATTTTATTGTATGGTATGTAGATAAAAAATTCTATTATTCTGCAACCCATTTTTCATTTTCCTTATCACATAATTAATTTCAAATTCAACAAACTACTTTTTTTTTAATCTCTCACAACTATAAGACTATCAATTAAAAAATAAACTATAAACATTTTCTCAGTTTCTAAAAGCTTTGTACTTGTTTTCAGCAACTTTTTACGGACACCTGCTATAACTATATACAATTCACTTATAAACTTGAAAAATTTTTGTTTTAGTGTAATAAATTTTTTCACAAGAAAAGAGTCATGAAAAGCTCCATGTGTAATATAGATTTTGAAATGTTGGGAAGATTTGTAAGTGTGAAACAATCATCAATGGATAGGACAAACAAGTTAAAAATAAGAGCACAAGAGATATTTGATAATGAGAAAATAATTTACAAATATTGGATACTTGGTAGAAATCAAAATGACTATTCACGTAGAATGTGTAAAAAATGTGTTGAGCAATATACAAGAAAACATTTGACTGTAAGTTCCCTTTCTGAAACATTTAGAAATGATTCTCAAAACTTTGAAAAGTTTTCATGTTATCTATATAAAAAAAAACTTTATTCTGTAATAAAATTTTTTAAAAAAAATAAATAAAACGAGGAAGAATACAGTTGCCTTTGTCAACTCTTAGATACCCGTACGAACCGTTAGTATGTTCATAGCCTGTCACTCGGCTTATAATATTATTTTTTTATTTTTTAGTATTTTAAAATAGTTTGGGTGAATTTTATAATTTCTAGAACTATGGGTTGTACATATATTCAAACTATATGTTTACACATTCTTCAAAAGCAGATTCTAACCTTCCACATAACGATTATCAATCCAAAACTTTTCCAAATATGCTATAGTACCATTTAATACTAAACGGTAAATGTATAATAATTTATACTATACATATGTATTATATATCATTCATTCATCAGTCACATATACGATATGTAAATAAACATGAGTATGTATACTAATATCATATAAATATAAATTCTTAAAGCAACCATTATATTTTTTATTTATTTAATTTTTTTTTTGTACTACGCATCATTCTCAACAATTAAATAAAAAACAAATAAATAAAAATAATGTGAAAATAGGACTGTTCTGAAATTTTGAGGGGCTGTAAGTCCGGAACCTTATATAACTAAGAAAAACCGTTAAGATACAATATATTACTGGAGCTTCAATTCTTATGTCTTGTCGAAGGAAAATTTGTACAGATGCTTAAGTTACAGATGCCTAAAAATAGCAAATTTTCAATTTTTCAGTCCTAATAGCACTTAAACACGGGATAGTGCAAAAAAATCTTCTAAAGAAACTTATACCAAAAATTCTTTTTTGTTTCAAAATTTCAGGTTGCTATCTAAAGGCGTGCCGGACTTATGAAAACAGAAATTTCATGCAAAATGTGGTTTTCACATAACGGTAAATTTAAATAGTAAATTACAAAATATTGCATAATTTTGATATTGCTTTATGGAGGTAACAAAATTTGCGGTCTTCTAATGTTTTTAGATTGTAAAACTACTACGCAGAGCCTGAGATATATACATCTGAAAATAGGGCTTTTTTGCAATTTTGGGGGGCTGTAACTTTGGAATCTTATAAAAATTAAAACAAACATTTAACACATTTATATCTGGTCGAAGTAAAATGTGTACAGGTGCCTAAGTTACAATTGTTTAAAAATAAGGAATTTCTCAGTTTTTGACCCCATACAGCTCCGAAATGGGGGGCGATACAAAAATATTTTCTGAAATGACTCATACTTATTTTCAAAAGCCTAACTTCTCTCAAAATTGCAAGTTTCTAACTTGAACCGTTTGGAAGATAAAAGGAGTCAAGAATTTTGCAAAATTTAAGTTTCGCATAACGGTAAATTAATACACCGTATGCCACAAGTATATATTTATTGTATATATATTTTTAAAGCTAATAAAAGTAGTAGGTGTTTTTCAAATTGTTTTCGAATTGAAGAATTACCTTATATAATAATTTAAACATAGAGCTTTTTAGAACTTTGGGGGGCTGTAGCTCGGTAATGGGTGGGGCTCCAGAAAAAAGTTGTTATTAATAAAATTAATATTTTTATGATATCTATCAGCAGTTAAAATTTCATGGCTCTATTTCAAAAAAAATTTGAGGATCTAAAAGTTAGGTGTTTGAGAGCTACCCGAAGTTTTGGTCGGATCTCAACCAAAATAGGGAACCTACAAATTGTTGTAAAGATATTTTGTGTTAATTTCAAGACTCTACCTTTCTTAGTTTTTGAGTTATGTTACGGACGGACGGACGAACAAAAACTTAATCGACTTAGAATTTTTTTCTGATCCGATCCATACATTTGAAGGTATATCTAGCTAGCTTATATCAAGGTGTTACAAAGGGAGAAGCAATTTTAATATACCCGATCCTTATCGTACGGGTATAAAAAATTTTTTTTGCCTCGTTTTTTAATTAATCAAATTCATAATTTTTTCAGTAATCTGTTAATATGAATCTTCTATTTGTCCACAGAAGAAATTTGTACATGAATGTACAGTATATGAAAACAAAAAACTGTATGAGAGTAGTTATCCCGGCACTCTGTTCTGGAAAAAAATCATGCCATATCGCACCACCCATACTAACGTACATTTTGATTGATGGGTTTAATGTAGGTTATTCTTTGTTAGTAGGTCAACAACTAGTTTTAATTGTTTTGGTTTGGGTTGCATTGCAAGATAGGTAAAAAGTGGGTTGTTAACTTATAAGTTTCAAGTGGTTGTATAGTAGGAAGTCAAGGTTGCTGGTACCGTATAATTTGTCAGGCAGCGTTAATGAACTGAACAAGTTTAGGATATTTAGATTTTTCAATAAATTAATTGGTACTTTGTAATAGGGTATCATACAAATAGAAAGAAGAATTTTTTCAAGAATTTATACTCTTGAATATTAAGATGAAAAATAATAAAATAAAAAAGGAAACGCAAACAAGGAGTACAAAGTGTAGTTCATTTTCAGTTTTGTTTTGTTAAAAGAAGATTAATTACTAAAAGTTGTTATTATAGTTTTAAAGTTGCAAAAAGTTGTAACTAAGAACTAAACAAATAAGAAAAATATCGTACAAATAGTAAGAAAAGATTTTTTTTTGATTGCGCAAATTCGTAGGCCTAATAATATATAGGTAAAAGGAAATACAAAAGAAACGAGAAAAAAAAACTTGATTTTATTATTGCATAAAATATTTATAGATACTTTATAATATCAAGATGTAAAATAATAAAAATAAAAAGAAAAAACTAAAATTTGTTGAAGCTATTACATAAGACCTACATACAAGTTAAAGAATTTATATTTAATTGTTTTAAAAAAATTATTTTTTGGACTAAGTCCACTTTATTAATTATAATTATAATGACAAAATTAAACTGTGTCTTAACTGATTAATTCAACATTATTTATACTAATCTAAGTGCTGAACTTGCAATTTAATATGTTGCGTGTATTAATATTTGGATCGTGGGAATGATTAAATTGCAATTTGAGCACTTTTACATTTTGTGGGAAAGAAAATTTTTAATTAAAGTTAAATTATATAAAAAATATGAAAAATGCTGTTACTGCAAACTATAGGTTAACTTAACTCCTCCCCGTTTAAAAATCCGCGTCCCGTGGAACGGAAATGAAGAGAGTTCTTCTAGATCCTTGACATTGTTTAGGTGTAGCTTGTGTAGGTATTCCAAATTCAATATCATTTTGTTTCCCGTTGAATTGTTGTGCATGACAGATGGTAGAATATGTGATGATTTTATTTCCCTGTTTGTGAATACCAGATCTTTTATTTTAATATTTTCGTTGTGAAGTTGAATCAGGAAATTTCCGTTGAGATGTTTTTAGGTATTATTGCTGATAAGACTTCCATTGAAATTATTAGGTAAGATTGTAGCATCGTTGATGGGTTCGATTTCTTCATTGTTGTTGTATTGGTATTCGCACCCAATGTTGAATCCTTTCATAAATTGTTTTATGCAGTGATTTTCCGAGAGTTCTTGAACTTCATTTGTTTTACAGATGATTATATTTTTGTTGGTGTTGCAATTCTTAATTATACCGAATATTTGATTTGTGTTGGAAAGCAGGTCTCTGAAGTCTAGATGTAACTGCTTGTTGTTTCTTGTTGTTGCTCTTATTTTGATGTAGTTATACTCTATTCCGCTGGTTTTTGGTATAGAGATAATATAGTGGAGAGTTTTATTTTTTACTACTATTGTGGGTGTTGCATACTCTATTGCTTCAATTATAATATGGTAAAATTTCGCTTTCTATAGTTAGTCTGTGAATTTCTTCTTTGTTAAGTAGGTTGGCGTTTATAATATTTCCTTTTGCCAGTTGAATTGCTCTGATTATTTCTTTTATTTCCTCTTTTACTATAACCAGTCTGTTAAGAAGTGTTTGTTGAATGTCTGCATTGGACTCATTATCGAGTTTATAAGTTAAGTCGTTGAATTCTTCTAAGATGCGTTTTGTGGTGTTGAAAAGTACTTCGTTTATACGGTATTGTTGGTTATTATTGTTGATTAATTTGTTATGGCTATTGAGTATTTTATTCCAACCTGTGGCGTCCGAATTGCCTGCGACCCATTTCCATGCGCTTCCGATCCAGTTTATTGGTCGTTTAGGCCTTGGTTGTTGTTCGATTAGTTCTGAGATTAATTTTTCGATTTCTTGCCACTGGAATTTGAGTTGAGGTTTGAATAGACTTCTTGGGTTTACTTCTTCTATGTCTGTTTTTGCTTCTGGTAATATTTTTTCATAATGATTCAATTCGATTTTATGGATTAAATTTATATTTCCATTCATTATTTGTCCTATGCCTTCTTTAATAGTTATTATTGGTGATATGTTTTCGAAAATCTGAAGGGCTCCAATTGGCACCCATAGCCATATGCTGGAAAGAGATAAAGGTTATAAATTTAATTAGATGATATATTTTTTACATGAGATTTGTGAATCCTTCTTCCGGATTCAGTGGTTACTGTAACTCTATTGTTTCTAGCTACTATTTCTTTCTTGCAAAGTGGTTTATTTTTTGATTTTATCTGTTTTATTTCGGTGAATATGGTTTTTCCATGTTGGTATTCTTTTGGTTCCTTTCTCTTTAATTTTTCTCTTTTCTGGCTGTTTTCAATTTTTTCGATCAAATTTTCGTTTATTTTTCCTTGGAATTAATAAAATTCTGATAATTCGCACGTTGTATTCTCCCGAAGAAGATATCTGCCGGTTTTAGTCCAGTAACAGAGTGTATACTGTTGTTGTATCTGTCTACTGCATCAATGACCTCCCTCAGAGATAGATCTTTGTATTCTTGTTGCAAGCATCTTGAAATCTCTTCAATTGTGGAGTGAACCCTTTCAATGATTCCATTTACTTCACTTCTTTGTGACGGGGTGAAATATGTTTCGATTCCAATGGTTCTTAGATAATCTTTTATAACGGGGCTAATGAAGCTTGGCTCATTATCCATTATGATCATTCGAGGCGTTGTATAAAAATGCAAGGTTTTTATAATTTTTTGCCTGAGGTATAAGGCAGATTTGTTCTTAATTTTGAAAAATTTAGCAAATTTGGTGAACTTGTCAATACAGGTGATGAACTTTTCCTTTTTTATTTCCATTAAGTCGATATGGAGGATTTCAGTTGGATATTTCGGGATTGGTGTTTCCATTAAATGCTGCTTGTTAGGGTGGCGGTCGTATTTACTTGTATTACAGATCTCGCAATTTGCCGTATATTTCTTGATTAAGCTTGATTCTTATGAAGGTTTTTTAATTTTTTAGTTTTTTTGTTTGTTATTCTTTTGTTTTTTCAACATACCTAATTTCAAGTTCAAGAAACCACAGAAAAATTTTATTGTATGGTATGTAGATAAAAAATTCTATTATTCTGCAACCCATTTTTCATTTTCCTTATCACATAATTAATTTCAAATTCAACAAACTACTTTTTTTTTAATCTCTCACAACTATAAGACTATCAATTAAAAAATAAACTATAAACATTTTCTCAGTTTCTAAAAGCTTTGTACTTGTTTTCAGCAACTTTTTACGGACACCTGCTATAACTATATACAATTCACTTATAAACTTGAAAAATTTTTGTTTTAGTGTAATAAATTTTTTCACAAGAAAAGAGTCATGAAAAGCTCCATGTGTAATATAGATTTTGAAATGTTGGGAAGATTTGTAAGTGTGAAACAATCATCAATGGATAGGACAAACAAGTTAAAAATAAGAGCACAAGAGATATTTGATAATGAGAAAATAATTTACAAATATTGGATACTTGGTAGAAATCAAAATGACTATTCACGTAGAATGTGTAAAAAATGTGTTGAGCAATATACAAGAAAACATTTGACTGTAAGTTCCCTTTCTGAAACATTTAGAAATGATTCTCAAAACTTTGAAAAGTTTTCATGTTATCTATATAAAAAAAAACTTTATTCTGTAATAAAATTTTTTAAAAAAAATAAATAAAACGAGGAAGAATACAGTTGCCTTTGTCAACTCTTAGATACCCGTACGAACCGTTAGTATGTTCATAGCCTGTCACTCGGCTTATAATATTATTTTTTTATTTTTTAGTATTTTAAAATAGTTTGGGTGAATTTTATAATTTCTAGAACTATGGGTTGTACATATATTCAAACTATATGTTTACACATTCTTCAAAAGCAGATTCTAACCTTCCACATAACGATTATCAATCCAAAACTTTTCCAAATATGCTATAGTACCATTTAATACTAAACGGTAAATGTATAATAATTTATACTATACATATGTATTATATATCATTCATTCATCAGTCACATATACGATATGTAAATAAACATGAGTATGTATACTAATATCATATAAATATAAATTCTTAAAGCAACCATTATATTTTTTATTTATTTAATTTTTTTTTTGTACTACGCATCATTCTCAACAATTAAATAAAAAACAAATAAATAAAAATAATGTGAAAATAGGACTGTTCTGAAATTTTGAGGGGCTGTAAGTCCGGAACCTTATATAACTAAGAAAAACCGTTAAGATACAATATATTACTGGAGCTTCAATTCTTATGTCTTGTCGAAGGAAAATTTGTACAGATGCTTAAGTTACAGATGCCTAAAAATAGCAAATTTTCAATTTTTCAGTCCTAATAGCACTTAAACACGGGATAGTGCAAAAAAATCTTCTAAAGAAACTTATACCAAAAATTCTTTTTTGTTTCAAAATTTCAGGTTGCTATCTAAAGGCGTGCCGGACTTATGAAAACAGAAATTTCATGCAAAATGTGGTTTTCACATAACGGTAAATTTAAATAGTAAATTACAAAATATTGCATAATTTTGATATTGCTTTATGGAGGTAACAAAATTTGCGGTCTTCTAATGTTTTTAGATTGTAAAACTACTACGCAGAGCCTGAGATATATACATCTGAAAATAGGGCTTTTTTGCAATTTTGGGGGGCTGTAACTTTGGAATCTTATAAAAATTAAAACAAACATTTAACACATTTATATCTGGTCGAAGTAAAATGTGTACAGGTGCCTAAGTTACAATTGTTTAAAAATAAGGAATTTCTCAGTTTTTGACCCCATACAGCTCCGAAATGGGGGGCGATACAAAAATATTTTCTGAAATGACTCATACTTATTTTCAAAAGCCTAACTTCTCTCAAAATTGCAAGTTTCTAACTTGAACCGTTTGGAAGATAAAAGGAGTCAAGAATTTTGCAAAATTTAAGTTTCGCATAACGGTAAATTAATACACCGTATGCCACAAGTATATATTTATTGTATATATATTTTTAAAGCTAATAAAAGTAGTAGGTGTTTTTCAAATTGTTTTCGAATTGAAGAATTACCTTATATAATAATTTAAACATAGAGCTTTTTAGAACTTTGGGGGGCTGTAGCTCGGTAATGGGTGGGGCTCCAGAAAAAAGTTGTTATTAATAAAATTAATATTTTTATGATATCTATCAGCAGTTAAAATTTCATGGCTCTATTTCAAAAAAAATTTGAGGATCTAAAAGTTAGGTGTTTGAGAGCTACCCGAAGTTTTGGTCGGATCTCAACCAAAATAGGGAACCTACAAATTGTTGTAAAGATATTTTGTGTTAATTTCAAGACTCTACCTTTCTTAGTTTTTGAGTTATGTTACGGACGGACGGACGAACAAAAACTTAATCGACTTAGAATTTTTTTCTGATCCGATCCATACATTTGAAGGTATATCTAGCTAGCTTATATCAAGGTGTTACAAAGGGAGAAGCAATTTTAATATACCCGATCCTTATCGTACGGGTATAAAAAATTTTTTTTGCCTCGTTTTTTAATTAATCAAATTCATAATTTTTTCAGTAATCTGTTAATATGAATCTTCTATTTGTCCACAGAAGAAATTTGTACATGAATGTACAGTATATGAAAACAAAAAACTGTATGAGAGTAGTTATCCCGGCACTCTGTTCTGGAAAAAAATCATGCCATATCGCACCACCCATACTAACGTACATTTTGATTGATGGGTTTAATGTAGGTTATTCTTTGTTAGTAGGTCAACAACTAGTTTTAATTGTTTTGGTTTGGGTTGCATTGCAAGATAGGTAAAAAGTGGGTTGTTAACTTATAAGTTTCAAGTGGTTGTATAGTAGGAAGTCAAGGTTGCTGGTACCGTATAATTTGTCAGGCAGCGTTAATGAACTGAACAAGTTTAGGATATTTAGATTTTTCAATAAATTAATTGGTACTTTGTAATAGGGTATCATACAAATAGAAAGAAGAATTTTTTCAAGAATTTATACTCTTGAATATTAAGATGAAAAATAATAAAATAAAAAAGGAAACGCAAACAAGGAGTACAAAGTGTAGTTCATTTTCAGTTTTGTTTTGTTAAAAGAAGATTAATTACTAAAAGTTGTTATTATAGTTTTAAAGTTGCAAAAAGTTGTAACTAAGAACTAAACAAATAAGAAAAATATCGTACAAATAGTAAGAAAAGATTTTTTTTTGATTGCGCAAATTCGTAGGCCTAATAATATATAGGTAAAAGGAAATACAAAAGAAACGAGAAAAAAAAACTTGATTTTATTATTGCATAAAATATTTATAGATACTTTATAATATCAAGATGTAAAATAATAAAAATAAAAAGAAAAAACTAAAATTTGTTGAAGCTATTACATAAGACCTACATACAAGTTAAAGAATTTATATTTAATTGTTTTAAAAAAATTATTTTTTGGACTAAGTCCACTTTATTAATTATAATTATAATGACAAAATTAAACTGTGTCTTAACTGATTAATTCAACATTATTTATACTAATCTAAGTGCTGAACTTGCAATTTAATATGTTGCGTGTATTAATATTTGGATCGTGGGAATGATTAAATTGCAATTTGAGCACTTTTACATTTTGTGGGAAAGAAAATTTTTAATTAAAGTTAAATTATATAAAAAATATGAAAAATGCTGTTACTGCAAACTATAGGTTAACTTAACTCCTCCCCGTTTAAAAATCCGCGTCCCGTGGAACGGAAATGAAGAGAGTTCTTCTAGATCCTTGACATTGTTTAGGTGTAGCTTGTGTAGGTATTCCAAATTCAATATCATTTTGTTTCCCGTTGAATTGTTGTGCATGACAGATGGTAGAATATGTGATGATTTTATTTCCCTGTTTGTGAATACCAGATCTTTTATTTTAATATTTTCGTTGTGAAGTTGAATCAGGAAATTTCCGTTGAGATGTTTTTAGGTATTATTGCTGATAAGACTTCCATTGAAATTATTAGGTAAGATTGTAGCATCGTTGATGGGTTCGATTTCTTCATTGTTGTTGTATTGGTATTCGCACCCAATGTTGAATCCTTTCATAAATTGTTTTATGCAGTGATTTTCCGAGAGTTCTTGAACTTCATTTGTTTTACAGATGATTATATTTTTGTTGGTGTTGCAATTCTTAATTATACCGAATATTTGATTTGTGTTGGAAAGCAGGTCTCTGAAGTCTAGATGTAACTGCTTGTTGTTTCTTGTTGTTGCTCTTATTTTGATGTAGTTATACTCTATTCCGCTGGTTTTTGGTATAGAGATAATATAGTGGAGAGTTTTATTTTTTACTACTATTGTGGGTGTTGCATACTCTATTGCTTCAATTATAATATGGTAAAATTTCGCTTTCTATAGTTAGTCTGTGAATTTCTTCTTTGTTAAGTAGGTTGGCGTTTATAATATTTCCTTTTGCCAGTTGAATTGCTCTGATTATTTCTTTTATTTCCTCTTTTACTATAACCAGTCTGTTAAGAAGTGTTTGTTGAATGTCTGCATTGGACTCATTATCGAGTTTATAAGTTAAGTCGTTGAATTCTTCTAAGATGCGTTTTGTGGTGTTGAAAAGTACTTCGTTTATACGGTATTGTTGGTTATTATTGTTGATTAATTTGTTATGGCTATTGAGTATTTTATTCCAACCTGTGGCGTCCGAATTGCCTGCGACCCATTTCCATGCGCTTCCGATCCAGTTTATTGGTCGTTTAGGCCTTGGTTGTTGTTCGATTAGTTCTGAGATTAATTTTTCGATTTCTTGCCACTGGAATTTGAGTTGAGGTTTGAATAGACTTCTTGGGTTTACTTCTTCTATGTCTGTTTTTGCTTCTGGTAATATTTTTTCATAATGATTCAATTCGATTTTATGGATTAAATTTATATTTCCATTCATTATTTGTCCTATGCCTTCTTTAATAGTTATTATTGGTGATATGTTTTCGAAAATCTGAAGGGCTCCAATTGGCACCCATAGCCATATGCTGGAAAGAGATAAAGGTTATAAATTTAATTAGATGATATATTTTTTACATGAGATTTGTGAATCCTTCTTCCGGATTCAGTGGTTACTGTAACTCTATTGTTTCTAGCTACTATTTCTTTCTTGCAAAGTGGTTTATTTTTTGATTTTATCTGTTTTATTTCGGTGAATATGGTTTTTCCATGTTGGTATTCTTTTGGTTCCTTTCTCTTTAATTTTTCTCTTTTCTGGCTGTTTTCAATTTTTTCGATCAAATTTTCGTTTATTTTTCCTTGGAATTAATAAAATTCTGATAATTCGCACGTTGTATTCTCCCGAAGAAGATATCTGCCGGTTTTAGTCCAGTAACAGAGTGTATACTGTTGTTGTATCTGTCTACTGCATCAATGACCTCCCTCAGAGATAGATCTTTGTATTCTTGTTGCAAGCATCTTGAAATCTCTTCAATTGTGGAGTGAACCCTTTCAATGATTCCATTTACTTCACTTCTTTGTGACGGGGTGAAATATGTTTCGATTCCAATGGTTCTTAGATAATCTTTTATAACGGGGCTAATGAAGCTTGGCTCATTATCCATTATGATCATTCGAGGCGTTGTATAAAAATGCAAGGTTTTTATAATTTTTTGCCTGAGGTATAAGGCAGATTTGTTCTTAATTTTGAAAAATTTAGCAAATTTGGTGAACTTGTCAATACAGGTGATGAACTTTTCCTTTTTTATTTCCATTAAGTCGATATGGAGGATTTCAGTTGGATATTTCGGGATTGGTGTTTCCATTAAATGCTGCTTGTTAGGGTGGCGGTCGTATTTACTTGTATTACAGATCTCGCAATTTGCCGTATATTTCTTGATTAAGCTTGCCATCTGTGGAAAGTAGAATTTTTCTAAAATTTGTTGTTTAATTTCCTTCCAATTACGATGTGCTCTTTTGTGCTCGCTTTTGATGATATTAAATTTATTTTCTTCATTGCGAATATCTTCTACTACTCGTTGTGTGATTCTAATTTTGTATACTTGAAAATGTTCTCTATAGATTTCTTGCAAGGTTTGGATATAATTTTCGGCAATTTGATTCCATTTATAACAGATGGTGGCAACTTTTGCTTTAGAATTCTCATAAGTTCGGTCCTTGTGATTTCTGTAAGACTGATATAATGTCTGTTAAAAGTCGGCTGTGGCTCTTCGGGTGCTGTTGCTCCGTTTCCCACTGATATTATTAGTTGGTTTCGAAAAGCATTAATCGGACATTTGCAATGTGGTATGCGGTCGGAAATATCGTTTTCTGCGCTATGAACTGTTTTCATTGATGATGTGTCAATATTTTGGTTATGGCGTGCAGTTTCAGATGCGGTATCTGTTGATACTGAACCATCATTTTGTGCGGTTTAAGGTGCTGTATCTGTTGAAGAACTTTTATATTCTCTTCCTTGGTTTGTTAGTATGTTTGCTTCAGTTTTTAATCTGGATAATGCATCTGCCACTTTATTTGTACATCCGGGCTTATGTACAAGTTCGTAGTTGTCTTCCTCATGTCGCTTTCCAACGTTTCAGTTTGGCATTGTTATTGCTGTTACTTAAGGTAAACGTCAATGGTTGATGGTCGGTTAAGATTTTAATTTTCCTTGCGCCATATAGGTACGGAATTACCTATTGTCCAATGCCCATATGATAGCGAGCATCTCTCTTTCGTTCGTAGCATAGTTCTCTTCTGTTTTGTTAAGAGATCTTGATATATATGTTATTGGTCTGCCCTTGCCAATATCTCCTTGTGACAGGACTGCTCCAATTGCCTGATTTGACGCGTCTGTTGTGAGGTTAAAATGTTGCTCAAAATCCGGAAATATAAGGAGATCGCATGATGACAATAACTCCTTTAAATTTCGAAATGCTTTGAACTAATCTTCTTTGAATTTTATTTTTATTTTCCTTGACTGGTTTGATTTCATTTGAGCGTTGTCTCCTCTTGTTAAGTTGGTTAAAGGTTTTTTGATCTTGGCAAAATCCTTCATGAATCTTCTGTATTCTTCTGTATCTTCTTAGCATCCTATTCTAAGCCTAGAAAGGATTTGAGCTCCTTGAGATTTTCAGGCCGGCGAATTCCTTGTATCGCTTTTATCTTCTTAGGATCTGGTTTAATACCTTTGCTGGTTATGATGTATCCAAGAAATTCGACTTCTTCCTTGAGAAATTCGGTTTTGTCCAGGTTTACTCTAAGGTTGGCTGTTTGTAATGTATTAAATATTTTTTCGACATTGTGGAGATGTTATTCCTCATTTTTGCCGCCAAAGATTATTACATCGTCGATGTATACGTAACAGATTCTTCCGATGTATTCCTTGAGTACGTCGTCAATCATGCTCTGGAAGAACGCTGGGGCGTTCTTTAATCCGAATGGTAATCTCATGAATTCGTATTTTCCGTTTAGCGTGGAAAATGCGGTTTTTGGTATATCTTTTGGTTTCATCCTTATCTGGTGGAATCCCGAAGTTAAATTAATTGTGGTATAAAATTTCGAATTTCCGAGGCTGGCTATTGTTGATGTTATATCTGGAATTGGGTAAGTATCGGAAACTGTGACGGTATTTAATCTTTTAAAATCGATGATAAGACGATATTTTTTTACACCTAATGAATCCATTTTCTTTTCCACAATCCATATGGGAGAGTTGTATGGACTTATGGATCGTCTTATGATGCCATCTTGAAGCATTTGTTGGATTTGTTTTTCTACTTCAGCTCTCATGTGGAAAGGATATGGGTATACCTTGCTGTAGATAGATTCATCCGTTGTGGTTTTGATTTCAGCTTCCACAGAGGTATCGATGATTTCGTGGTTGTTGATTGAGCCGAAAAGTTTGCTGTGCTGACTTGTTACCTTTTTTAATTTAGTTCTTATATTTTCATTTAAATGGTTATCTCTGATTTCTGTACTGTTGACTTGGAGAGATGGATTCTCTTTGAGCGGAATTTTTATTCCTGGTGCTATTATTAGGAGATGGTTTTTGCGATCGATCACTGCCTCCAGTTGCTTGAGTGTATCGTCACATATTATTCCATCGAAGCTCTTTAGTCCAGGTTACACGAAATATTCCGTTTTTAGATTATTGCCAATACAGTCGAAGAATTTTACCACTATTTTCTTAGTTATCTCTATATCGCCTCCTACTGATCTGATTTTAAATACTTTGTTTGTCGGTATTGCATTTAGTGCTAGTTCTGTTTTTATGAAATTCTTGTTTTCACCTGTATTTATCAAGAATTTGATTATTTTCTTATCTTTTTTGACATACTCTAAGTAGGATATGCTACTATTGAGGCTGTGTTCGTAAAATTTAGTTGTTGTTCATCATATTCTTCTTCTTCTTCTTGTTCTTCTTGATTGTCGAAGTTTTGTATGTAGTTTTCATAACTTCCGTCATATTCTTCGGTATTATTGTAGAGTTGTATGTTTGTAGATTGAAAATTCTCTGTTGATTTGGATGGTATTGCATGTTTGACATATTCATGCAAGCTCTTGAAATTTCACTCTTTGTAGGATCGACCTCCATTATTGGTAAGTTTTTAGGCTGTGCTGGTCTTTCTGGAAAATTGTTCCTATTAGGTTGATATATATTTTGGTTTTGGTTGGTTGGTTGGTAACTATGTTGTATGTTTCTTGGTTGTGAATGATTTTGGAAGGTTTTCCTTTTCATCATATGGCTTTTTTGTGGCGATATTGTATTGTTAAAGTTGCGATTATGGATTGCGACGTTACGGAAATTTTAATTTTCGATTTCCAAACATGACGAATAAGCTTCGAGGAGCGTCTGTGGTCTCTGTATGATTAACATTTTTGAAAGATCTCCGTTGAGAGCTTTGATGATGACATCTAGTGCCCTGTTCCGGTAAGTTTCGCTTAAGACGTTAACGGTGTCTGCGCTATAGTTTTCGGTCTTGATTTTATTTATGATCAGAGATAGTTGATTATTTACGTTCGCGTAAAATTCATCTATTGATCGGTTTCTTTGATATAGATTTGATAATTGATGTTCCAATGTTCGTAAGTCTCGTTTGTCAGCATAGTGTAGTGACAAACAAGTTTTTATATCTTCCCAGCTGTCGTCAAAGATATTATACGATATTAAAGCCGAGTCTACATTTCCTCGTACTTTTTGGCGGATACTTTGTAAGATAGCCCTGTATATAGGTTTATTTTTTACTATCTCGTAATCCTTTAATATACTTTCTACGTTATGTATCCAAGATACATAATGTATTGGATTACCGTCGAATGTCTGTAATTATTTTACTGCATCTGGTAATTTTCCAATATCTTTTAGATCCTGTTCATTTCTAGGACCTTGTAAACTTGTGTTGTTGCTTGTGCTAGATATTGAGGGTGTATTTAGTGTATCCTCGATATTTTTTACGAGTTTGTAAACTTCTAATCATTTCAAGTTGTGCATTACTTGCACCAATTAATTGTCTGATAGATTCTTTGATCTCTTCTAATATATTATTCCTATTCCTTTTTATTTTTGTATATATATTTTTTTGATTTATATATAAAAATAATTTTTGATGATTTATGATTTTTACTTACAGGACTATCATATACATAAGAAGGTTCAGCTTCTTTTAATGTTGGTTCGGAATATATCGTATAAATCCTTTTTAGTCTTTAGTTTTTATTCTCGTCAAAGACCTACTGCGGTACGGTTATATTCACTACATATTCTGGATTGTGTTCCCACGGTTACAACTGCTTGAATACGTGGCCTTGGTTTTATATAGTTATGTTCTCACGGTTATAACTTTTCCAAGGTGTTGACCACTGTGTTCTCACGGTTACAGCTGCGTCTTTTTGATGATAGAAAAATATTGGTAGACCACTATTGAATTAAACTGTGTCTTAACTAATTAATTCAACATTATTTATACTAATCTAAGTGCTGAACTTGCAATATAATATGTTGCGTGTGTTAATATTTGGATCGTGAGAATGATTAAATTGTAATTTGAGCACTTTTACATTTTGTGGGAAAGAAAATTTTTAATTAAAGTTAAATTATACAAAAAATATGAAAAATGCTGTTACTGCAAACTATAGGTTAACTTAACTTACATCTATATTAAAAAAGTACATATGAACTTTAAAAATATTTTGCATTCTTTTAATTTCTGTTTACCTGGT
This sequence comes from Poecilobothrus nobilitatus, assembly GCA_947095535.1. Lineage (NCBI taxonomy): Eukaryota > Metazoa > Arthropoda > Insecta > Diptera > Dolichopodidae > Poecilobothrus > Poecilobothrus nobilitatus. The sequence goes on from OX352772.1 coordinate 271,155,681, forward strand.
GTAAAATAAATTGTAAAAACTAATTTGACTCTTTCAAACAAAATCTTAAGAATGCAAATGCAAATGCTAAAAAAAAAAAGAGAAAAAATTAGCGAATAGGTGCATCTGTTATGTAACATTTCTTTTTTCTGTTCTATAAAAACCTTGAAAAGTAACCAGAAACCTTCGATTTATTTGTTGTTATTATTGTTGTATTGCATACTGTAAGGAATGAAAAAAAATCAAAGAGAAGTTAATTGCTTTTGGTATCTGTATGTGAATAATAAAAACAAATTTATTTATATGTATAAAAATTTTTATTTTTAAATTTGTTATTTTTGTTGAAATGATTGACCAGATATTTTAAAAAGTAAAAGTTTTTATTTCTTCTGAAATTCAAATCCCCATATATTCCCTTCTAATGCCAATCCACATATTCCCTTCTAATGCCTTCTAATGCCAATTAACAACAAACATTTTTATTTTAAATTTTATTTTAACCCATTTTAAATTTATAAAAAATTAAATTTAATTTTTAAAAATTTTTATTGCTTATCAGCAATAATATAATTTGTTGCATCTTCTAAAAGCAGCAATTTTTTATTTTGATGTACCAAATATAATTCTCTTTTTTCGAAGTTTTCTATATTTGCATCTTCATCAAAGATTTTAATATATATGTCCGGCACAAAAATGATGTTTCAAAAACCCACTTTTATTTCTTCGCTTTTGTTATGTATTTTCTAATTTTTTCAACAATATAGAACCGATCCGGTTCCATATCATTTTGCCATAAAAATTTTTTTAAATTATTTATGCTATTAACCGTTTTACATAATTGTGAAAATCTTCCCTTCTTAGAGGGAGATGGCCTTTGTTGAGGTTGATGTTGTACAGGTTAATGTTGCTGTTGTTGTTGTTGTGGCTATTGTTGCGCCTGATGCACCCATCTAAGTGATGTGTCTTCGTCTTGTTCGTTTTTCGTCTTCCTTTTTTTTGCTGGAAGACGTACAGAAGCTGTTGAACCTTCTCTCATGCACAAACTAATGAATTCTTGAGCCATTTAATTTCGTTAATTCTGAATTAAAATGTAACTTTTGAACAAAAATTCGATGTATTTATACGAATTTAAAACGTGTAGAAGAATAGAAGATAGAATCAAGATTGCATGTTTTTAAGAACTATAATTAATTGAAATCCCATTTAGACATTGAAATATAGTGTTGCAAACTCTAATTTCAATTCTTTTCTATTTTAAGATAATTTATTGACTATTTTTTTTATTTTGCTAGGTTTAGGATTAAAATCATTCCGATTATCTTTTTATCTTTTCGGTATTCCGATTTAAAATATCTTTACAAATTTCTATCTTTAATTTAAGACAGGATTATAGGAGTGCATTACACTTAGTTTAAATATAATTGATTAAAGTATATTCCAATTACATTGTTGCAAAGTATTTTTTAATTAATTTTTCTATTTCTATTTTAAGGAAAACGTAACATAATTTATTAAAATATCTTTTTCATACAGGCGACCTTTACAAATTTCTATCTATAATTTAAGATAGCATTATAAGAGTGCATTACACTTAGGTGAAGTATAATTGATTAAAGTGTATTCCAATTACATTGTTGCAAAGTATTGTTTAATTAATTTTTCTATTTCTATTTTAAGAAAACGTAACATAATTTATTAAAATATTTTTTTCATGCAGCGGTGCTTTACAAATGGGAATTATTATTGATTAAAGTGCATTCCAATTACATTGTTGCAGAGAATTTTTCGATTAATTTTTTTTATTTTTAGTCAGGTTTAGAATGTTTAAAAAGGTTAAAAAATATTTTAATACAATAGTGATTGATTTAATTTTAAACCGAAGAATTTAAAACAGAAGTCGTTAAAAGATTTAACGTATGTGGACAAAAAATCAAATTTATTATAAGACCAGTACCAAATAATGTGGAACTCACCAGCTGGACCAAAGATGCAGTGTACGAAGTTATAAAGTATATAACAAGTGATGTAAGTTCTATAGACAAAATAGGATTGGCTTTCTGTGGAGAAAGTTTTGAGGAACGTGGCCCTGCATACCTGAGTTTTAAAACAGCCAGCGAACTAAAATTTCGGGATATTTAGGATGTAATATCAAAAGTGTTTTAAAGCAATTCCGAAGGTAAATTACAAATTTTTTTTCTTTTGACTATACAATGCATTTAACTTTTCCACATATTTAACTTTTCCCTTTTCTATTTATAGGATTAAGTACAAACACCTTCTGTATAATAGCTACACAAGTCAAATTACCAGCTGGGTTAAGTAGATCAAAAACAAAATTTATCAACTACGATGACGAATGCCTACGAAAAACAGCTATCATCCGCATAGAAAATTAAGACAACCTATGTCTTTCCGTGCATTAGTTGTTGCTGTAGCGGAAAGCGGAAAAATTTGTCAAATATAAAAAAATATTATGTGATACAGAAAAACTTCAAACTTTAACGGCATTATATTTAGTAAATAAATCTGGAGTTTCAATTCCACCTGAAGGTTGTGGAATAAAAGAGTTGCAGCAATTTCAAACTTTTTTACACAAACATAAAATTGTTGTGTACAAATATGGAGAAGAACGGAGAAGAGAAGTAATTTTTAAAGGAAATAATGATGGGAAAAGCATCAATTTGTTTCATTGCTACCACCATTACAATGTCATAACTTCTCTTACAGCTTTCTTTTCTGCTAGTTATTATTGTGAAGATTGTCATGTTCCGTACTACAAAAACAATGAACATAGATGTTCAAAGAACTGTCCATGCTGTCAAAAGACACCCCAGTGACCTTAAAAATAGAAAAGATATTTTATGTAAAGAATGCAATCGCACATTTCGAGGTCAAACATGTTTAGACAATCACAAGACATCAACATCAACAAAATTAAGTATCTGTGAGGAAATTCTAAAATGTAAAAGCTGTTTCAAAGTACATAAATCGAACAGGAATCATACATGCGGATAATTTTATTGTAACATTTGTAGTGAGCATGTCATGCAAGATCATCAATGTTTTATTCAAAAAGCAAAAAACCTATCAGAAAATTCTAAAAAAGACTTTATTTACGTATTTTACGATTTAGAAACTAGGCAAGAAGATAATACATTATCAAAAACAAAGCAACACATTCCACATTTATGTTTACATCTACAATAAAGATGTGATAATTGTATTGATGAAGAATCTTTATTTTATTGTAGAAAATGTGGATTTAGACAAACAAGTTTTGAAAAAGAAAATATAATATCTAAATTCATGGAACATATAATAAAATTAAGAACCCAATATAAAAAGGTTATTGTGATTGCTCATAATGGACAAGTGTTTGACCATCAGTTTGTTTGAAATTATATTCTTACTAAAACTTGTTTTTAACCAAAATTAATTATGAGAGGAACAAAAATCATTCTTATGTTACTGAATAATATAAAATTCATAACTCGCTTAATTATTTGCCAATGGCACTTAGTAAGTTACCGAAAGCTTTTAATTTACCAACCAAATTAAAATAAGGTTTTTAATAAACTGGAAAATGAAATTATATTGAAGCTTTACCTTCAATGAAATATTATGTACCCGACGCAATGAGGGAAGATGAAAGGAGTAAATTTTTGCAGTGGTATGAACAAAACAAAAGTTTCAAATTCAACATGCAGAAAGAATTGATAGAATATTGCATTAACGATGTAAAAATTTTGACAGAAGGCTGTCTGACTTTTAGAAAAATGTTCCTACAAGAGTGCAATGTTGAACCATTTTTAGAAGCTACAACAATAGCTTCAGCATGCTACTTAGCATATAGAAGAAATTTTCTTAATCCAAACACAATAGGCATCATTCCGAAAAGAGAATATAGATTAACTAATAATCAATCAAATATAGCCATGCAATGGCTTATTTGGGAAGAAGATTCTCGTAAAATAAAACTACAAAGTGGAATTAACGGCAGAGAAAAAATAATTACTGGTGTTAAAGTTGACGGATACTGCGGAGATACTAAAGAGATGTATCAATTTTATGGGTGCTATTACCACGGATATCCTAAATGTCTAACTACTAAAAGAGATACACCTTTGCATAAAGATTCTAATGACACATTAAATCAGAGGTATGAAAAAACATTATTAAAATCTGAACACTTAAAATTTCTTGGATAGAGTGTTGTTGAGGTGTGGGAATGCTAATTCCGTCAGAAACTGAGAAAAAATATACACATGAAATACTTAAAAAATCACCCACTATTGAAAAGAACTCCATTAAATCCTCAAGATACATTTTACGGGGGCATGACTGGAAATGTTTACACGTACTATAAATTTAAACCTGGAGAAAAAATAAATATATAGATATTTCACCACATCTTTTGCACCCTGTTCTTCCAATAAAGCAGAATAGTAAATTAATGTTCTCGCTTTGTAGAAATTATAGTGAAGAAAAACATCAAGGAGAATATTGTTATCATACTGACACAGAAAAATCATTAATAAGTACTTGGGTGATCGATAAAGTAGTAAAAGCTATTGAAAAGGGCTACGAACTTCTAAATATTTACGAAGTTTGGGAATATAAAACAGTTAAATATGATAGAAGTAATTTAATTGACGGACTATTTAGAACGATGATGAATAAATTTATAAAAATTAAACAAGAAGCTTCCTGCTGGCTTAATATGTGTTAAACTGAAAAAGAAAATTATTTAGAAAACTTTTTAAACGTAGAGGAAATTAAGTTAGAATATGAAAAAATACATAATAACCCTGGATCATTTGCCAAATTAATGTTAAACTCATTTTGGGGTAATTTTGGTCACCGAGAAAACCTACAACAAACAATGATTGTAAATCAACCTTTTCAATTGTATGTGCTGTTAATAAATCCCTCCGGTGTGTTCAATATTGCCAATAAATGAAGAAAACATAATAGTTAGCTGGCAATACAAAAATACAGCAGCAACGTCTTTACCAACCATCAATGTGTGTATTGCAGCACACAGAACGACACAAGCACGACTTAAACTGTATAGTTATTTAAAGCAGCTTAATGATAGAGTATTATATTATGACACAGATTCTGTCATATACATAAGCAAAGCAGGAGAAAAAGATCCATCAATAGGAGAATACATTGGTGATATGACTGATGAATTAGAATGTTATGGTTCTGGCAGGTATATTATAGAATTTATTAGTGGTGGATCGAAAAATTATGCATATAAAGTACATTGCACAAAAGATAATTCTGAAAAAGTAGTATGCAAAGTCAAAGGTATTTCTTTAAATTATACTGCTGCGAAACAAATCAGTTTTGAGAGCATTAAAGATGCTGTGTTGAATTTTCAAGATACAACAGATATATTTGTGATTTCGGATAACATTAAAAGGACCAAAAATCATGAGTTGGTTACAACACCAGAAACTAAGCGATATCAACCAAGATCAGAAAAGTGTTGAATATTAGAAGATCACAGTTCTGTACCATATGGATATAAGAGGCAAAAGATACAATAAAATATGAGTTTGTATTTGTATTATAAATTTATTTAGAGAATAAAACATACTTTAGTTAAACAATATAATTTTTATTTTTCGAAGTATTATGTATGTCATCAAAGCCTAGCCCTTTCACGAAAACTCGATTACCTTCTTTTTTCAGAATTCTTTCTACAAGATAAGTATCTGGATATTTTACAGGTGTAAGCTCAGCTTGATAAAAACCTCCGAAAAATAGCGTATCAGTATATCCTAACATTGATATGTTTTTTTTTTTTTTTTTACGAGGGTTGGTGGAAAACTCGAAAGTCACCAAGAGGAACTGCACCTGCTTCCTAAGGATAGTGTTGGACTTTGACCAACCAAAACTACCCCCCTTTTAAAACCAAACTTTAGGATGAAACCTTTAATACAAATGTACAGTTTGGCTTTGGGGATAGGGATGTGGGAAGGATAATTGGGGAAACTGGAACTGGGAAATTTGGATTATGGGGGATAGGTAGGAAAATTTGGAGGCACATTTTGAAGAAAGATGTTAATGTTCTTCTTAAACTTAAGTAAATCGTACACATATGAATTACCAACTTTAGGGAACACATAAGATGGTATAAGGTTCTACAAACGGGACGTGCGCATGACAAACGAATTTTCATAGGCTGTATTTCGCCATCTTGATAACTCAACATGGTAGGGTCTTGTTTCTCATTGGAAAACTTTGAGTAAGGCATTAATTGTTTTATTTCTTTGGAACAAGTGTTAATCTCTACGAAATACCTACAAAACAAGGTCAGTGGCCCAACTGTGCGAAGGTGGCTGAGTGGAGCGAGCATTGAAGTTACACTGAGGACGTTAATCAAACGAATAGCTCTGTTTCGCACATTATCTAAATAACCCAGTGCTGTTTGAGGCTCTGTAGCCCAAATGTGTGAATTATACTCCATTTTCGGCCTAATGTACGGTTTATAGATAGGTTTATAGAGAAGATCAGATGCGGAAAAGTAAGTTTTGCCGCGATACAAAAAACCCAAATATTTAGCTGCATCCTTAGCTATACCAAAAATGTGATTTAACCAAGTCAATTTCTGGTTTAACCCGATGCCCAGCATGTTTAAATCCGTTGAATGCTGCAAGACTTCTCCCTGAAATAGTAGATTAGGAACAGTAGTGGCAATTTTCCGCAAGATCAGACAGCATTGTGTTTTTTTGGTATTGAACTCAACTCAGTTGACTTCACACCATTTTTGAATTCTTGCTAAATCGTTATTTAGCTCACTAATAGTGAAATTTGTCGCTGTTGTATTAATCTGGTGATTAATGTTACAGCGGCTATGAAACTCATAAGAAGCTACAAGGGTGCTTTTGTCTGCGAACCTATGAATCGGATTGGAGGTTAATGAGAGTAGGTCATTGATAAATATTAAGAAGAGAGTTGGGGATAAAACTGATCCCTGGAGGACACCATCATTTATTTTGAATTTGCCAGATGAATATCCATCGACCAGTACACGAATCGTGCGATTCGAAAGAAAATCTCCATTCCATTTTAGAAAGACTCTACCTAGACCTAATATTTTGCAGTTTACCAATAGAGCGTCGTGCCAAACTCGATCGAAAGCCTTAGAAATATCAAGAGCCAAAACATCAGACTTACCAGAATGATGAAGGTTGATGCTTAGCTTCTCACAAACGTAAGTCTTGAGATCACCGTTTGAACGACGGGCTCTGAACCCGTATTGACGATCATGAAGCAAACCTTTGTGGTCCAGGTATTTCAGAAGCTTTTGATTCACTATTTTCTTCATTACCTTGGAGAGGACCGAAGTTATAGAAATAGGGCGGTAGTTGGAGGGATCGCTTTTATTACCTTTTTGGGGAATTGGGAAAACATGTGCAACCTTCCATTGGGTAGGATGAATACCCGAATTGAAGGAGAGATAGAAAAGGTTCTGCAGAGGTTTTGAAATAGTGGAGTAGGTATTTTTAAGCACCATGGTGGTTATACCATCTACACCGGCTGGGACAGGATGTAACAGGATATTTGGTTTATAACCTTTTTTCGAAATTACCTTTATATTTACTTATTCTTACAAAATTTCCAACCTTGTACTTATTTTTTTTTTAATTTTAGGTTCCATATATATATTTCTAACTATATTTTTTTTGTTGTTCTTTGTGATTTTTTCAGGAGGAAGTTTTCTTCTACTATCTTTTGTGGAATTATATTCTTTTATTAGTGTTCGTATAATAGGTAACCATTTATAATTCCCATTTAAACTAAATTGTTTTCACATGGAATTTTCCAATGTCCGGTTAAATCGTTCAACAATTGGTGCTTTTAATTCGCTAAATGTATGATAATGATTTATAGATTTCTGTTTTATAAATTTTGGAAATTGTGAATTAAAAAATTCCTTACTTTGATCAGAGGTAATATTTTTTGGTATAACTTTAGCTAGACTTATATTATAACTGATTTTAAGGCATTTAAAACATCTTCAGAATTTTTTGTTTTAACAGGTTCAGCATAGGCGTATTTAGAAAAAGTGTCAATGACCGTCAGCATATATTTGTAACCGTTATTAAACTTTGCATAAAGTATCATTTCTACTAAATCAATTTGTCATTTATTCGTTTTTGTTTGAATTTTCTCTAACGTCTTGCCTGTCAATGAATTTCAGTTACTATTTGGGCTCTTGACATTTTAATTATATTAAACAATTATGTCAACTAATTTTAAAAATGTTAAAGGTAATAATTATTATATATAAAATAATAGACCAAATCATGCTTGAATTTATTTTGCTTTTATACTTTTCTACATGAGTATATAACTCAGGTTTTATTTTCAATTTTAATTCATTCCTATTCTGACTTTTATTTAACAACGTTCGGAAAAGCAAGTTGATTCAACAACATTCCCTTTTAAAGAAACTGACCGAGTAAATACTCAACTTTAGATTCAGGATGATACAATTACATCCACTGTAGAGGATGAGGAGTTAGTAGAAACAGAAGAATTTTTACTACCGTTCTTGGTAAATGAGTCGAACGAAGAAGACGAAAATGAAGCCGTAAATTTAAACGGAAATGAAAAAACAGAAGAAATAGAAATTCAGAATATAAATAATCAGCAGGGAGATCCTGACTATTTTGAGGATTTATATAGAAATATTTTCTAGTCTATATGTAAACAAATATATAAATGAAATACAAAATAAAACCATAATATTTGACAATAATTCAATATTTTATGTAGTATATTACAGATTTTCTCTTTTAAAATTACAGGAATTTCAAAAAACAACCTTGAATAATTACATTGAACATTAAAATGTTGCACTGGTATATAAATTTATTGTTGTAACTTAATACCTGCTGTTCACCACATAATTTTAGATATTCTCCAACAGTTTTACATTAAGCTCAGTATTTTTATTATAGGTCATCACAGCATTAATGAGATTATTTAAATAGTAAAATTTTTCTGCTTCTTCTAAATTAATAGTTATGCTTTGTCCGTTTGTCGATCTCAGCTCGGGACGAAAACTCTGTTTTATGTCTTTTATTATCTGCTCATCGAGTTTTTTGTTAATTTTTTTTTTTAGTGCATTTCTTTAACACAAAAATGTGAACAGGAAATTACACAGCCTTTCGTTTTCAGGCGTGACTGTAAATGTCATAAGGGGGAATAACTCTTACGACGTCTGTGGGATTCGAACAAGGTTTTTAGAATCAATTTGTCATTTTCTAGTTGGCTTACGTTATTAATTTTTTTTTCAAAAAGGCAACACATTGGCAACACAAAACAAAAGCAACACAACAATATTGTCCACATCTGAATAGTTACTTTGTAACTGTTTCTCATTAAAAATTATACATCGGTTTTTTAAGCAACTCAAAATTTCTAATTTATCTGGTTTTTTATCAAAAACACGAATCAAAACATTCAATACAGCCATATTTTGCTATATAAATAGCTAACCAATGTGTCCCTGGATCTTTTGCTTTGTCGGTGTTTACATTTAAAAAACTTTGTTTTTCAATTATTTAGGGGAATTGATCTAAAGCAAAAACTCCTTTAAAAAAATTTTTGGTGTGTTTGTTACATTTTAATACGCTGCTTATTTCTGGGATGTTCATTAATCAAATGAAATCATATACTTTAGTTGTCTTTTTTTTCTTTATTTATTTAATTCAATAATATTTTTTTTTTTTAAATATAATTTTAGTGTGTATTACAATTTGTTTTCTAAAGACCCTAGCCTTAGCTGTTTGGTCACATTGTTTTCTCAGTATACTTGCTCAGTATTACAATTCAACTTAATCATAAAAAAGAATAAACTTATAATATAAATATAAACTCTTTAATGTAGTTCGATAAAAACTTTTTTTTGATATTTTTTATTTGTTATAATAGCATGAAATTGTTCTAATACTTGACAGATATCTTTATTTATTTTATCGTTGTACACAGTTCCGAAAGAGTAGTTTTCAAAATTATCATTTGCCAAATCCCTAGTTGGAAATTTATACTTGAACTCTTTTACAATATTTTTACAAGGTTCTTTAATTCCAACTATACAATTATCTTTCGGAAACAAGTTATTATTATCATCACCGCAAAATGTTACATCCAGAAGTGCACAAGACGTGCACAAGACATTGACATTTTATCAAATATTCATATTTACTTTTATGTATGCTATTTATAGGTTTGTGAATATATTTCAACTTTTATCAATTTGTAAGCTTGCATCAAATTCTCCATAAACAATAGCAGTTGGTGTTGATGTAATGGGCTTTGATATTCTTGCCTCTATTCTAATTGTACCCTGGTTTAGTAAGTCTTGAAACACTTCATTTCCAGATGTATCTGGAGTTAAATCAAAAGCTAGTATAAAGAATCCATTGCTAAACATAGACTTTGTTAACTGATGCCCTTTATCATTATGGTAAATTCCAGTACCTGAAAAAAGTGTGCTATACGCTCTAGTGTGGCAATTATTTTCTTCGGAAAATCTAGTTTCACTTGCTGAATTAGGTACTTGAAGTTTGAACTCCATTTACGTTTAATATAAATAGCGAAATATCAAAGTGTTTAAAATTGTATGGATTTTTTGATCTTTTTACAGAGTAACCTGCATTTTCTTTCATAACCTGCATTGGTATAATTTTTGACGTTCTTTTGAAGCGCTATTATATGATTTTAATATATTCGGCTTATCTAACGTTCATCCAGCACATTTTAAATGGGTTTTAGCGGCATCTGTACCGTAATTTAATAATGATTCAATATAAACTCTGTAATGGTAATTTTGGTAATGGTAATGTAATGGTAACTTAATACTTATCACATAATAAAATAGAAATATTGTCAAAACTTTTCTTTTCAACAGGGAAATATTAAACATTTTTAAATTCTAATGAATTATTTTCATATGTATTTTTAATCGTTATTGCTCTTAAACATCTTATAGTATTATCTTCAACAATATTTGGTTCAATAATATCAGTATACACAAATATAATATCAGACTTAATAACTAGTATCAAGTATAATGTTTCCAAATATGATTTATATAGTTCTACAATTCTTATTTTTATGCTTTTTAAAATCTGTGAATTTTTGTAAAATTTGGTTAATTCATTCCTTAGTCTATTGTAAAATCACCTTCTCCGCGTAAATTTATTTCCACTTTTGGATTATTAACACAAGTTTTAATTAATTCTTCAACATACGATGCTGATTCTTTATATTTAATATATGTAACTAGAATCTTTAGAAATATAATCATAAATTTGCCATACAAGGTGACGTTCATAATCTGTCTTTGTATATCCATCAAATGGTTGTATATATTAGTGTTGGTAAAACAAATGCTTTCCATTCATAATTAATTTGTTCAGATCTATAATTCTTTTTTCCGTATTTTCTCCATATGCATTTGGAATAAAATCATTTATATATATTTCAGAAATACCAACTTTCCATTTTGAATCCAAAATGACTTGCTTATTTAAGTTATTTGCAAAAGCTGATAATGTATTTTTCGGATAATAATTCAAGGATAAATCGCTGAGTATAGTAATGTAAAATTCATCGTTTATTTGTATGCTGTCCATGAGCTGGTTGATTTATTCTTACGAATAGAAAAATTAAGTTCAGTTTGAGCTAATCGTAAACCTGCAATAGCTAACCGTAAAACACGTCTTGATGTATTACTTAACTCTTTGCTATTTATAGTTTTTTCTGTTTTCGTTGGTGGGCTGGGGCTGTCTAAAGGAATTGTTATTATATCTCCTGCATCAGTTTCAAAAATTTGTACATTTTTATTTTTAATAGATTTTTTTTTCTAAGCCGTTCTCTAGCTGAAGCAGCTGACCATGCTTTTGTAAAAATTTCTTCTTCCATTTCATCATCGAATACTTCATCAGCTTCTTTTCCATATTCTTCTTCTTCGAGAACAAATTGTATTGCAGCATCTTTATATTCAGGTACGTTTGTTTGAGCTTCTGCATCAATATACAGTGGTTTTGCACGAGTTTGAGTACCTTTAGTTTCTGTAATTTTTAATTTCTCTTCTTTATTACGAGGAAGAACTCTAATTTTATTCTTTATTTTTTTTCATATTTTTATCCAACTCATAGAGTTCAACGTCTGCATTTTGCTTCATTTTTTTATAAATCTCGGGTTTTAATATAATCATTTTGTTAAATGTTTTATTATTCATTTTAAAAAATTTCCGATTACCACTGACAGTACTGCACCAAGCAATTTAGGTAAAAATCCACAACGTTGAATAATGATTTTCGTTTGCTATTTATAGATTTTTTACGGCAAATTAGGGATCTCAATTCTTTTTTATACTTTCGTAATAGCGTTGTTGATTTTTTACTTAGATTACAATTACCTTTTAAAATGTTTAAAGCAGTTTCACAAAATGTTTTGATTACTTCAGGGTCACAGTGTTTTATAATTACTTTCTGAAATTTTGGTTTAGAGCTTTTTAATAGGTGCAATATATGACGGTTGGCCCTCAAAAGTTTCATATTCTTTCCCAAATTGTTCTAATTGATTTCTTTTACAAAAACACAAATTTTTTGCAAATATATCCTTTCTTATTCGAAATAAATCATTAACGTCTTGAGAAGATCTATTAATATATACAAATATGGGTCTGACGACACTTCATTATATAGTTTTTCAAATGCTTTGATTTGATTTGGATAAATCTGACGAGCTAAGGATAATATATGCGATTGGTCTCTTGGATTTTTAAAAAGTACTAGATATTTACATTTAAGTGAAATATCTCTCAAAAACTCACCCTGATAAAAAATATTTTGAGTTACAAATATTACAAACAAATTTCTATGCTATGAACCTGTGGTAAATAAATCACAGACATACTTATCATCAGAATTTAGCATCATATCATCGATAATAATCAACAAAGGTTCTTGATTATAATTAAAATCTGAAAAATCAAAGTGGAACCGCATTTTTGTCTTCATTACAAAAAATAATTATATTAATGTGTGGTAGTTTTATATGTATTTTCTTTTTATATTTTATTAAATTATGAATAAACGTCATTTTACCACAGCAGCATGGCCCAGCCACCATCATTGTAAATTGATGAAACAGCATAATTGTATTAATTAAATACTAGCATAGCTACCTATATTTATATAAAAGCTCTTTTCCTGAAATGAATATAAATGTAAATTTAGTTATTCTATCGAACATTCATCCAGGAACCTTCGGCATGGATAAGCAAATATTCGTAGTTGACCTACAATTTTTACGAGGAAATGAAAAGCAGTATTTGCTAAGAGAGCTAGCTATACTTCCAAAATGAAGTTTAATTTCAAATGTGTATCACTTTAAACCACCACACCACACAGAAGAACTTAGTCAAGAGATAAAATTTAATAATTAATATTGTGAGAATAAAATAAATGGACTTTTGCTAATGGGCTAATTGATTATTTGGTCGTTAAACCTTTATTAAAACATTATTTAGAACCAGCCGAAAAAATGTATGTCAAAGGAGAACAAAAAAAACTTTCCTTGAAAAGTATATTGGCAGTAGTAAAATAGAAGATCTAACAAGAGATTTACCTTCACTACTAAAGATTAATAATTATAAATCAACATGTCCTATACACTTATCAAACAATAGTTTTAGATGTGCTGTTAAAAATTGTTATAATGTGTACATGTATTTTTTAAAAGAAAAAATTTTGAATTAAAACCTTTAATTTTTATACTTGCACGATATTAATTTAAATAACAAAACTAAAAAAGTTCACTTCAACATAAAACAAGAAATTTACTTTATGCATGTGTGGGACTTTACTTACAGATCAGCACGAAAGGGTCGTTGAGAAGAATACGCTCACGATAGAAGTAGATTGCAAAGACGTATAGAAAAAGTTGGTTTCATTATTTCTAGAATTTTAACATCTGATCATCGCAAAATTGTAAAGGCTTTTTTAAATATATAACACCAACTGTTTTATTTTTATAATTTTATTTTTACTATTAAGTACCAAAGGCAATTAACTATGATTTTTTTTTCGTTTTCTTTTTATTATTTTACACCTTGATATTATGTACATATGTATGACAGTGTATGTACATATTAGAAAATTTTCATTTCGACAACATACATACATACATATTTCTAATTTCAATTATTAATCATGCTGAATTCACTTCACGAACAGCACACACGTTTATTTCAAAAATTAGATTCAATTTATTTTTTATGTATGCGTATTTAAATAAAATTTTAAAAAGAGGTTATATAAAATTGTCAAAAAATGAATGAATTGTGTAGTTATGTAGTACATAAAATTTTTCTGACCTGCATAAAAAATGTTTGTTTCATTTTGTCTTTGGATTAGTAAATTCTTTTTTTCAACTCTAAAATTTCTGGTGTAAAAAAAGAAGAATGAATTATGAAATTTTAAAAAAATGCACAAAATAAGTTTCCGTGCAGGTTGAAACGTAATGAAAAAGTAGACCAATCTAAACGGATGGAATACGATATTTTTAACTAGTTATATAATCTTTGCTTTAATTTTTAGTTTACTTATTTTATTTATTTTTTGAATCCAAAGCATCCCCCAAAGCATCCAACTTTCGTATTTTAATTGAAAATGAAAAATTAATTAGCTGCTTTTTTTGACATTTTGCAACTTCATAGCTGCGTTGTGCTTTCGCTCATTGTGCTCAAGGCATATACATTTTAAGATATCTGTCATTTTATATTGTTAGAGTAGTACAGCTATGGGTGTTTTTCTTTTTCTCATCAGAGGAGAGTCAGATCTGTCAAGCAAAAAAATTATGTTTCTTTTTATGCTCAGGTTATCCAGATTATCCGTTTTGTATTTCTTTTTTAACTTGAAGTGTGCTCAGAGCGTGATCTGTGAGCTCGTAAAAATTTCTCAGATTTCACAGAGTTGTTAACATATAAAACGTCAAATTAAGAATAAAATGATCACAACGTCATTAAAAAAAAAATCTCGTGCATAGGATAAACATTTTTTTTTCAAATTTCTTTTTTAAATTTTATGAAATAAGATTTTTCTTAAATTAACTTTTTTTCATTTTATTTGTCAAATAAATTCCTTTTACAATTACATTTTTACATTTAAAATAATGAAATAAAATAAAAAATAATGACGTTAGAAAATAATTTGGATAAAAATTGACAATTTGTGCTTTAAGTGTTTCTTATTTAACTCGTAACGGTCAGAGTTAAAATAAAAGTTTGCTCTGAGCGCTCGACATCTGCTCTGAGCAACGATATGATGACAAAAAGAAAAACGCCCTATAGCACCTAATCTGATATGATAGGACTGCCGACCTTAGAATATGGAGTAGGTATAAGGAAAAGTTATAGATGTATTAACTAACAGATGGGAAGATAGGTATGGTCTTTTGTTTTCTTCTTTGTGTTTTCCTATCTTAAGGTATTCAGTCAAAAAATTACATATGCATTTTATAATATGTATATATTTCGTTCACTCAGCTAATTATATTTATTAAAATAATGTAAAGCAGTTTTTCTTAACCAGTTTCATTCAGAGATTTTAAGTTTTTATATTACTTAATAATTGGTATATCTTGTTTTTAAAATTAAAATTAAATTTAATTTAGGTTATTCAAAATTTTAGCTACTTGTAAAATAACAAAATTAGTGATAAAATCCTTAAAAAAATTAAAAATGAATTTATTTCACATTTTAGGAACCTATTTCTGAGGAAACTAAAGCAATACATACGCGCGGTTTACTTAGCTGTTTCTTTTTTCTCATCAGATCAATGGTCAGAGCAGATGTCGAGCGCTCAGAGCATTATTTTTTTATGAACTCTGACCGCTCTGAGTTAAAAAAAAGAAACGTTTGGAGCACAAATTGTCAATTTTTATCCAAATTATTTTCTAACGTCAGTATTTTTTGTATTTTATTTCATTATTTTAAATGTAACAATATAGTTTTAAAAGGAATTTATTTAAGAAATAAAATAAAACCAAGTTATTTTACGTAAAATTTCATTTAATAAAATTTAAAAAAAAAAACTTAAAAAAAAATGTTTATCTATGCACGAAATTTTATTTGATGATATTTTTATTATTTTGTTCTTAATTTGACGTTATATTTATTGAAAACTCTGTGAACTCTGTGAAATCTGAGAAATTTTTACGAGCTCACAGATCGCGCTCTGATCACACTCCGAGTTAAAAAAGAAACACAAAATGGATAATCTGGATAATCTGAGCATAAAAAGAAACACAATTTTTTTGTTTGACAGCTCTGACTCCGCTCTGATGAGAAAAAGAAAAACGCCCAAAATTGGCTGAAAATATTTTCTTCACTGCCTATCTATTAGTAATATATCTATGGTACATCCATATGATAGCGTAGCGACTGGTAGCGACTAGCGTACAAAACGATAATAATGTGTCTTTGTGTTCTCGTCGGATGCCGAAAAGAAATAGTAAAATTTGGGTATATTAATTAGTTTTCTTTTTATTATTAAATACATAATAGAAAAAATCAATTAAAGCATAAACTTTAAATAGAGGGTCTCAAAATAACTTCACGATCGAAAACGAATTATAGCAAAATTAAAAATAAATTTACACGAGAAAAGCGGATTTCAGTTTAAATAAAAAAAGATTAATAGTTAATAAATGTAGGCTAATCTCTTGCTTTGCTTAATTTGATTTAAATTTTTTTACTTTTTGTTAAGTTGCATAAATTTTAAAATTTTTAGTTATATATATTTCAATTACGTACATTTTTATTTTATTTTTGATATTACAAATATTTGATTCTTAATATATGTACATATATACTTAGTTTGCTTAAGTGTTTTGATAAGTGAATACATAATATGTATAGTAATGTAATATGTACATAAAACTATGAAAAATGTGAAGAAAAATCAATATAGTTACCAAACGTCAATGTGTTGCTATTCTTTTGTTGCTTGCCAATTGCTATTACAATAAAAGAGTATTAAAATAAATTTTAGACTATTCATTTTTTCAATTTTTTTGTGTTCAAAAAAATGTATCAGTTATGTTTAATAGACTTTTAGTAAAAAGAAAATCAAATATGAAATGTTTTTAAAATAAAGTGGATAAATTGCATTGCTAGGTAAATATGATTTAATTGCACTATAAGAATAAAAATCAAAATGTTTAAAATTAATTGAATAGGATTAAAGTAAGTATCGTATTGGATAAATATTATTTCAATTAAATTAAGGTTAACCATGAAATAAAATTCTAATGATATTCTTACTTATTTGTGACTTTAAATATATTTTACATTTGTATACAAAATGTATTTATAGCATAATATCTGACACAATTTAAAGAACTTTTTTTTGAAATTTTGAAATTTTTTGTTTTATATTTGTTTGTATAAATAATATCGTAGGCATATTATTTATAGTTTATTTAAAAAAATGAATTACATATTAAAAATAATTTTGTGCATATTCATCAAATGACAAAAAAATTAAAATAAATACATGTATAGACAATGTCAGTTCCTAATTTCGAACTATAGTTAGAAAAATATTTAATCCTTTATTTGCACTGCAACTAAGTAGTTATTTTTTTTTTCTAGAACAATCTTTAAGAATTACAACATAGTTATATTATTTTAAAGATATAACTAGAAAATCCCCTGTGCAATTGCACAATTTCTATAGATTCAAAAACATTTACGTTATCATACTGACTCCCTTACTACCTGTATTAAGGGAGGGATTATTACATGTATTTTTTTAGCTTAGGTATATTAAATACCTAACTAAAATAACTTATGGATTTTTAATTCAATTTGAATTTTTTAGGTGTAGGGTATAAATACATCGAGGCATCGACTTACTGTTACTTTTACTTGTTTTTTTTTGCTTGAAAAAAATTCGCTGAATTTATTTTATTTAAATGTACTTTGGAAGAGGTTTTTGGTATATTTAATAAAAGATTCATGTCTCTGATAATGAAATTTCATAAATTTTCGGGAGCTTTTTTTTTGTGACGGTCGTTTTCGACAGCTTTTTAATTTAATGGCCTAATAATAAATTAGTACAAAATTATGAATATATTGTTATGAAATATAATTAGCTAACTCTGCCGAATTATATTAATAAAAAAATTCGAATATTTTATTTTATATCAAAAATGCAGCTTAAAAAATCAAAATTCTAACCTAAATAAACAAAACTACTTTAAAGTCTGCTGCGAAGCTTTTACCAGCTTTTATAATAGTGAAAACAAAATCAAGAATAAAATCGGCCTATTATTTGTTTCTTATAAATATAAGGCTTACTATAAACTTTGCTCTTTTCACTTTCAAGTCTTTTAATTTTATTAAGAGTATTTTTATTTTTTTCAAAACAAAGAGTCATTTGAAAACTGCCAAAAGGAAATTAATAATTTATTTTTAATTTACCGCTGCGACCAGTTCATAATGGATGTGGCAGTCAAATTTAAAAATTTGCTTTAAATTTTGTGTCGAAAGTACTTTTTAAAAAGTAAAAGTTTGTGTCTCTGATAAGACTTTTAGTCGAAGATTTGTGTCTCTGATAATAAAATTTTAAATTATTAAATAAATATACAGAAATATCATCATTACCAGTTTAGTTTATATTCAGTGTGAGTGGTTTATTATAGATCTGGCCAACATCTTGTGTGTATAATATTGTGTATATTATCAGAAATTCAATCATTAATTCCTGGTAATATATTATCTGATCTGATTAATAAATCTTATTTTTTCCCATGGCTAACAATATTATTAATGGTCTAATAATAAATTAGTACAAAATTATGAATCTTTTGTGAGAGAAGAGTTCTAAAATGATATTTTCTATGTTAGTTTTTTTTTTTTTTTTAAGAAAAATATCCATTTCTATAATATTTGGTAAGTTCCAGACTTCTGTTATGAAATATAATTATTTAAGTCTGCCGAATTTTATATTAATAAAAAAATTTCGAATATTTTATGTTATGTTTTATGTTAAAAATCTAAATTTCAACCTAAATAAAAAAAACTATTTTAAAGTCTGTCACGAAGCTTTAACCAGCTTTTATACTATGAAAACAAAATCAAGAATTAAATCGGCCTATTATTTTTTTCTTATAAATATGAGACTTACTATAAACTTTGCCCTTTTCACTTTCAGGCGTTTTAATTTTATTAAGAGTACCTATTTTTATTTATTTTTTTCCAAAACAAAGATTGAAAACGACAACAGAAGATTAATAATTTATTTTTAATTTATCGCTGCGACCAGTTCATAATGGATGTGGCGGTCAAATTTAAAAATTAAAAATTGCTGAATTTATTTTTATTGAAAATGTGTTTTTTAAGTATGTATATGTACAGAAATTATATATATATATAGATAACGCAAGTAGAACAAAAAATCTCTCACAATTTTTTTTAATTTGTAGTGCCCCAAAGAAAGAGAAAAACATTGAATTAAAAAAATGAACATATTATTTTTGCTTGTTCTTTCTCATTCTTCATTCTTCAAATTTATTTATTTTATTTTTCTAACGAAAAATCAAACAAGTCACAATGTAAAGGTTTATTTTTATTTAAGATGTTATTGGTATGTGTTGTCTAGTGTTGTGTTAGGCTGTTAGATTTATTTTTTTTTCTATTCATTTCATATATTTTATGAATAGTTTATATTTTTTTTTATTTTCAGTCACTTTACTATTTATAAAAAGAAGTAACCAAAAAAATTATTAATGAATGGAGGGTATAGAGTAGTATAGCCAGCCATATATATATAGATACATGTATATATGTATGTATATGTATATGCATATTAATTTTTTCTTTGCTTAGAAAATTTTACATTTTATAAATACCCATCGAAATGTTAACCTCTGAGGGTAAATTTTTTATTTCTTTTTTATCAATTTAGGAATTTTGTAAACAGATTATAAATAAGGTATGTAAGATTAAAAACTCGTGTGCTGTATAAAATTCTATACTGGATGAAAAAATTGTAATTTTATCTGAACCTTTGACCTAATTTAATTTTTATTGATGCTATATTTTAAAAAAAGGGAAAAAGCCGAGTTGAAGTTTCAAAATAAAAAAAAAAGCCTTGAATTCAATTAAACGTTCCATTCGGCATAAAAAACTCTTCTAAAACAAAATTATAAGATAAATATATACATTTTGAAGTCCATATATCAAACAAGCTGCTATTCTTTGGTAATCTGTAGAGCCTTCCATTAAAACTCAGCCTACTAGTTTTGCATGTGGCGGGGAATCTGATTTTATATTTTGAAACATTCTAAACAGAGAATGAATATATTATACGTTCATGCTAATGAAAGCAAAATAGATGGAAAAGATAATAAAAGTATGTAGATAAATAAAAGAGTCAGAAAAATAGAAATTTTTAATTATAAGGTTTGCAACAAGTTAATGAATACAATAATTGAGACAATCAAATAAATTTGGAAACAAATTCTAAACAATAATAAAAAAAATGTTTTCTTACTTTTTGAATAGAAATTATGTTCCAACTTCTTGATTGATGAATGATTAAGAACAAAAGAATTTGTGCATTATATATTTCGCATATGTATATGAACTTAATTTTAACTTTTTATTAAACTTGTAAAACAACTTTTAATTTTTCACTTCTATAAAAAAATTAACTTATTTTAATAAAAAAATTCAAGTTATACACATTATCTAACTTACCGCTCAAATTTAAATTTCAATTTTCTTTATAAATTTCTTACGTCAAAATTCTTTTAACCCATAATGTCAGAAACTATATTTTGAAAGATAATTTTATAAAAAAAGCACAAGTCACTAGGGTTAACAGTCACATATTTTTTTTTTTTCATTTTAAATAAAAACTACTCATGCATTTTTATTGATTAAAAAAAAAAATATTAAATTCTAACGCATACATAGATAAACATTATAGACACTTGATCAACACATAATCAGTCCATCCAAAATAGAATACTTAAGAAATCAGAAGTAAATTTTTTATATAGTGTTACCATGTTATAATATATAATTTTTTGATTTACTTCAATTTTTAAATACAAAAGATATTAAAAACTATTTATGCGAAATTGTTAGATTGAAAGAAAAATGTTAAAATATGTTTTTTGCATTATTTTTTAAATAAATAAAATATTTAAAATTAAAAAAGAAATACAACCAAAATTATTGATAGACAACTCTTCTAACCAGTTTTGAAATATAAAAACACAAACATTATAAATGATTTTATTATACCATTTGTAATAATAGGGTATTTTCTAAGTGAATTCTTTTTTTTCTTTATTTCTAATTATAATTATAAACAACAAAGTAATTTTTGAAATATTTTAATTGTTTACGACTTTAGACTAAAGTTGTGTGAAAAAGAAGAATATGTACATGTATTTAAGATTTGTTGTCGTGTATTTTTGCTAAATTCGAGTACTACCTAAATAGTTTTAAAAATAGTTTTATAATGGTAATTAATCTAATAAGGGTTTCGAGTTGTACAAATTATATGTAAAAATAAATACTTTACAAAATTTTAAAACTTTAGTTTCAAAAAAAATTTCGTGAATCATACAAATGATATGGCAATATTGTCTTTTATTCAAATGCATTCTTCTAAAAAGAAGTTTTAAAGTTCATTATTAAATCTTCATTAATTTTCAAAATTAATACATAGTTATTATTATTAATCACTTGTATTTTAATTTGTTCACATTTTCAAAAAACATTGATTGTGTCACAGCCCACAATAATTAAAAGTCATGGACTTAAAGGAAAAAAAAGCTGTATAGTGGTCTACTTTTCATGTAAATACACGTAGTCCTAGCGGGGGTTCATTATAAATCTTGAAATAACTTAAAAACTAAGAATTTTTTTCAAGTACGTTTAAATGGGCTATTAAAATTTCATCTTTTTTACATAAGTAATTTGGTAAAAACAAATTTTAGAAAATTAAATTTTTTCGTTCATAAATATTAATTAAAAATTGTCTTGCAACTACTTTTTTTTATTAAAAATTATTGAAAGAGAGCATTTATTTCGTACTGCACAAGAAAATGACTACAAGAAAATAATTTTTATGACAATTGAAATTTAATTAGTAAATCTGAGTTTATATGCATATTATATACCATAACCTACAATATTGTTTTTACAGGCCCTGACATAGAGAGAGGAAATTAAAATAGTAGTAAAGCTCTGTTAAAAATTTACACGTATTCTTATGGAAATAGTAAAAACGGAAATAGTGGTCAAGCATAAACCTTAATAACTCCAAAAATAATCATTTTTTCAAATATCTTCCAAAGGCCGCCATAAAATTTCATCTTTAAGACATATTTTGATGTCTGACCTATTCAAATGACCTAGTTAGTTCGTTCATAAAATTTCATGTTCATAAAATTTCATATTTAAGACATATTTTGATGTCTGACCTATTCAAATGACCTAGTTCAATTGACCTAGTTAGTTCGTTTGATACCAAATGCAGTTCCCAGTATTTTCTCCAATGGTCCTGAATGTTTATTTAAAAAGAAAACCGAAACATACGTCTTTGTCTTTTCTTACACGCTATCAAAATTCAAAGAATGATTGTGAAAGCGGGAAATATTAAATATTATTATTGAACAAATTCAACTTTTAGTTTAAAAATTCAAAAATATTGTTGTAAACCATCGTAATGTAATTTTTAATTTTCGCCCATTCAAGATCTGTTTATTTGGTATTAGGTATTTTTTTGGTAGGTATTTTTTTATTTTTTATTTAAAATAATTTTAATGAAAAATATTCTTTTTGGATATATTTACGTTTATTAATATATTTTTCATTTAGCTGAAATGAACTAGGCCTACCATTTTAAAAAAAAAAAATTAAGCTAATTACCTAATTGTTTAAATTATTACAATTTTACACACATATAAAATATATTCCACATGTGTATAAAATTCATATAAATTCAGATTTGACTGGACCACGGCTAACAATAAATTTAGAAGGCCTAGACACTGAAATATTTGTTTGTGTTAGTAAAATAAATACAAAAAAAATGAGTGGAAACCCCAAAAATATGTTTTTTTACGAAAATGTATATTAAGTTTTCGTTATGGAATACTTGCCCAAAAATGTAGAATTTAAATTTAAATTAAAGTTTGGAATCTCTGCTACCATCTAACAAAATTTCAGCTTTCAATCCAAAACTTTTAATATATTTTCCATAAAAAATATAGGAATAGGTTTTTTTAAGCATTTTAACACTATCAAAAAAGAATGAGAGTAAAAATTTTTCATAATTTAGTGAACATAACCTAATAATTCAAAAGCTTTACAGTAACTTGTGCACAAATTTGGTTAGTATATTTGAATTAAAATCAAGTTTTTATAATTTTAATTTAAATAAAAGTGGATAAAAATATATATCAAAAGAAAGTTTTAAATTTTCTCTTTATTCTTGTAAAAAAATTAACTTTTTACTCATATTTTTTAATGCTATATTGATAAATTGAAAATCTTGATTACCAAATTCTGGGTAAGCAGTTTTCGTTTTTTAGGATACAGTTAATAAAAAAAAATTAATTGTATAATAGTTATGAGTATTAACTATATGTATTTATTTTTTAAAATTTTACTTTAAAGAATTAAATAAATAATATTTTTAAAGTATTAAATTATTTATATCGTTATTAGCATCTTATATTGCCGTTTTTAATTAATTTAAATAAGTTGTTTAAAAAATGTGAAATTCTTGGACTAAACAGTCTTTGACTTTTTCTTTTGCGTTTTTTCGATTCGAAAAGCCTTTGAGAACATTCTGGATAAGGCCGTATTAATATCGTGTTGGCAACCGAAAGCGTATAGTTCCATATGTAAATTACATTTTTCGAAATCATATTTTTCTTTAAATAACCCTTAAAAGCTGCGGTTGATACCAAATGCAGTTCCCAGTATTTTCTCCAATTACCATGAATGTTTTTTAAAAAGAAATCCGAAACATGCAATGATAATTTAATTTTAAACTTTCAAAATTTAATTTTAAAAATAGAAAAAAAAATTTAAATGGCTGAAATTTATACAAAGCTAAAAACAACAATATACTTTTATATGTTTTATCTGATAATAATTAGTTAATTGTAATTTTTATTTTAAAATAACTATTAATTTAAATATTTAATAGA
This sequence comes from Poecilobothrus nobilitatus, assembly GCA_947095535.1. Classification (NCBI taxonomy): domain Eukaryota; kingdom Metazoa; phylum Arthropoda; class Insecta; order Diptera; family Dolichopodidae; genus Poecilobothrus; species Poecilobothrus nobilitatus. The sequence goes on from OX352772.1 coordinate 271,179,939, forward strand.
TTTTAATAACGATCTGTTTGAACAAATTCAACTTTTAAGTTTAAAAATCAAAAATATTGCTGTAATGTAATTTTTAATTTTCGCCCATTCAAGATCTGTTTATTCTATTATTTCTAAATTTCTTTCTCTTCCACCTAATTTGAATGAATTGTTTTGTTTTATAATTTTAGTTATTTTTATACCGTACGATAAGTATCGGGTATAATAAAATTACTCCTCCGTTTGTAACACCTCGAAATAAGCGAGCTAGATATACCTTCAAAGGTATGGATCGGATCAGAATCAAATTCTGAGTCCATTAAGCCATGACCGTCCGTCCGTCCGTCAGCACGCTAACTCAAAAACTAAGAAAGCTAGAATCTTGAAATTTACACAAAATATTCTGGGAGCAATTTGTAGGTTCCCTATTTTTTTTGGTTGAGTTCCGACCAAAACTCCGAGTAGCTCCCGAACAACTAACTTTTAGATCTCCACAATTTTTTTGAAATAGAGCCATGCAATTTTCACTGCTGATAGATATCATAAAAATATTAATTTTTCTGTAGCCCCATCCGTTAAGGAGCTACAGCCCCCAAAGTTCGAAAAATCTCTATATTTAAATTTTTATAACACAAGCTCTATAAAGTATATCTTCAATCTGAAAATTCCAAACGATAGGTGCTATTATGAACTTTACAAATATGTATATAATAAATATATACTTGTGCTATACGGTGTTTTAATTTACCGTTATGCAAAACTGAATTATTGCAAAATCCTTTAACCCTTCTATCTTCTAAACGGTTTAAGTTGCAAACTTGACAGAAGTTAGATCTTTGAAAATAAGTATGAGTCATTTCAGAAATTTTTTTTGTATCACCTCCCGTCAAAAACTGAAAATTTCCTATTTTTAAACACCTGTAACTTGAACACCTGTTAAATTTTTTTTTGAAGTAATACATAAAAATTAAAGCTTCAACATTATACTCTTATTTCTGTTAACAACTTTTTTGAATAATATAGGGTTACTTTATAATTGACGAAAGTCTTGATTTTTTCAAATTTTCTAACAAATTTCTTTAACGAATTTGTTGCATTTTGTTGAGGATATAATGCGTAGTACAAAAAAATGTAAATAAGTAAACAACATAACGGTTGCTTGAAGAATTTTTGATATTGATATACATACATAGTTATGTATATAATATCATGTTTATTTACATATCGTATATGTCACTGATGAATGAATGATAAAAGTATAGATGTATATTATATAGCGCCGTATTTACATACATATATGTATTTTATTGTACTTATAAGAAATTATTCTATGAATGGAAATATTTTTAAAGAAATATTACAATGTATGGCGATATACTTATAACAATATAAATATACTATGTGCGCATTAATATAATATAATATTTAAAATTATATTGACTATTTTCTAATTTAATATATGTAAATTTACCGCTTAGTATTAAATGGTACTGTAGAGTATTTGAAAAAGTTTGGGATTGATAATCGTTATGTGGAAGATTAGAATCTGCTTTTGAAGAATATGTAAACATATAGTTTGAATATATGTATATAATGTATATGTATGTAATGTATTGGAAGTAATTTTTTAAATATTTATCAATGAAAAAATTAAATTTTTTAAAATTATTTTTTAGCAGATAATGTAAAAAAGATGAAAATTTAATACCCCCTTTGGAGCGTAACCGGTTGATTCCACTAGAACAATTCCACTAGGCACAATTCCACTAGGGAACAATTCAACTTGCGTTCCACTTGGTATAATTCCACTTTGAATTTTTGAATAATTATTAAAATATTTTAATTTTATTAATTAAATTTATAAATTATTGTCAAATATTTTAAACTATAAAAATTAATTCTTATGGATTATCAAATAATAAAAACTGCGAAAGGAAAAGAAGCAATATTAAAAGACGGATATATATTTGAACAAAAGGGAGAAGATACTAATGGGAAAAAATATTGGAGATTCAGTAGTTACTACACAACAAAATGTAATGCACGTATTCATACATTAAATGGATTAATTTTTAAAAAATTAAAAGACCATAAGCATGCAGCGAATGCTGCAGATTAGTGAATCCAAATCCGGATTTCGGAATTCCGAAATTCCGCCTTGTTTTTTAACTTCGAAATTCCGGAATTGAAATAAATCGAATTTCGGATTATTGGGATTTAAATTTTTTTTTGCTTTCTAACAAATTACACGGAATTCCAGCAACTGACATAAGTACAAAATATATTACTTTTGTAACGATTTTTAAAAAAAAAAAAAAGTACAAACAGTATGCTATGAGAAATAAAAATATAAAAATGTTTTTCGTTTTGACATTAAAATATTTGTGAATTCATAATAGAAATGTTTTTTCCTGTGTTGTGTTGTGTTATATGTTATATTTAAGTGGAATAGTAAATTTAAATAAACAGTAAATCATTATCATTTTAATAATATCAATATTTAATGAACCATTCAAGTTCTATTCTTCACGGTAGCATTGGATATAGGTAGGTTTTATCAGTTTCAAAATTTCATATAATTCTTGTGTACATATTTTTAATCCCAAGGATGGCGGATAAACAAGACGAAATTTTTATAGATGTCTCCAAAGAGAGTACATCAAATTCGGTGTGGAATTATTTTTTACGAGGGACAAAAAATCAAGTGGCGAAATGTTTACAATGTAAACAGGTTTTAAAGATATTGGGTGGATGTACGACACCCATGCACACCCATTTGCGAGCTAAACATAAGATTTTAAATAAACGAAAAATTGATGATACGAGTGCTGCTGGTGCGAATACCAGCGATTTAGCTAGAAAATGCAAAACGATCAAAGATTCTTATATTTCAAAAGTAGACGAAAGTTTCGCTGCAGTAATATCTCGAATGTTAGCTTCAGATGGATTACCGTTTCGCATATTTTGTAGTTCAGGCGATTTAAGAAAATGTTTACGAACGCGGGGATTTTGTGATATTCCGAAATCACCTACCAGTATACAAAAAGTCGTGATGGATTACAGCAAAAAAATTCGGCAGTCGATAATTTCGGAAATCATTTCTGAAAAAAACAAAAACGTACGTTTCAGTTTAACACTTGACGAATGGACTTCTTCTCGAAACAGACGTTTTATGAATGTTAACGTGCATGGATCAGGAGAGCAGGTTTGGAATTTGGGGCTGGCTCGTATTAATGGACGATTCGCGTCTGAAGATTGTATAAAATTGCTTGAAAAAAAGATTGAACCATGCCAATTAAATATTGGAAATGATATTTTGTGCATTGTCACGGATGGTGCCTCCATGATGCAAAAAGTAGGTAGATTGTTACCCTGCAAACAAATTTTATGTTTTGCTCATGCAATTCAAATTGCAATTGTTAATGTACTCTATAAAAAGCAAACATTGGATTTAGTGGATCATGCAACAGAAAACGAAGTAGAACAAGAAAATAATGAAAATGAACCGGACTTTGAGTCAGATGAAGAAAATCTTACTGATGATGAGGATGAAGAATATGGAATGCGGGTAGACATGGGAATTGAAACTGATGTTATGGAAACCACTGAAAACTTTCAACTACGAGCATTAATCACAAAAGTTCGGAAAATTGTTAAAACTTTCCGTCGTTCTCCTTTGAAAAATGAAGTACTTCAAAAATACGTGAAGCAAGATCATAAAAAAGAATTACAGCTTGTGTTAGATTCGAAAACTAGATGGAGTAGCATGTTGTCCATGTTAGAGCGTTTTAATATTTTGAAAACTTCATTAAAAAAAATCACTAGTTGACGTTAAAGCGGACATAATTTTATATGATATTGATGCCAGTAAAATTAGCCGTAGACGCGTTATGCCGTGCAGATGCCAATTTAATTTCTGCGGATGCAACATTTACGTTTATATTACAAAATTTTAGTGAGGATGACGAATTTGCCCTTGAATTGAAAAAAGTGCTAGAACTGCAGTTGAATCGGAGGAGAACTATTTCTGATGTGCTACAATATTTGCATAATGCTGGCAAAACAAAAATTCACAAGAACATTTCCGGTGACTTCGAAAACAGAAATAAATAAAATTATTCTATCACTGGCCCGCCTACTTAATGATGAAATTACTGCGGAAGTTGATTCAACGGATTCCGAGTCTGATCTCGATATAGTATTTGAACCTAACGAATCCTCTGAAAATGAAACACGGCCCTCCTTACAGAGATTGTTGCAGCAAAAAATCCAGCAGTCACTTTTACAGTCGAAAACAAGAAATTTAAAAAAACATCAATTCAATCTGCGATTCGAAATGAAATACAATTTTGGGACGAAGGTGGATTCGTGGACCATTTTTGGAAATTATTTACAAAAACTTGTTGTGTATTTCCCCAACAAGCGTTGAAGCAGAGAGAGCCTTTTCCGCCGCTGGAGCATTTTCAACAAAAATTAGGTCAAGACTTAGTGATACTACATTGGACAATTTGTGTATGTTAAGAAGCTTCTTCAAAAAGCAAACCTAAATTTTTAGTTTTATAGTAATTTTTATTTTTATATTATTTTTTTAACATATTGAATTTGTTTTGTTTATGTTTACTTTTATTAATACAAAAATAAAAATTTTCTTTGTTTACTTTGAAAAAAACTTATGCTGGTTAACATTTTTTTTGCTCTTGACTTTTTATTTGGCAATTCCGGAATTATTCGGGAATTCCGAATTTCATCTTACGTAAATCCGAAAATTCCGGAATTCGCTTTTCGGTAAAAAATGGATTCCCTACTGCAGACGTTGAATCAAAAAAAATATGCAAATTTTACGAGAACAAAGCAAAATATCAAATATAAGTTCAACACAGGAAATATTGACGAATGTAGTGTCAACAGTTTCGCCTGCGGCTTCTTTTTATATGCCACTCAAACGATCAATGCAACGAACTATTCGAAAAGTACGACATAACGAAAGTAACATTTATGAGCCAATTCCATTTCTTTTAAAGGATTTAATCATACCAGAAAAATATAAATTCACTAAAAAGGCCGATTTGTTTTTAATAAAGGATACTGGTGCAGATAATCCATGTATCAAAAATCGTATAAAATGATACAAAAGAAAATATTAAAACTCTGAGTCGCTGCGATGAATATTTTATGGACAGAACTTTTAAATCTTGCCCAAAGATATTTTACCAGCTATATATTATTCACGAGTTATATGAAAGAGTTCCTATGTCATTAGTATACACACTTTTGTGTAGTAAAATTAGTGAAACATATAGTAAAATTTTTGAATTATTAAATCAAATTTATCCATTGAATCCAAAAAAAATCCATATCGACTTTGAAATGGCAATGATCAAAACTTTGACAAACATTTTTTAAGGTGCACAGGTAATTTGTTGTTTTTTCCATTTGCAAAAATCAATTTATCATCATTTGGGTGTCATTGGATCTAAAATTAAATACGATACAGATGTCAATTTCGCTTTCGAGGTACGAATGTTAATATCTATTGCATTTGTTCCAATTGAACATCAAGAAAGATATTATAAAATTTTAATGGAAAACAATTTGCTGAAAGATGATGATGATTTAATCAACTACTTTGAGAGTAATTACTTTGGTTTATTTTGTCCTAATGGGTTACGAAGAGGCACGAAACGGTGGCAATAAAACAAACAATATTGCAGAGAGTTTCAACAATGCGTTAAACCGCTTAATTAATATTAGTGGTCCTAACATTTGGCAACTTTTGAAAAAGCGTTAGAAAAAAAACAAGGCGAAATGGAATTTGGAAGAGAGCAGGTACAAAATCAAAGAGGAACGGGAGTCCCGCAAAAGAAAAAATAGAAAGATATTTCAGAACATATAACTCGTGTAGCGAATAACTTTAATAATTATGATCCATTTGATTACATGAAGGCTATTGCAGCAATAACGAAAATTGATTTTTCCTAAATAGTTTTTTTTTCATTATGTTTTATATCTTTGTTTTCATTAACTTTAATTTATTCTGTTTCTTTTCTACTAATTATTATTAATAAACTATAGCTCTTTTGTTTTTTTGAAAATATTATATAATTTAATAAATATAATATCAATTCCACTTTTTATTTGTCAAGCGTATTTTATTATTGATATCTAAGAGTTTTATATTGATATTTTATGTCAATTCCACTTTTAATTAGTCCAACGCATTTAAAGTTAAAAATCGCGGCGATTTTTAACTCTAAATGCGTTGGACTAATTAAAAGTGAAATTGCGCTAGTGGAATTGCGTCTAGTGGAATTATACCAAGTGGAATTGTGCCTAGGAGAATTTTGTCTAGTGGAACTGTGCTAGTGGAATTCTCCTAGTGGAATCGCCCTAAAATCCCTTTGGAGTATTTGAATACTTCTAGAATTACATCATCCCCTTCAAAAAAAAATTAATTGTTTTTGAATTATTTCAAAATTTGTAATAGACTTCTATTTTTTCCTATAAAATTAAGTGTATTTTCATCAAAAATAGGCCCCTATACAGGTTTTTTTCGTTCAGTGTCCAGGCCTTCTAAATTATTGTTAGCTATGATTGTGAGTAAGAACTTCGAAAAATGCCCATTTTTAACAATTTTCTTTTTTCTATGAAATTAGTTTTCTATGAATACGAGTTTTCAATATGAAATATTTAGCCAAACATACCAAATTTTATATTAAAATAAACTTTCGGATTTTTTCTTTAACCGGAGCCAACAATAATGAAAGGCCGTGACATCGAAGCCTTTGAATGTATTAGTTGAAATTTTCAATGCATTTTGAGAGAAAACTACAAAAAATTACATTTCTTAAAATTTTTTTTTTCTTTTTTTAGGAACAATACCAAAATGGGCATGAATTTCATATAAAGTTTTTTTTTAAATATGCATCGAAATGTTCGAATTTTTTATTTCAGATAGCTTATTATTTGCCTAATACATCAAGTAGGTTTTTAACTTTGAACTCAAAATTTTAACCCATTTTTTAAGCAAATTTGTAACACTCCAATTTGTTTAAATTTCTTATTGTATCCATCTTGGTACTGTCAAAAAAAAAAGATGAGTAAATTTTTGTTTTAAAATCCGTATAACATGAGCAATACCTAAGTAATTGATGTGAATCTCGATATGAGGTATAACATATAACCTCAACACTTAGAAAATAATATGTAAAAAAAATATTTTTTAAAATACATACATATGCTTTTATCAAAACCGAATTTGCCCCCTAAAAAGTAGAAAATAAAATTGATTGCAAAACTTTAGCTTTTTGAACTGTTATAATATAAAAGGCAATTGCTAGTGCAAGCATTTTGGACTGTTATAATATAAAGGTAAATTGCTGGAATAAGGTTAAATAAAAATCTGGGAAATATGAGGTTCGTGTTTCTTTTTTATTCCAGCAATTTACTTTTATATTATAACAGTCCAAAATGCTAAAGTTTTGCAAGCAATTCATTTTTATATTATAACAGTCCAAAAAGCTAAAGTTTTGCAATCAATTTTATTTTCTCCTTTTTGGAGGGCGAATTCGGTTTTGATAAAAGCATATGTATTTTCAAAATATTTTTTTTACATATTATTTTATTTTATATTTTTTAGTTTTAAATGGAACACATAATTTAAATTTAAAAAATATGGGATATTTTTTATTCACACATACATTAATTATTTGTTTTAGAGCGGAACAAAATAATTTAGGAAATTAGTTTAACATAATATTATGTACGTACGTACATACTTATACGTAGTTTTAATAGTAGTGTTGACAAAATTTTATTTGTTAATCATAATTCGTAATGCGCAAAAGCATAATTTTGTAATGATCTTACTTTTTATTATATTATATTCTTTACTATGTACATACAAAAAAAATATTATGAATGTAATGTAGTTTGAATTTGGCAATTGGAATTATTTTGAATAAAATTTTATATGTATATACATTTCCATCATAAATGTTCCTAAATAAAATACATAAAACATTAATTTTTAACGCCATGACATATTCAATATGCAATAAAGAATGTTGACAACAAATATTCTGATTTAAATCCTAAACAAATGTTTTAAAACAAAATAATTTAGCAACATATTGTATCTATATATTTTGTGTTTTGCTAAATCCTAATACAAAACACATGTGCTGCACATCAAGATTGATTGAACTAAAAAAGATCAAATAATATGTGTGTATAATACATAAAATTTTATTCAAAAAATGTTGATAAATACAGTTAAAAAAAAAAAAAAAATGTACATACACGAATTGTATTCGAACCAAATTACCCTCGCTTTCAAAACCTGTACACTTTCCTCTGCACTATGCAACACTTAAATATTTCCCGAACATATTACGAACATAAAATCTTAATTTTTAACCATGCATATTCAATATGCATTGAAGAATATTGACAGCAAATATTTTGATTTAAATTCTAAACAAATGTAAACAAAATAATTTAGCAACATACATAAAAATATTGTATGTATTGTGTTTTGCTAAATATGCTAATACAAAATAACATGTGCAAATGGACATCGTTGTTATACTATTATAGGAGGAAAGATCAAAAATATAATGTGTATGTTTGTATGCATGAATAAGGCGCCAGTTATAGCTATCATTGAAATGTTTCCGGAAAATGTTTTTTTTCAATTTTTTGCAGCAAAGATATATAAAATTTAACAAAACTGTTGATTTAAGGATTAAATAATTTCTAAAGAATAAATTCTACTACGAATTTTTAAATTTTAAGTTAAATATTTAAAAAGAAAATCGTTTCAATGACATATGTTGCATGTCTTCCCATTTCAGTTTGTCATTGAAAAAAATTCTGATGCAATTCTTGATATATTTCATGATGACTTTGTATTTTAATGAGTTTAGACTTAAATTTTGTTTTTTTATTATTTTGTTTAAGTTTAGATTTAAAATTTTTTGTTTTAAAATGGAAATTTTGAAAAAAGTAAAAAAAAAAATTAATTCTATAAAATTTATATATACTTTTTTATTCTTCTCAATACAGCCAATGTCATTATTAAATTAAAAAATCTTTTTTTATTCTTTATTAGTACCTAAGAATAGAATACCTAAGAATATTTAATAATAATTAAATAAATTAAAATAATAAAATATAAATTAAAATAATTTTCCAAACATCGAAATAACGCTAACAAAAATTTAAATTTAAATTACATTTATTTTTACTTTGGCTTCATTATTGTCATTTGCCATTTGACAAATAATTTAACTGACAGTTTTCTCTGATTGCTATAATCGCATATACGGAAAAAAGTATAAGTTTTCAATGAAACGTTTTTTCCGGAAGCATTTCAATGATAGCTATAAATGGCGCCTAAGAGATAAAAATGATATATACAAAATATATACATATTTTATTCAAAAAATGCTGATGAATAGATAGTTAAAAGAAAAAGAAAGTTGCGTGTGAACTAGATTCGAACAAAACGACCCGCATTTTTGAAACCTGTACACTTTCCTCTGCACCATACAACACTTACAAATGTTGCTAACAGATTACGAAGATAATAAAAGCGTGACAGAATGACAAATAAATAAATAAATAAACCGACACCGACGAGTTAATATAAAAGCATATAATAACATATTAAAATATATTGAAGATAAATTTAATTAAATTAGTTTATTGAATTTAATTTTTAATTTTATTTTAACTTTCAAAAAAATATTATTTCAATTTTGAAAGGTGAATTAAATTTTGAAATTGTTGGTATTTGAAATAAAATAAAATTTCTGTTTTTTAAAGTTAAAGCTTTAGTTTTTTATTTAGTTTTTATTTATTCTATTACTCTTTTTAAATATAATGGTTTGAAAATGTGCGCTTTCTGGATGTAAATCCAATTATAATTATCACGTAAATAACGTTTCAACTTTTAAAGTTCCAAAAAATTAACGATTAAGAAGATTATGGATAAGCGCTTTATCAAATGAAAATTAGCAACCTACGGCGTATAGTTGCATATTTATTTAATATTTAAATTTTACGGGATTTTCATTTAAAAAAAATATTCTTTGAGAAATGTAATCAAAAAGGCATACTTGCTCAACTAACATTTACTAGTCTCAGTTTGTAAATAAATGACATATATTTAAAATCGACTTGTAAATGTGGTAATACAAGTCTCAATATGTTTTTCCAAATAAGTAAAACTTTCGCTAATATTTTATTAAATAATTTTACAAAACAACATAACGATACTCTTAAAAGCAATAAGTAAAATAGAAAATTAAAAATATTTAATAATTTAAAAGAGTAATATGTGACAATATTTATTTTGATATTTATTTTTTTGTTATTTGTTAGTTTTAAAAATTAACAAAGTTATATTTGTTTTTAACTTTTAATTTGTTTTTATACTTTGCTATGTTGTTTTGTTAAATGTTTTTGTTTTTATTTATTTTATTTTTGTTTTTCGTTTTTCTATTGTTTTCTCTTGAAAAAATTGTATGCACTTTTGTCTTACAGATGTGTGCACTAGGCGTACGTATAAAAAAACGCTCCATATTCCCTACCTCATAGGTGGTGTGAAAATGAGAATAATTTTAATATATAACATATTTAAATATTTATTTTTTATGTGTATTTAGTTTATTTTATTAATAATAGTAATTTTTTTTTAATTAAAATTTTCTAACTTAATTTCTAACACAAAATTCTTGATAAAATTGGTTTTGCGAATTTACTGTATCAAAAAATACTCATTCAAGTTTTGTTAAAGAGCTTTAACCGTGGGAAAATAAATAGAGGTATTTTTTTTAAAACATAATTTTTTAATTAACACATTTAAATATTTTAAATTTGAATACATCAAAAGATGTGTTAAAGATGAAATTTGTGGCCTTTGGAAGAATTTTGAAAAAATGATTATTGTTTGAGTTATTGAGGTTTATGCTTTACCACTATTTCATTTTTAACTATTTCCATAAGAACACGTGTAAATTTTTAAGAAAGCTTTACCACTATTTCAAAGCTCTCTCTCTATGTCGGGGCCTGTGAAAACAATATTATAGGTTATGCTTTAACATACCAAAATTTCAGCTTTCAACTCGAAATTTTCAACATATTTTCAGCAAAATAAAATTTTCTTTTGCCACTTAATATCGCCGCCATTTAATACTCTTAAAATATGACGAGAGTACACAATTTTAATAATTTTAGTGAACATAACCTAATAATTGAAAAGCTTCATAATAAATTGTACTACAAATTTGTGCTACAAGATTTTATATTTTTAATTATAATAAAAAATTATAAAATTTATATAAAAATAAAGTTCGAAGTTTTTTCTTTATGTCAATAATAAATTAACTTCGATATTCAAATCAAATAATATTTTTCAGGAATATTTTGAAGAAAAGAAAAAAAGAAGTACCAGATCCTGGTTAAGCATTTTTCGCTTTTTTTCTATACAGTCTATAAAAAAACGAGGAAGAATACAGTTGCCTTCGTCAACTCTTAGTTACCCGTACGAACCATTAGTATGTTCACAGCCTTACACTCTGCTTACAATATTATTTTTTTAATATTTTAGTATTTTAAAATAATTTGGGTGAATTTTATAATTTCTAGAACTATGGGTTGTAGATATATTCAAACTATATGTTTATACATTCTTCAAAAGCAAATTCTAACCTTCCACATAACGATTATCAATCCAAAACTTTTTCAAATATTGTATAGTACCATTTAATACTAAGCGGTAAATGTATATTAAATTTACTTAGTACAAAATAATAAATATAATTTTAAATATTATATTATATTATATTTAAATATTCCATTGACAGAATAATTTCTTATAAGTACAATAAAATACATATATGTATGTAAATACGGCGCTATATAATATTCATATATACTCTTATCATTCATTCACTAGTGACATATACGATATGTAAATAAACATGATATTATATAAGTATGTATCTCTATCAATATCATATAAATAAAAAATTCTTATTCTTCAAGCAACCGTTATGTTGTTTATTTATTTAAATTTTTTTGTACTACGCATTATATCCTCAACAATTTCAAATTATCGAGTAAAACAAAATGCAAAAAATTAGTTAAAGAAATTTGTTAGAAAATTTGAAAAAATCAAGTAACTCTTTCGTCAATTATAAAGTAACCATATATTATTAAATAAAGTTGTTAACAGAAATAAGAGTATAATATTGAAGCTTTAATTTTTGTGTATTACTTCAAAAAAATTTTAACAGGTATCGCTCCTAAACGGGGGGCGATACAAAAAAAATTTCTGAAATGACTCATACTTATTTTCAAAGATCTAACTTCTGTGAAAATTTCAAGTTTCCAAATTAAAACGTTTAGAAGATAGAAGAGTTAAAGGATTTTGCAAAATTTTAGTTTCGCATAACGGTAAATTAAAACACCGTATGCCATAAATATATATTTATTATACATATACTTTTAAAGCTAATAAAAGTAGTAATCGTTTGGCGTTTCCAAAATGAAGATATACCTAATACAACTTGTACTATAACAATTTAAATATAGAGCTTTTTTGAACCTTTCTGGAGCTGTAGCTCCGTAACGGGTGGAGGTACAAAAAAAAGTTATTAAAAATAAAATTAATATTTTTGTGACATCTATCAGCAGTTAAAATTTCATAGCTCTATTTCAAAAAAAATGTGGGGATCTAAAAGTTAGGTGTTCGAGAGCTACCCTAAGGTTTGGTCCAAACTCAACCAAAAAAAATAGGGAACCTACAAATTACTCCCAGAATATTTTGTGTAAATTTCAAGATTCTAGCTTTCTTAGTTTTTGAGTTAGCGTGCTGACGGACGGACGGACGGACGGACATGGCTCAAAAGTCTTAAAATTTTTTTCTGATTCGATCCATACCTTTGAAGGTATATCTAGCTCGCTTATTTCGAGGTGTTACAAACGGAGGAGTAATTTTATTATACCCGATCCTATCGTACGGGTATAAAAATTATTGTAAATAGAGTATTGATACACTTACATGAAGTAAAATAATTTTTTTATGAGTACGATTTTAAATTGCAATAATTACTATTTTAAAGTATTAGAAAATGAATAAATTAATATTTTATTTTAAATAACTAAATTTTAGAAATATTTTATGTTATGTGAAGAGCCTTTGAGAAGAATAAAAGAGCCTTGGATAAGCGCTGCACAAAGATCAGACTGGCAACGAACAGCCTATAGTTCCATATTGTATTTTTGAGAATCGGTCTTTTAAGTTAAATAATGATCCAAGACCGTGTTTAATACCAGATGCAGTTCCAAGTATTTTCACCAAATACTTGGTAATTTAATGGAAACGAATAATAAAAATTTACGCGATGATAATATAATTTTAAATTTATCTAATTGAGTTTTAAATATTAGTAAAAAAATAGATTTAAAAAACTGGAAAATTTATAAAGGTCAGAATAATATTGTTTTATATATTTTAATAGAAAATAATCACTTTAAATGTGATTTTAAATTTAGAATAATAATTAATTACGATCTGAGTTGCCTATTTCACAGGCAATACAGAAAGAAAACAATTTCAAAATATTGAATGATATTGAAAAGCGCGCAAAATTAAAAATTATTATTGACCAAATTAACCTTTTAGATATGATGGTAATATAGTTCTGATACCATCGTAATGTCATTTTTAATTTTTGCCCACTCAAGATCTATTATCTCTAATTTCCTCTTCTCTCTTATTCTATTATCTCTAATTTCCATTCTCTTCCATCCGGTCGGAAAATATCGATTTTTGTGATATTTTTTTTTGGGGTGCCATACGGAATCTCAGTTTTTTTAATCTCCATCTGCAAAATCTCCTTTTTTCCAAATCTTCTTTTTTTAAAATCTGTTTTTTTAAAATCTGCTTTTTTAAAATCTGCTTTTTTAAAAAACTTCTTTTTTAAAATCTACTTTTTTTTTAAAAAACTCCTTTTATGTTTTTTTTTTTGTTATAGAAAAAAGAATATTTATTAAAGAAATTGAACATATTCAACAAAAAATTAAAAGTGGAAGAAAGAGAATTAAAAATGGAAAAAATTGCTTTATTTTTCCTTATTACCGCAATTTTTTTTGGAAAATATTCTCCGTTTTGAATTCTCTCAATTCTTGTTATTCCAACTACCAAATAACAAACAGCTGGCGCAAAATTCGCCGAACTGCATTAAAAGTTCCATCTATCATCCAACAATCTGCTTTTGATAAGAGAGTTAAACTTCTTTTGGTACCTTTACGAAAACAAATTTTTAAAACTAATTTGCTTTTATTGTGTTTTTATATATCGGGGCTGTAACGAAATCTTAACTTTTTTAATATTATTTGTGAAACTATTTTTTTTTTAAATTTTTTTTTTTTCAATAATCTTATTTTTTCTGAAAAAATGTAATTTTTATAGTTTGTTACAAATTTAAAGTTATATATGCCTTTTACAGAATATGTGTGTACATATAGGTATTTAGGTATTTATAAAATTTATTTTAACTTACATTAAAAAAAATTCTGAATTTTTCGGTTATATATAAATTGTTTAGCATATACTTATTTTACATATACTTTTTCGAAATTATTGAATTAAACAAACAAATTTTTGGGTAAATAATTTAAAAGAAGTTGATCAAAAAATACTTTAAAAAGTTAGAATTTGAAAATAAAAGAAAAAGAAAACAAGATTTCGTAGCATACCTTTTTTAACATACCTAATATAATATTTTTTCCTCCGTCGTAATCAAAATTAGATAGAACTAAAAGTTCACCTTCTACAAATCTTACATGTTCTGGCATATCTGTCTGGCGTACGTATTCGTGTAATTTGTTGTTGTTGTGCTGGCTGTTTTGGTAAATAAACACGTAAATGGCTTTCACAATTCAAAACACTATCCCGTATTATTTGGGATGGAGGTAATCCAGTTTCATTAATTTGTCTTTTCCCTTATTTGAACGCACAATAGATATTTCATTATTCGTTTTTTAATTTATATTATTTACATTCACCATATAAGAAATTACAATATAAGAATATATGAAATTAAAATTAAGATTATGAAATTAAAGCAAGCCTTAATTATGTGATAAAGACAATGTGTTTTCGAATTATCATAAAAACAATTGTTTGTTGATAATGCAATAATATGTAATTATATAATTCCCTTGTATTATATATTATAAGGGAAAGCTTTTTTATTGTTTATTATTGTTTCATAACCAAAAAAATAAGTTCATCTTATAATGATATAAAAAAGATTTTTTACGTGTCAAACAATTAAAATCTGTATATATGAGAAGCTTTTTTATTGTTTATTATTGTTTCATACAAAAAAAATTTGTTATTCTTATACCCTACACACACTACGCTCTATAACATATTTACACGCATAGTGTGAATAAGGTTATGATATAAAAATGCTCTTTTTACATGTCAAACAATTAAAATCTATATACTCGTATAATATATATGTATATTATATGTGTCTATTTTTCTTTTGTTTTTGGCGCGCGTCCAAAATTAATTAAAAAACTAAAACAAAGAAAAGGGAGATTTTGAAAAAGGAGAGTATGTATAAAAGTATAAGTATTTTAAAACTCGCCGGCAACTTATGCTTACATGAAAGACACGTTGAAAATTTCACTATCCAGCAAGTCTTCGATTTAATTGTGGACGAAATTTAAATTTATTGAACCTGGATTTAATAGTGAAATCGCAAATATTTGAAAAAAACTGTTGAAAGTATGAATCAGAAATCCAGAATGGCTGTTCTTCTATTTGACGAAATGTCTATAAAGAAACAATTAAGCTATAACCATAAAAGAGATTGCCTAGATGGTGTTGAAGAAATAAATGGAAAAAGAACAGGAAAACTTTCCACCGAAGCACATTTTTTTATTGTTCGTGGCTTGTTTGAAAACTACAAATATGCATTCAGTTACAACTTGTCAAATAATAATTTAAAAGCTGAATGCTTAAAGGCATTGCTATTAGAGTACATACAAATTTTAACAGAAATCGGTTTTAAGATCTAGGCAACAGTATGTGATCAATGTAGCACAAATCGCAACCTATATAAATTACGCAACGTTAATAATAACAGCCCATATTTTTATGATTTACATGGAAACAAGGTTTATGCTCTTTTTGATATGCCACATTTGGTAAAGTCAGTTAGGAATTCTTTCATGAAATCTGATTTCGAGCATGTAGATGTAGGAATAATTAGTTGTGATGTTGTTAAAAAAAATTGTTGTTGAGGATGAAAGGCGCAAAAGCAAAATTTTTCCAAAAGTTGGGTTAACTCATATTTATCCAAATACATTTCAACAAATGTCTGTGAAATTAACTTTCCAACTATTCAGTCATAGTACATATGCAGCCATCACCGCAGTGAATAACACTAATAGACAATTTTTTGATACAATGTCAAGTAAAGTAAAGCCAAACTCTGATTTTATTTTAAAATTTAATAATCTGATCGATGCTATGAATTCTTCAAATTTAAATTCTAAGGGTCTGTACAAACAGCCGCTCCCATAGTTAAACTCATAGGCCTCAAAAAAATGTTTTGTTTGAATGGACTAATCCAAAGTTTGAAAGCAACATTGCTATTATCTGAACAGATTGTTGACAATAATGAAATTAAATTTTTATTAACTCGTCGTTTGAATCAAGATCGGCTAGAAAATATGTTTTCTAATGTAAGATCCAGTTGCGGATATTGCAGAAATCTATCATCACAACAGATCGGAATTATTTTCGCAAAATTAACAAGCGTAAAATTTATTTATGAAAACAATATAAAATCCAATTGTGAAAATTATGAAGATATTTATTTAGATGTGGATTTAAAGGCAGTTAGTATTGATGATAGTAGGTATACTAGGCCGATTCTAGACCAGGAAATGAGTAATTTGTTTTTATATTTTTGTTTGTTGGTTTGTATTTGTTTTTATATTTTTGTTTTGTTTGTTATAGTGGTGATAAGAAACATTCATAGTGTATATTGTTATAGTATGAATTAAATTGGAGAGCTTTTAATGTAAAAATAAGGTGTGTTTATTAATTGTTTTGATAAAAAATTTTTTTTGTGTGATTTGAGGTTGAGAATAAGAAAATAAGAAAATAAAAATTTCATGATTTTGGTTGTATGAACAATGAAAGTGAGGTCAGGAGATTCTTGAATAAAAATAAAAGCAAGAGTTTGTTATTATGAAATAATGAAAATGACGCCACAATAGGGAATTCCTTTGCTTTGCTTATTTTCTTATTTTTTTGTGTAATTTGAGATTGAGAATAAGAAAATTAAATTATCATTCATTTACCAAATTTAGGGTACCATAAAACCGCAAACATCCTAGTTTTGTGTGTTTTAGAGTTTATTTAAAACTTTATCAGTACATACAGACCTAATTGTTAGAAGAATTTGCAATTTTGTATTGATTAAACCCGCCTATGCAACTGAAAATTTCAAATAAAAGGACTGCCGTTTGAAAATTATTATTCAGTTTAAAAGAATTAGTTTAAATAATTATTTACTTCTAATAAATAATAAAAATGACTAGTGAAGTGCAAATCATTGACTCCATCCTCTTGGATCCGCTGTCACCATCAGCATTTGATTATGCTATACCGAGCACCAGTAGGGGTCACAAAACCGTGAACAACAACAACAACAAAAACTACAGCAACAACAACAACAGTAACCGTAAACGTAAATCTGAAGAAAGCGTTGATAGCATCTTAGACAATTTCAACGTGAAAGTTATAAGGCGGTTATGAAAAGAGCTTTACGAGTGGGAGAGGTAATATTAGGAAAATATTACCAGATAAATAAAATACAAAAGAAAAACACAATGTATGGCCAACGACTTATGCTGGAGTTTGAAAACTCGGTTTTTTTCTTGCCCGAGTATATATTGGACTACATATCAGAAGAGCAAATTGAAAAACTAAACCAACAACCTAACATACTGATAATTTGTCATCAAAAAGGTAAATATAAATTGATACGAGAGGATATTTTCTCACAAGAAAAATTGGCCGGTAACCAATAATATTATAAAAGAACAAAATTTAATATTTTCATTTTCAGATATTTTAATTTCAGGTAGAAAAACCAGTACAAAAGAGTGTATTAGTTGTATTTATTAATTGTAGCTAAAGCCAAAGGTTTCTTCTATGCGAAATAGAAATTTTTTTTTATCATATTAATCAATTAAAACTTACTGATAATTTAATTGAAAAACCGCAAATTAGTTTTATAGTTCTTTTTAAAACAAATTATTAAAATGGAAATTAGTTTTAAAATTTTTATTGGACGGTTAAGTAGAATATTAAAATAAAAATAATTTTACAATGACGGACATATCAAAAATTATTTTAAGAAAGCATATACGGCTTTCTCGTAAAAATGAAAAGAACGCGACTGAAGAAAATTTAAAAGAACATTTAATGGTAATACTAAAATGTGAAACGGTCGGTCTCTCTAAATTCTCGGATGGTAAAATATATTGGTTAATTCAAAAAATAATATAAAATAAACTATAAACTTTAAAATTACAACTCATAAATATAATAATTCTTTAGTGCATTTACTTGCAAAATATTTAAAAAATATAATCTTTTACATATTATTTAAAGTAATAATAGAAAAGGGAAAAAAACCTTAAAAACAAAATATTGATAGTTAAAAATACATAAATTGTTTTTTTTTTCTTTTTTCTCCATCATTATTATTGATGTTCTCATGAGAAACAAACAAAACTTACTATTAATTACAAATTGTGTCAATTATCTCATCTCACATAAATTTAAAAAAAAAAAAAAAGCAGAAAACATAACTGCACACCAGTGACATTCAAACTTTTTTCCCTTATTTTAATGTTTTTAAAATTTTATAAAATAAACAAGTGTCGATATTAATGGTTAATGGTAATAAAGTTAAAAGAAACAATAGACAAATTTATAATTAATAATTTTTGTTATTACACCATTAAATTTATATTCAGTACCCAGTCACAAATAATGTTAAATAAGATCATATTTAGTTAAATTTTTGGTAATTTAATAAGCAGAAATCGAATAAAAAGTTAAAGTTTGAGAATCACTACAATAAAAAATATCTTTTAATATTTTTTTTCTCTCTATATTATAAATTATAATGACTGAATGTGGTGAATGTAGGAATAAAATCAGAGGCGAGTCTGGCATTAATTGTGCAGGAGTATGTGGTAAAGTGTTTCACACTACAATGAAATGTTCAGGATTAGATGTCTCTACAAGTAATTTGATTGGAAGTAGTAAAAGGATAAAACATATGTGTGAGGATTGCGTAATGTATATTCATAATGTGGATGATGTGCTGAAAGACATTCAAGATAACGTAAATAAAAATAAGCAGTATTTAAAAGAGTAAAGGAAGAGTTTGAGAATGCATTAAATAAAAACGAAAGTGAGCTGAAGCTGGTATTACTGGCGATCGAGCAGCGGTATACCGAAAGAATAAATGAAGTTAAAAAACTTCAAGAAAAAGAGTTAAAAAACTTACACGATTCTGTTATGCAATTTAAAACTAACACAACAGAAATTAATGAACAACTGAAAAGTAATTGTGAAAGTGGATTGAAATTGAGTAATGAATTAGAAAAAGTTAGTGAAATATTTAAAGATAGGAATTCGCCTGAAATGTTGCAGATAAATAATGTAAATAAATCTGACAGGCCACTGTACTCCTCTATTGTGAAGGCCATAGTCCCAGTTATAGTGAAACCAAAAAAAAGTCAAAAATGCTCGGAGACAAAAAATGACTTGGAAGAGAATATTGATCCTTTTGAAATGGATCTAAAAATTTCAAAAGTTAAAAATAAACATAATGGATCTTTAGCAATTGTAGGTGAAAATGAAGAAGAAACCCGAAAAATAAAGGAAGTACTTTTGGAAAAACTAAAAGATAAATATGAAGTAAAGATGCCTGATCAAAAAAATCCAAGAATATCTATTTATAATATGAATACACAATATGAGGAACTTGATTTGTTTAACAAAATAAGGAAGCAAAACCATGGATTGGAAAACGCAGACTTAAAAATTATTTCATACCGGAAAAATCTAAAAAAATTGTTTAATATTGTTTTGGAGCTTGATTTTAATAGTTGGAAAAAAGTATTGAATATTTACAAAATAAATATTGGATGGTATCGCTATTCAGTCTTTGACGGAGCTTATGTAAAAAGATGCTTCAAATGTAAGGGATTTAACCACAAATCCACCGAATGTGATAAAAAAGAAGTATGTGCTAAATGTTTGGGCGAACATAAAACAAATGAGTGTACCCAAACTCCAGTTAAGAAATGCTTGAACTGCATTAATTCTAACACAAAGTTAGAATTAGGCCTAGATGTAAACCACAATATTCTCAGTCGAGATTGCCCTACTTACGTAAGCAAGCTTAGGGTATTGAAGAGTCATGTTGGATACTAGCAATTAAAGAATTTTAATACCGTTTACTTAAATATCCAAGGATTATTAAACAACTTTTCTGAATTGGAAGTTATGATAAGTGGAAAGGCGTATGAGTGGATTATGTTAAGTGAAACCCATCTAATATCAGACATAAAGGATGTGGAAGTACATCTAAATGGGTATAAAATATATAGATGTGATTCAGTATCTAAACATACTGGTGGGGTCGCATTGTACGTAAAAGATCATTGGCAAATTGACAAACCATTACAAAATAAAGCTATTGGTAAAGATGTATGGTGGATAGCACTTAAATGTTCAAGAAATGAGATAAGTATAATTGTAGTAATAGTATATAGATCTCCTAGTAGTTCTGAAAGATTCTTTTGTGACAGTATTGTTTATTGGTTGGATGAGCTAGAAGATGCAAGTACTGAAGTCCTAATTTGTGGAGATTTTAACATCGATTGGAAGCTCAATAACACAAGATGTCAAAGAGAAATTAAAAACATCTTATCGCGATATAATTATGTGCAGCTGATTAATGAATACACGAGAATCACTAGGGATACCAGAACATTAATCGATTTTGTTTTGACTAATGGTACTAATCAAATTATAGCCAAGGTTGACAGCATGTCAAAAATATCTGACCACGAAACTCTGACAATAGAAATTAAGATAAATAAGAATTTTGAAAAAGTAACAGAGCGGGAAATAGAAAGTTTTAAGTATAATAAGGAAAGTTTTAAAGCAGAGTTAAGGAAAATACAGATAAATAATATTAGTGGAAATAGTCTGGATCTATATGCCTGGGGTGTTAATGATAAGTTAAATCAAGTGATCCGTAAGTTTATAACTAAAAGAAAATTAAAAAACAGGAACAATGAATGGTATAACAACGAATTTAACGAAATGAAAAAGAAAAAAATTAGGTTCTACCAAAAAGCCAAAATAACAAATGATATACAAGACTGGGAAAGCTATAGACAAATTAGAAACATATATAAAAGTGAAATAAATCGAGCAAAAAACCAAGCAATACAAAGACGGATCGGTAATGCAGGTGGACAGAAGCAGATGTGGCGTGAGATAAAAAAATATGTATTAAAGAGAGACTACACAAATTTAAACTCAATTGAATTTAACAATGTGACTGAAACGAGCGCACAACAAATAGCGGAACAATTTAATAAATTCTTCATAAATAGCATTGTAAATATCAGCAATTCAATATCTAATGAACCTTATGTTAATAACATATCTGAATTTAGTGGAAACTTTTATTTTAGAGAAGTAACTAATAGGACAGTCTGGGCTATCGTTAAAAGCATTAAGAATAAAAATGATTTTCAACATATGAATGTCAACATAATACTAGACTGCTCGGAAATTATTGGATCCTTTCTGACTAAAATAATTAATATGTCATTTATGCAGGGTTTATTTCCACATTGCTGGAAAGAAACAATTGTAGTTCCCGTACCGAAAATTCTTGGCACATCTAAAAGTGAAGAATTCAGACCAATCAACACTTTACCGTTGCTGGAAAAAATTCTCGAAAAAGCTGTTAGTAATCAATTAAGTCATTATTTAGAGGTTAATGGTTTATTATCAGAAGAACAATCTGGATTCCGTAATAATCATTCCTGCGAGACAGCATTAAATTGGTTAATTTCCAAATGGAAAGCAGAATTACAAAAAAACAAGGGAATTATAGCAGTGTTCTTAGACTTAAGACGTGCTTTTGAAACGGTAGACAGAAAAATTTTACTGCAAAAACTATCGAAATACGGGATTAAGCATGGCGCATTAGATTGGTTTAAAAGTTACCTGGGTAACCGGACACAAAGGGTGAAAATTAATAGCTGCTTTTCAACATCTCAACGGATTGATATAGGAGTTCCACAAGGCTCTATTCTTGGTACACTGTTGTTCCTTTTATATATTAATGACATCAAAAATATACTCAAACACAGTCAAATAATGCTCTTTGCTGACGATACTTTGATTTACATATCTGGTATGGATAACGAAATATGCAGAAAATTATTGCAAGAAGACTTAACAAGGGTTGAAAGTTGGCTAAAACAAAATAAATTAAAGCTCAATGCTAAAAAAACAATGGCGATGGCAATCAAATTTCCTGAACCTTTATTGTACATTGATTCTGAAAATATCGAAGTGGTCGAAGAGATTAAATACCTTGGTGTTATTTTAGACAATAAGCTTAATTTCCATAGACACATAGATTATATTACTAGAAAAATTGGTAAAAAAATTGGGTTCCTCAAAAGAATTCGAAACAAAATATCCACTTTGTGTGCTATAAACATATATAATGTAATAGTGAAACCTCATTTTGAGTACTGTGCAACAATAATTTATTTATGCACAAGTGGTGAGCTAGATATTTTGCAGAAACTACAAAATCGGGCAATGCGCACAACACTTAAATGCAATAGATTTACCTCTATTAACTTGATGTTACAAACACTGAAATGGATGAACATAAAACAGAGAATTGAATTGATGGTTATGATCTTTATATACAAAATGAAAAATCATTTGACGCCAATTTATCTGTCTAATGCAGTAACAAGGAGAGAAGAGGTACAGCCCAATTTCCTAAGAAATGCATCTGATATCGGAATTAATTTTGCTGGCAGTGTTTTCGCTCAAAACTGTATTAATTATAAAGGGTTTTGGAAATTCAACCAGCTTCCAAATTATATAAAAAATGAAACTTCTTTACCAAGATTCAG
This sequence comes from Poecilobothrus nobilitatus, assembly GCA_947095535.1. Classification (NCBI taxonomy): domain Eukaryota; kingdom Metazoa; phylum Arthropoda; class Insecta; order Diptera; family Dolichopodidae; genus Poecilobothrus; species Poecilobothrus nobilitatus. The sequence continues at coordinate 271,203,216 of OX352772.1, forward strand.
AAGATTATGTTGCAGCCATATTCAGGGATTGGTTCCCTAATTTAATATTTTGGTTCCATTGGGGTTTTTTGTTTATTTTTTAACATTTTTAAACATTGTTTAATAATTTTTTTTTTATTTTTTTTGAAATTTTTTTTTCCTAATATTTATTTTTTAAATAATATTTTTTTTTTAATAATATCTTTTATTTAAAAATTTGTTTTTTTTTTCCCCTTAATATTTAGTAATAGTAATGTTTGTAATATAATATAATTTTTTATTGAATTAACTTAATCATTAATTTGTTATTGGAATTTTGGATTGTATTTTAAATATTGTAATTTATATAAAGTAATTAAACTAATAATAATAATAAAAAAAAAAAGACAATATATTTAAATAAATTATTGAGTGAAAATAAATTATCAAATAGTGGAATTAAATCATGCATAAGTACAGTGATCTCTAGTTTAGAATCTTATAAAACTAAAATTAAATTTCAGTTATTAAATAAAGACAATAGTGAATTGGAATGGAAAAATTTAACATCAGCATTCCAAAATAGAATACAAACCGGGCTAATAACAAACATTAATGATGTAGACCCGAAAATATTTCTGGAAAAGTGTAAAAAAATAATAATTAGTAAAGTAAATGAAATATTATTGACATATAGTGCATTAAAAATAAATTTAACATTTTGCGGCGAATTTGTATTACCAAATTTAAATGATGATATTGAAAATGTGTATGATTTAAAATATTTAAGTACTGAAAATTCGGTTGTGTTTAGGGGGGAAAGTGATGATTGTTGTGGAAAAGCAATCGGTGAACTTTTAACTAAATTTGATGATTTTCAGGAAAAAGGCAGCGGTTGGGCCTTATCATCAATAATAAATTTAGTTATTAATATAAATTCATATACTGCATTTGTGGCAGGTTCATATATAGATTTGCCACAATCTATTAAAAAAAACATGCTTGCATAAATATTAAAAATTCTGATAATGCATGCTTTGCGTGGAGTATAATGGGGTCATTTTATCCTTCCCAATATCATTCAGACCGCAGATCAAGTTATCCAAACTATGAGGGGATACAAAATTTCAATAGAATTAAGTTTCCCGTATTAATTAAAGATATTCCCAAATTTGAACAATTAAATAAAATTAGTGTAAATGTTTTTGGGCTAGAATTAATTAAAAAAAATGAATATAAAGTTGTGCCCTTATACTTAACAAAAGGAAAAATGAAATACATGTTAACTTATTATTAATACAAAATATATATGAACAGAAACAAAAAATTAACTGTTATTCTGAATCAAATATTAATGATAATGATGTAGAGATTAAATATGATTACGTTTTAATTAAAGATTTATCAAGATTACTTTCGCAAGATATTAATAAAAAAGGTCATAAAAAATATTTTTGTGAAAGATGTCTTAATTATTTTGATACAAATGAAAAATTAAATAATCACTCATTTTATTGCAATAAAATTAATAAGTCTGCAATTACATTGCCAACTGAAAAAAAATAATATTCTAAAATTTAATAACTTTAAAAATAAAATTATGTTACCGTGCGTTATATACGCGGATATTGAATGCATTTTAAAGAAAAATAATGCAAATAATATTAATAATAATATTTTGCAAGAACATGAACCATCTTCTATTGGATATTATTTAAAATCAACATATATAACGAATACAAAATATCGTTTCTTACGAGGTGAAAATTGCATCAATTGGTTTTTAAGTGAACTTAAGGAAATTACTAACCTATTAGAAACAGATCTAAAACCACCTGTAAAAATGAAAGCTCTCACTAGAGAACAAAATTACCAATTTGAAGAGGCTCGGACTTGTTTTATTTGTGATCAACCATTTACAGAAAAAAATATTAAATGTAAGGATCATGATCATTTAAATGGTGAATATCGAGGAGCTGCTCATAAAAACTGCAACATAAATTATAAAAATTCTTTCTATGTTCCTGTAATATTTCATAACCTAAGCGGTTATGATTCACATTTTATTATAAAGGAATTAAACTCAGTTATATCAGGTAAAATAGATTTACTTCCCATAAATAAAGAGAAATATATATATTAGTTTTACGAAATATATTGATAATAGTGATATAAAATTTAGATTTATAGATTCATTTCAATTTTTGAGAAGTAGTTTAGATAGTTTAGCAAAAAACTTAGATGATTTTCCAAATTTAAAAGATCAATTTGAAAATTTAACAGAAAATAAATATTCATTGCTTAGCAAAAAAGGAATTTACCCTTATGATTATTTAGATAATCATGAAAAATTTTTAATTTCATCATTACTTGAAAAACATTTTTTTTATAATGAATTAAACAAATCGCATATTAGTGATGAAGATTACAATCATGCTATAAAAATTTGGAATGAGTTTCACATCAAAAATTTAGGTGAATATTCTGACTTGTATTTAAAAACTGATATTATGTTATTAACAGATATCTTTGAAAAATTCAGAAAATTTTGTATGGAAACTTTTGACTTAGATCCGGTTCATTATTTTACTTTGCCAGGGTTTTCCTGGGATGCTATGCTCAAATACACCAAAGTAAATTTTGAATTTTTAACAGATATCGACATGCTATTATTTATCGAAAATGGTGTAAGAGGAGGTTTAACTCAAGTTTCTAAACGCTATTCAAAAGCAAATAATAAATACATGAACAACTTTGATTCTTCATTGCAACCTCAATATTTAATGTATTTTGATGTTAATAATTAATATGGGTGGAGTATGAGTCAGTATTTACCATTAAAAAATTTTCAATGGGAAACCGAAAAGAAACAAATTTGATAAAGATTTTATATTAAACATTTCTGATAAAAATGATATTGGTTATATCTTTGAGGTGGATTTAAATTATCCTACACAACTTCACGATATTCATAGAGATCTCCCTTTCTGTCCAGAACATTTAGTAACAGCCTCGAAGGAAAAAAATTAGTTGCTACCTTGTACAATAAGGAAAGGTATGTTCTTCATTATCGAAGTTTAAAATTAGCTTTAAAAAATGGTCTTGAAGTAACAAAAATTCATAAAATTTTAAAATTTATTCAATCAGATTTTCTGCGACCATATATATAGTTGAATACTAAATTACGAGCACAATCGAAAGACAATTTTTCAAAAGAACTCTTTAAATTAATGAATAATGCAATATTTGGGAAAACGATAGAAAACGTGAGAAAACCCTGCGACATAAAACTTAAAACTTACTGGCATGGTCGTTATGGGGTTAACGCATTAATTGCATCACCTTATTTTAAGAGTTCTGCTATTTTTAATGAAAATTTAGTTGCCATAGAATTATATAGAAGTGAAATTTATTTTAATAAACCCATATATGTGGGTATGGCAGTATTAGATATAGCGAAAATATCAATATATGAATTTTTTTATGATTACATGAAAAAAAATTTGAAACAAAATTGTAATCTTTTGTATACTGATACTGATAGTCTTATTCTAGAAATTTTTAATACTGATATATATGAAATTATAAAAAGACTGCTATGAAAGGTTTGATACTAGTGATTATTTAAAAAATAATAAGTGGGGAATTCCTTTGGTAAATAAGAAAGTATTAGGATTAATGAAAGATGAAATGTGTGCTAAGAATATTTTAGAATTTATTGGTTTAAGATCAAAAATGTACACAATAAAAATTGAAAACGAAGAACCTATAAAAAAGATTAAGGGTGTAAAGAAAAGGTTGTAAAAAAAGATATAAATTTTGATGTATATAAAAACTGTTTGAATGAAAATATTAACAAAACAATTACACAAAATTTAATTTTATCAAAAAATCATAATGTACTATAATTCAGAAAAAACTCGGTTTAAATTCAAATGACAATAAAAGATTCCTGTTAAATAATTCTTATGACTCTTTGCCCTGGGGTCACTATAGTTTAAGCTAAATATTTCTGAAAGATTAATAAACAAAAAAAAATTAAAATGTTGTTTATAGTTTTTTTTTTATTTTGAGATTGCTTTTGCAGATTATTTCATTTTAATTGTATTTAATGATTTTGGAACAGATGAGAATTTTTTTTTTTCAGATTTTCATTTTTAATTTATTTCTTCTTCTGCAGTTGAAATATTTCTGGAAAAGTGAAATATTTCTAGAAAAGTGTAAAAAAATAATAATTAGTAAAGTAAATGAAATATTATTGACATATAGTGCATTAAAAATAAATTTAACATTTTGCGGCGAATTTGTATTACCAAATTTAAATGATGATATTGAAAATGTGTATGATTTAAAATATTTAAGTACTGAAAATTCGGTTGTGTTTAGGGGGGAAAGTGATGATTGGTGTGGAAAAGCAATCGGTGAACTTTTAACTAAATATAATGATTTTCAGGAAAAAGGCAGCGGTTGGGCCTTATCATCAATAATAAATTTAGTTATTAATATAAATTCATATACTGCATTTGTGGCAGGTTCATATATAGATTTGCCACAATCTATTAAAAAAAACATGCTTGCATAAATATTAAAAATTCTGATAATGCATGCTTTGCGTGGAGTATAATGGGGTCATTTTATCCTTCCCAATATCATTCAGACCGCAGATCAAGTTATCCAAACTATGAGGGGATACAAAATTTCAATAGAATTAAGTTTCCCGTATTAATTAAAGATATTCCCAAATTTGAACAATTAAATAAAATTAGTGTAAATGTTTTTGGGCTAGAATTAATTAAAAAAAATGAATATAAGGTTGTGCCCTTATACTTAACAAAAGGAAAAATGAAATACATGTTAACTTATTATTAATACAAAATATATATGAACAGAAACAAAAAATTAACTGTTATTCTGAATCAAATATTAATGATAATGATGTAGAGATTAAATATGATTACGTTTTAATTAAAGATTTATCAAGATTACTTTCGCAAGATATTAATAAAAAAGGTCATAAAAAATATTTTTGTGAAAGATGTCTTAATTATTTTGATACAAATGAAAAATTAAATAATCACTCATTTTATTGCAATAAAATTAATAAGTCTGCAATTACATTGCCAACTGAAAAAAAATAATATTCTAAAATTTAATAACTTTAAAAATAAAATTATGTTACCGTGCGTTATATACGCGGATATTGAATGCATTTTAAAGAAAAATAATGCAAATAATATTAATAATAATATTTTGCAAGAACATGAACCATCTTCTATTGGATATTATTTAAAATCAACATATATAACGAATACAAAATATCGTTTCTTACGAGGTGAAAATTGCATCAATTGGTTTTTAAGTGAACTTAAGGAAATTACTAACCTATTAGAAACAGATCTAAAACCACCTGTAAAAATGAAAGCTCTCACTAGAGAACAAAATTACCAATTTGAAGAGGCTCGGACTTGTTTTATTTGTGATCAACCATTTACAGAAAAAAATATTAAATGTAAGGATCATGATCATTTAAATGGTGAATATCGAGGAGCTGCTCATAAAAACTGCAACATAAATTATAAAAATTCTTTCTATGTTCCTGTAATATTTCATAACCTAAGCGGTTATGATTCACATTTTATTATAAAGGAATTAAACTCAGTTATATCAGGTAAAATAGATTTACTTCCTATAAATAAAGAGAAATATATATATTAGTTTTACGAAATATATTGATAATAGTGATATAAAATTTAGATTTATAGATTCATTTAAATTTTTGAGAAGTAGTTTAGATAGTTTAGCAAAAAACTTAGATGATTTTCCAAATTTAAAAGATTAATTTGAAAATTTAACAGAAAATCAATATTCATTGCTTAGCAAAAAAGGAATTTACCCTTATGATTATTATGAAATCATGAAAAATTTTTAATTTCATCATTACTTGAAAAACATTTTTTTTATAATGAATTAAACAAATCGCATATTAGTGATGAAGATTACAATCATGCTATAAAAATTTGGAATGAGTTTCACATCAAAAATTTAGGTGAATATTCTGACTTGTATTTAAAAACTGATATTATGTTATTAACAGATATCTTTGAAAAATTCAGAAAATTTTGTATGGAAACTTTTGACTTAGATCCGGTTCATTATTTTACTTTGCCAGGGTTTTCCTGGGATGCTATGCTCAAATACACCAAAGTAAATTTTGAATTTTTAACAGATATCGACATGCTATTATTTATCGAAAATGGTGTAAGAGGAGGTTTAACTCAAGTTTCTAAACGCTATTCAAAAGCAAATAATAAATACATGAACAACTTTGATTCTTCATTGCAATCTCAATATTTAATGTATTTTGATGTTAATAATTAATATGGGTGGAGTATGAGTCAGTATTTACCATTAAAAAATTTTCAATGGGAAACCGAAAAGAAACAAATTTGATAAAGATTTTATATTAAACATTTCTGATAAAAATGATATTGGTTATATCTTTGAGGTGGATTTAAATTATCCTACACAACTTCACGATATTCATAGAGATCTCCCTTTCTGTCCAGAACATTTAGTAACAGCCTCGAAGGAAAAAAATTAGTTGCTACCTTGTACAATAAGGAAAGGTATGTTCTTCATTATCGAAGTTTAAAATTAGCTTTAAAAAATGGTCTTGAAGTAACAAAAATTCATAAAATTTTAAAATTTATTCAATCAGATTTTCTGCGACCATATATAGAGTTGAATACTAAATTACGAGCACAATCGAAAGACAATTTTTCAAAAGAACTCTTTAAATTAATGAATAATGCAATATTTGGGAAAACGATAGAAAACGTGAGAAAACCCTGCGACATAAAACTTAAAACTTACTGGCATGGTCGTTATGGGGTTAACGCATTAATTGCATCACCTTATTTTAAGAGTTCTGCTATTTTTAATGAAAATTTAGTTGCCATAGAATTATATAGAAGTGAAATTTATTTTAATAAACCCATATATGTGGGTATGGCAGTATTAGATATAGCGAAAATATCAATATATGAATTTTTTTATGATTACATGAAAAAAAATTTGAAACAAAATTGTAATCTTTTGTATACTGATACTGATAGTCTTATTCTAGAAATTTTTAATACTGATATATATGAAATTATAAAAAGACTGCTATGAAAGGTTTGATACTAGTGATTATTTAAAAAATAATAAGTGGGGAATTCCTTTGGTAAATAAGAAAGTATTAGGATTAATGAAAGATGAAATGTGTGCTAAGAATATTTTAGAATTTATTGGTTTAAGATCAAAAATGTACACAATAAAAATTGAAAACGAAGAACCTATAAAAAAGATTAAGGGTGTAAAAAAAAGGGTGTAAAGAAAAGGTTGTAAAAAAAGATATAAATTTTGATGTATATAAAAACTGTTTGAATGAAAATATTAACAAAACAATTACACAAAATTTAATTTTATCAAAAAATCATAATGTACTATAATTCAGAAAAAACTCGGTTTAAATTCAAATGACAATAAAAGATTCCTGTTAAATAATTCTTATGACTCTTTGCCCTGGGGTCACTATAGTTTAAGCTAAATATTTCTGAAAGATTAATAAACAAAAAAAAATTAAAATGTTGTTTATAGTTTTTTTTTTATTTTGAGATTGCTTTTGCAGATTATTTCATTTTAATTGTATTTAATGATTTTGGAACAGATGAGAATTTTTTTTTTTCAGATTTTCATTTTTAATTTATTTCTTCTTCTGCAGTTGAAATATTTCTGGAAAAGTGAAATATTTCTAGAAAAGTGTAAAAAAATAATAATTAGTAAAGTAAATGAAATATTATTGACATATAGTGCATTAAAAATAAATTTAACATTTTGCGGCGAATTTGTATTACCAAATTTAAATGATGATATTGAAAATGTGTATGATTTAAAATATTTAAGTACTGAAAATTCGGTTGTGTTTAGGGGGGAAAGTGATGATTGGTGTGGAAAAGCAATCGGTGAACTTTTAACTAAATATAATGATTTTCAGGAAAAAGGCAGCGGTTGGGCCTTATCATCAATAATAAATTTAGTTATTAATATAAATTCATATACTGCATTTGTGGCAGGTTCATATATAGATTTGCCACAATCTATTAAAAAAAACATGCTTGCATAAATATTAAAAATTCTGATAATGCATGCTTTGCGTGGAGTATAATGGGGTCATTTTATCCTTCCCAATATCATTCAGACCGCAGATCAAGTTATCCAAACTATGAGGGGATACAAAATTTCAATAGAATTAAGTTTCCCGTATTAATTAAAGATATTCCCAAATTTGAACAATTAAATAAAATTAGTGTAAATGTTTTTGGGCTAGAATTAATTAAAAAAAATGAATATAAGGTTGTGCCCTTATACTTAACAAAAGGAAAAATGAAATACATGTTAACTTATTATTAATACAAAATATATATGAACAGAAACAAAAAATTAACTGTTATTCTGAATCAAATATTAATGATAATGATGTAGAGATTAAATATGATTACGTTTTAATTAAAGATTTATCAAGATTACTTTCGCAAGATATTAATAAAAAAGGTCATAAAAAATATTTTTGTGAAAGATGTCTTAATTATTTTGATACAAATGAAAAATTAAATAATCACTCATTTTATTGCAATAAAATTAATAAGTCTGCAATTACATTGCCAACTGAAAAAAAATAATATTCTAAAATTTAATAACTTTAAAAATAAAATTATGTTACCGTGCGTTATATACGCGGATATTGAATGCATTTTAAAGAAAAATAATGCAAATAATATTAATAATAATATTTTGCAAGAACATGAACCATCTTCTATTGGATATTATTTAAAATCAACATATATAACGAATACAAAATATCGTTTCTTACGAGGTGAAAATTGCATCAATTGGTTTTTAAGTGAACTTAAGGAAATTACTAACCTATTAGAAACAGATCTAAAACCACCTGTAAAAATGAAAGCTCTCACTAGAGAACAAAATTACCAATTTGAAGAGGCTCGGACTTGTTTTATTTGTGATCAACCATTTACAGAAAAAAATATTAAATGTAAGGATCATGATCATTTAAATGGTGAATATCGAGGAGCTGCTCATAAAAACTGCAACATAAATTATAAAAATTCTTTCTATGTTCCTGTAATATTTCATAACCTAAGCGGTTATGATTCACATTTTATTATAAAGGAATTAAACTCAGTTATATCAGGTAAAATAGATTTACTTCCTATAAATAAAGAGAAATATATATATTAGTTTTACGAAATATATTGATAATAGTGATATAAAATTTAGATTTATAGATTCATTTAAATTTTTGAGAAGTAGTTTAGATAGTTTAGCAAAAAACTTAGATGATTTTCCAAATTTAAAAGATCAATTTGAAAATTTAACAGAAAATAAATATTCATTGCTTAGCAAAAAAGGAATTTACCCTTATGATTATTTAGATAATCATGAAAAATTTTTAATTTCATCATTACTTGAAAAACATTTTTTTTATAATGAATTAAACAAATCGCATATTAGTGATGAAGATTACAATCATGCTATAAAAATTTGGAATGAGTTTCACATCAAAAATTTAGGTGAATATTCTGACTTGTATTTAAAAACTGATATTATGTTATTAACAGATATCTTTGAAAAATTCAGAAAATTTTGTATGGAAACTTTTGACTTAGATCCGGTTCATTATTTTACTTTGCCAGGGTTTTCCTGGGATGCTATGCTCAAATACACCAAAGTAAATTTTGAATTTTTAACAGATATCGACATGCTATTATTTATCGAAAATGGTGTAAGAGGAGGTTTAACTCAAGTTTCTAAACGCTATTCAAAAGCAAATAATAAATACATGAACAACTTTGATTCTTCATTGCAACCTCAATATTTAATGTATTTTGATGTTAATAATTAATATGGGTGGAGTATGAGTCAGTATTTACCATTAAAAAATTTTCAATGGGAAACCGAAAAGAAACAAATTTGATAAAGATTTTATATTAAACATTTCTGATAAAAATGATATTGGTTATATCTTTGAGGTGGATTTAAATTATCCTACACAACTTCACGATATTCATAGAGATCTCCCTTTCTGTCCAGAACATTTAGTAACAGCCTCGAAGGAAAAAAATTAGTTGCTACCTTGTACAATAAGGAAAGGTATGTTCTTCATTATCGAAGTTTAAAATTAGCTTTAAAAAATGGTCTTGAAGTAACAAAAATTCATAAAATTTTAAAATTTATTCAATCAGATTTTCTGCGACCATATATAGAGTTGAATACTAAATTACGAGCACAATCGAAAGACAATTTTTCAAAAGAACTCTTTAAATTAATGAATAATGCAATATTTGGGAAAACGATAGAAAACGTGAGAAAACCCTGCGACATAAAACTTAAAACTTACTGGCATGGTCGTTATGGGGTTAACGCATTAATTGCATCACCTTATTTTAAGAGTTCTGCTATTTTTAATGAAAATTTAGTTGCCATAGAATTATATAGAAGTGAAATTTATTTTAATAAACCCATATATGTGGGTATGGCAGTATTAGATATAGCGAAAATATCAATATATGAATTTTTTTATGATTACATGAAAAAAAATTTGAAACAAAATTGTAATCTTTTGTATACTGATACTGATAGTCTTATTCTAGAAATTTTTAATACTGATATATATGAAATTATAAAAAGACTGCTATGAAAGGTTTGATACTAGTGATTATTTAAAAAATAATAAGTGGGGAATTCCTTTGGTAAATAAGAAAGTATTAGGATTAATGAAAGATGAAATGTGTGCTAAGAATATTTTAGAATTTATTGGTTTAAGATCAAAAATGTACACAATAAAAATTGAAAACGAAGAACCTATAAAAAAGATTAAGGGTGTAAAGAAAAGGTTGTAAAAAAAGATATAAATTTTGATGTATATAAAAACTGTTTGAATGAAAATATTAACAAAACAATTACACAAAATTTAATTTTATCAAAAAATCATAATGTACTATAATTCAGAAAAAACTCGGTTTAAATTCAAATGACAATAAAAGATTCCTGTTAAATAATTCTTATGACTCTTTGCCCTGGGGTCACTATAGTTTAAGCTAAATATTTCTGAAAGATTAATAAACAAAAAAAAATTAAAATGTTGTTTATAGTTTTTTTTTTATTTTGAGATTGCTTTTGCAGATTATTTCATTTTAATTGTATTTAATGATTTTGGAACAGATGAGAATTTTTTTTTTTCAGATTTTCATTTTTAATTTATTTCTTCTTCTGCAGTTGAAATATTTCTGGAAAAGTGAAATATTTCTAGAAAAGTGTAAAAAAATAATAATTAGTAAAGTAAATGAAATATTATTGACATATAGTGCATTAAAAATAAATTTAACATTTTGCGGCGAATTTGTATTACCAAATTTAAATGATGATATTGAAAATGTGTATGATTTAAAATATTTAAGTACTGAAAATTCGGTTGTGTTTAGGGGGGAAAGTGATGATTGGTGTGGAAAAGCAATCGGTGAACTTTTAACTAAATATAATGATTTTCAGGAAAAAGGCAGCGGTTGGGCCTTATCATCAATAATAAATTTAGTTATTAATATAAATTCATATACTGCATTTGTGGCAGGTTCATATATAGATTTGCCACAATCTATTAAAAAAAACATGCTTGCATAAATATTAAAAATTCTGATAATGCATGCTTTGCGTGGAGTATAATGGGGTCATTTTATCCTTCCCAATATCATTCAGACCGCAGATCAAGTTATCCAAACTATGAGGGGATACAAAATTTCAATAGAATTAAGTTTCCCGTATTAATTAAAGATATTCCCAAATTTGAACAATTAAATAAAATTAGTGTAAATGTTTTTGGGCTAGAATTAATTAAAAAAAATGAATATAAGGTTGTGCCCTTATACTTAACAAAAGGAAAAATGAAATACATGTTAACTTATTATTAATACAAAATATATATGAACAGAAACAAAAAATTAACTGTTATTCTGAATCAAATATTAATGATAATGATGTAGAGATTAAATATGATTACGTTTTAATTAAAGATTTATCAAGATTACTTTCGCAAGATATTAATAAAAAAGGTCATAAAAAATATTTTTGTGAAAGATGTCTTAATTATTTTGATACAAATGAAAAATTAAATAATCACTCATTTTATTGCAATAAAATTAATAAGTCTGCAATTACATTGCCAACTGAAAAAAAATAATATTCTAAAATTTAATAACTTTAAAAATAAAATTATGTTACCGTGCGTTATATACGCGGATATTGAATGCATTTTAAAGAAAAATAATGCAAATAATATTAATAATAATATTTTGCAAGAACATGAACCATCTTCTATTGGATATTATTTAAAATCAACATATATAACGAATACAAAATATCGTTTCTTACGAGGTGAAAATTGCATCAATTGGTTTTTAAGTGAACTTAAGGAAATTACTAACCTATTAGAAACAGATCTAAAACCACCTGTAAAAATGAAAGCTCTCACTAGAGAACAAAATTACCAATTTGAAGAGGCTCGGACTTGTTTTATTTGTGATCAACCATTTACAGAAAAAAATATTAAATGTAAGGATCATGATCATTTAAATGGTGAATATCGAGGAGCTGCTCATAAAAACTGCAACATAAATTATAAAAATTCTTTCTATGTTCCTGTAATATTTCATAACCTAAGCGGTTATGATTCACATTTTATTATAAAGGAATTAAACTCAGTTATATCAGGTAAAATAGATTTACTTCCTATAAATAAAGAGAAATATATATATTAGTTTTACGAAATATATTGATAATAGTGATATAAAATTTAGATTTATAGATTCATTTAAATTTTTGAGAAGTAGTTTAGATAGTTTAGCAAAAAACTTAGATGATTTTCCAAATTTAAAAGATTAATTTGAAAATTTAACAGAAAATCAATATTCATTGCTTAGCAAAAAAGGAATTTACCCTTATGATTATTATGAAATCATGAAAAATTTTTAATTTCATCATTACTTGAAAAACATTTTTTTTATAATGAATTAAACAAATCGCATATTAGTGATGAAGATTACAATCATGCTATAAAAATTTGGAATGAGTTTCACATCAAAAATTTAGGTGAATATTCTGACTTGTATTTAAAAACTGATATTATGTTATTAACAGATATCTTTGAAAAATTCAGAAAATTTTGTATGGAAACTTTTGACTTAGATCCGGTTCATTATTTTACTTTGCCAGGGTTTTCCTGGGATGCTATGCTCAAATACACCAAAGTAAATTTTGAATTTTTAACAGATATCGACATGCTATTATTTATCGAAAATGGTGTAAGAGGAGGTTTAACTCAAGTTTCTAAACGCTATTCAAAAGCAAATAATAAATACATGAACAACTTTGATTCTTCATTGCAATCTCAATATTTAATGTATTTTGATGTTAATAATTAATATGGGTGGAGTATGAGTCAGTATTTACCATTAAAAAATTTTCAATGGGAAACCGAAAAGAAACAAATTTGATAAAGATTTTATATTAAACATTTCTGATAAAAATGATATTGGTTATATCTTTGAGGTGGATTTAAATTATCCTACACAACTTCACGATATTCATAGAGATCTCCCTTTCTGTCCAGAACATTTAGTAACAGCCTCGAAGGAAAAAAATTAGTTGCTACCTTGTACAATAAGGAAAGGTATGTTCTTCATTATCGAAGTTTAAAATTAGCTTTAAAAAATGGTCTTGAAGTAACAAAAATTCATAAAATTTTAAAATTTATTCAATCAGATTTTCTGCGACCATATATAGAGTTGAATACTAAATTACGAGCACAATCGAAAGACAATTTTTCAAAAGAACTCTTTAAATTAATGAATAATGCAATATTTGGGAAAACGATAGAAAACGTGAGAAAACCCTGCGACATAAAACTTAAAACTTACTGGCATGGTCGTTATGGGGTTAACGCATTAATTGCATCACCTTATTTTAAGAGTTCTGCTATTTTTAATGAAAATTTAGTTGCCATAGAATTATATAGAAGTGAAATTTATTTTAATAAACCCATATATGTGGGTATGGCAGTATTAGATATAGCGAAAATATCAATATATGAATTTTTTTATGATTACATGAAAAAAAATTTGAAACAAAATTGTAATCTTTTGTATACTGATACTGATAGTCTTATTCTAGAAATTTTTAATACTGATATATATGAAATTATAAAAAGACTGCTATGAAAGGTTTGATACTAGTGATTATTTAAAAAATAATAAGTGGGGAATTCCTTTGGTAAATAAGAAAGTATTAGGATTAATGAAAGATGAAATGTGTGCTAAGAATATTTTAGAATTTATTGGTTTAAGATCAAAAATGTACACAATAAAAATTGAAAACGAAGAACCTATAAAAAAGATTAAGGGTGTAAAAAAAAGGGTGTAAAGAAAAGGTTGTAAAAAAAGATATAAATTTTGATGTATATAAAAACTGTTTGAATGAAAATATTAACAAAACAATTACACAAAATTTAATTTTATCAAAAAATCATAATGTACTATAATTCAGAAAAAACTCGGTTTAAATTCAAATGACAATAAAAGATTCCTGTTAAATAATTCTTATGACTCTTTGCCCTGGGGTCACTATAGTTTAAGCTAAATATTTCTGAAAGATTAATAAACAAAAAAAAATTAAAATGTTGTTTATAGTTTTTTTTTTATTTTGAGATTGCTTTTGCAGATTATTTCATTTTAATTGTATTTAATGATTTTGGAACAGATGAGAATTTTTTTTTTTCAGATTTTCATTTTTAATTTATTTCTTCTTCTGCAGTTGAAATATTTCTGGAAAAGTGAAATATTTCTAGAAAAGTGTAAAAAAATAATAATTAGTAAAGTAAATGAAATATTATTGACATATAGTGCATTAAAAATAAATTTAACATTTTGCGGCGAATTTGTATTACCAAATTTAAATGATGATATTGAAAATGTGTATGATTTAAAATATTTAAGTACTGAAAATTCGGTTGTGTTTAGGGGGGAAAGTGATGATTGGTGTGGAAAAGCAATCGGTGAACTTTTAACTAAATATAATGATTTTCAGGAAAAAGGCAGCGGTTGGGCCTTATCATCAATAATAAATTTAGTTATTAATATAAATTCATATACTGCATTTGTGGCAGGTTCATATATAGATTTGCCACAATCTATTAAAAAAAACATGCTTGCATAAATATTAAAAATTCTGATAATGCATGCTTTGCGTGGAGTATAATGGGGTCATTTTATCCTTCCCAATATCATTCAGACCGCAGATCAAGTTATCCAAACTATGAGGGGATACAAAATTTCAATAGAATTAAGTTTCCCGTATTAATTAAAGATATTCCCAAATTTGAACAATTAAATAAAATTAGTGTAAATGTTTTTGGGCTAGAATTAATTAAAAAAAATGAATATAAGGTTGTGCCCTTATACTTAACAAAAGGAAAAATGAAATACATGTTAACTTATTATTAATACAAAATATATATGAACAGAAACAAAAAATTAACTGTTATTCTGAATCAAATATTAATGATAATGATGTAGAGATTAAATATGATTACGTTTTAATTAAAGATTTATCAAGATTACTTTCGCAAGATATTAATAAAAAAGGTCATAAAAAATATTTTTGTGAAAGATGTCTTAATTATTTTGATACAAATGAAAAATTAAATAATCACTCATTTTATTGCAATAAAATTAATAAGTCTGCAATTACATTGCCAACTGAAAAAAAATAATATTCTAAAATTTAATAACTTTAAAAATAAAATTATGTTACCGTGCGTTATATACGCGGATATTGAATGCATTTTAAAGAAAAATAATGCAAATAATATTAATAATAATATTTTGCAAGAACATGAACCATCTTCTATTGGATATTATTTAAAATCAACATATATAACGAATACAAAATATCGTTTCTTACGAGGTGAAAATTGCATCAATTGGTTTTTAAGTGAACTTAAGGAAATTACTAACCTATTAGAAACAGATCTAAAACCACCTGTAAAAATGAAAGCTCTCACTAGAGAACAAAATTACCAATTTGAAGAGGCTCGGACTTGTTTTATTTGTGATCAACCATTTACAGAAAAAAATATTAAATGTAAGGATCATGATCATTTAAATGGTGAATATCGAGGAGCTGCTCATAAAAACTGCAACATAAATTATAAAAATTCTTTCTATGTTCCTGTAATATTTCATAACCTAAGCGGTTATGATTCACATTTTATTATAAAGGAATTAAACTCAGTTATATCAGGTAAAATAGATTTACTTCCTATAAATAAAGAGAAATATATATATTAGTTTTACGAAATATATTGATAATAGTGATATAAAATTTAGATTTATAGATTCATTTAAATTTTTGAGAAGTAGTTTAGATAGTTTAGCAAAAAACTTAGATGATTTTCCAAATTTAAAAGATTAATTTGAAAATTTAACAGAAAATCAATATTCATTGCTTAGCAAAAAAGGAATTTACCCTTATGATTATTATGAAATCATGAAAAATTTTTAATTTCATCATTACTTGAAAAACATTTTTTTTATAATGAATTAAACAAATCGCATATTAGTGATGAAGATTACAATCATGCTATAAAAATTTGGAATGAGTTTCACATCAAAAATTTAGGTGAATATTCTGACTTGTATTTAAAAACTGATATTATGTTATTAACAGATATCTTTGAAAAATTCAGAAAATTTTGTATGGAAACTTTTGACTTAGATCCGGTTCATTATTTTACTTTGCCAGGGTTTTCCTGGGATGCTATGCTCAAATACACCAAAGTAAATTTTGAATTTTTAACAGATATCGACATGCTATTATTTATCGAAAATGGTGTAAGAGGAGGTTTAACTCAAGTTTCTAAACGCTATTCAAAAGCAAATAATAAATACATGAACAACTTTGATTCTTCATTGCAATCTCAATATTTAATGTATTTTGATGTTAATAATTAATATGGGTGGAGTATGAGTCAGTATTTACCATTAAAAAATTTTCAATGGGAAACCGAAAAGAAACAAATTTGATAAAGATTTTATATTAAACATTTCTGATAAAAATGATATTGGTTATATCTTTGAGGTGGATTTAAATTATCCTACACAACTTCACGATATTCATAGAGATCTCCCTTTCTGTCCAGAACATTTAGTAACAGCCTCGAAGGAAAAAAATTAGTTGCTACCTTGTACAATAAGGAAAGGTATGTTCTTCATTATCGAAGTTTAAAATTAGCTTTAAAAAATGGTCTTGAAGTAACAAAAATTCATAAAATTTTAAAATTTATTCAATCAGATTTTCTGCGACCATATATAGAGTTGAATACTAAATTACGAGCACAATCGAAAGACAATTTTTCAAAAGAACTCTTTAAATTAATGAATAATGCAATATTTGGGAAAACGATAGAAAACGTGAGAAAACCCTGCGACATAAAACTTAAAACTTACTGGCATGGTCGTTATGGGGTTAACGCATTAATTGCATCACCTTATTTTAAGAGTTCTGCTATTTTTAATGAAAATTTAGTTGCCATAGAATTATATAGAAGTGAAATTTATTTTAATAAACCCATATATGTGGGTATGGCAGTATTAGATATAGCGAAAATATCAATATATGAATTTTTTTATGATTACATGAAAAAAAATTTGAAACAAAATTGTAATCTTTTGTATACTGATACTGATAGTCTTATTCTAGAAATTTTTAATACTGATATGAAATTATAAAAAGACTGCTATGAAAGGTTTGATACTAGTGATTATTTAAAAAATAATAAGTGGGGAATTCCTTTGGTAAATAAGAAAGTATTAGGATTAATGAAAGATGAAATGTGTGCTAAGAATATTTTAGAATTTATTGGTTTAAGATCAAAAATGTACACAATAAAAATTGAAAACGAAGAACCTATAAAAAAGATTAAGGGTGTAAAAAAAAGGGTGTAAAGAAAAGGTTGTAAAAAAAGATATAAATTTTGATGTATATAAAAACTGTTTGAATGAAAATATTAACAAAACAATTACACAAAATTTAATTTTATCAAAAAATCATAATGTACTATAATTCAGAAAAAACTCGGTTTAAATTCAAATGACAATAAAAGATTCCTGTTAAATAATTCTAATGACTCTTTGCCCTGGGGTCACTATAGTTTAAACTAAATATTTCTGAAAGATTAATAAACAAAAAAAAATTAAAATGTTGTTTATAGTTTTTTTTTTATTTTCAGATTGCTTTTGCAGATTATTTCATTTTAATTGTATTTAATGATTTTGGAACAGATGAGAATTTTTTTTTTTCAGATTTTCATTTTTAATTTATTTCTTCTTCTGCAGTTGAGATGATGATGATGTTGATGAAGGTTTTTCTGAATTGGTTGAATTAGACTTGGAATTGAGCCTCATTTTAAATATAGTGCAGTTTATCTCTCTTTTTAATTGTCCGATAATCCCAGGTTTTTTTTTTTTTCGTCTTTTTTCATTTTGATTTTTACTTATTTTGAAATTGTTTTACAAGAAAAAAAAAATTTAAGACTGATTCTATTTCAAGTTTTTAATCTGATTAAATAGTAAAAATATTGTTTAGATCAACGATTTTAATAAGTAAACATTTTCCATAGCACAAACTCCAACATGATTAAAAGCACATCTTTTAGAATAACAAATTTGCTGATTCTTCAATATTTTTAAACTTGTAGAATTGTGATTATTCAAATCGAAAACATTATTGTTTTTCAATATACTACTAATCCAAGATTTTTTTTCTTCTTTAACATAAATTTTTGTTTGATTAGGTATAAAAATTTTTAAACAATTTATGATATCACAAAAATGTGTTTTGCCGTCAGACCATTGTAATCCGTGATGATTTTTAGTGAGCCATTCATTTGTATATTTTGTTTCTGTTTTTAAATAATTATAAGCATAAGATTGTTTTATTATGAAATGTTGAATTTCGTCATTCGATGTAAGAATAGCTATTTCTTTTAAAATAAATTTATTGTTATTGTCGCGAAACCCTTGTATATCAACGATGACGTAATCCATTTTAATGTTAGAAAAATGATAATGTTGATTATGTTGAATTAATAAATCTCTCAAACTTTATGTATTTATAAATTTTATAGAATAAATAGGCTATACAATGTAAAACGATCATAAAGAATATACCTTCAATAAATGGAGGAATATCAAAGATACAGCAAGATTTCAAGCCTTTAATTGTTTCCTCTTTTGTAGACAAGTTCATTTATTTTTATTTAGTAATTTAAACGATTTTATGAACTTCTCCCGTTATAGGCTTAAACTCTACTAAACGGTCATGTAAAATAAGACAATAAGCTGTAGTATTAGCTGGAATTTTTTCCTTAGTTTTTATTTCAATTTTCACATCAACTGGACCCATTTTAAGATTATCATTTTGATAGCGAGTATCAATTATGAAAATAGGAGAGACAGTTTTAAAGTTGCCTCGGGAAACTAAAGGTTCTGATATTGTGTTATTATAATAAAAGCTCGTAAAATTCGAATATGCTTCATAGGCTAAGGCATAACGATTTTTTTCAAAATTTAAATCCATATCGTCATATGGATATGATTCAGAATTTAAATATACTTCTATATTTTTAATATCACAATGATTAAATTTTGATGGATCTTCTTCAAGTTTATTTTGCTTATCTGTTTTTAAAGCAAAAATAATAAAACGAGGTTTTTCAAGTTGTGAAGCTGTTTCAACATTCCAAATATGATGCGTAGTTCCTGTTGGCAATGTAGGATACTCATGTAATTCCCAATTTCTAAAAGGAATTTTCATAACAGAACCATTTTCAATACTTTTATACAAATTTAATTTAAGATTATCAGCTAAGTTAATATGCTGAACTTTCCATTGTATTTTTGTAATAACAATTTTCGGTTTTTCAATAGCAGCATTAGTAGCATCACATAATAATGAATTATCATTTGTTCGAGAACGAGTTAATATCAATTCATGTTTTGCATTTTTAATAATATTTTTATAATTTTCTCCAAATCCCAATAATCTTTTTAAAGGTATACAAAAATTGAAATTAAAACCATTCATTTTAATTGATGCATCAGGCGACCAACTTCCATTGTATAAAGCAGTACTTTCATTTGGATTGAGCGAAATATAGTTTTTTTATGTTGAAGTTATACCAACATTACGATTATGATCAATTTCTTTACCATTAACCTAATAGCGAATTTCATCAAATAGAAATGGTATAGCATTATTAATTATTTTAGTATGTGTAACAGGTGATGCGTCATGTGTTGATACATACCCCTCTATATAAATTTGACTTGTTGATGGTAATATATTTAAATTCTGATTTTGTATTTGTATGCGAATAATATCACTTAATCCAAATGAGTTTAAGAATGGCGAATATGAATGGCATTGAGCGCTAGTTATAGTTTCATTAAAAACAGGATCACTAAAAAGTTCCGTTTTAGTTTTCTTTTAGTATATACCCAAAAGATTTTAGATATTGCTTATTTTCAAATGATAATCGTTTTTTATATTTTAAATGATGGTTGCTCTGTCCTATTCCTTTGAATAATTTTTATTGATTAAACTGTTGTTTCTTACTCAGCGAAGATATATATAATTGATAAGGTTGATTTTGATTAAATATTATTATTTTGAGGCTTTAAATGCAATCTAATTGTTATTGTTTCTCCATGAAAATTAACTAAATTACCGTTCTGATCAAGCAGTTTTATAGTAATAGAACTTATCTGATTAACGGTTATTGGTAAATAAATTACGTTACTAGAAACTTCAATTATCTTATAGCCGGGACTGACGTTAATAGAGAATTCATGTAAAATGTGAGCTTCTGTTCCATTAATATAAGTTTCGGAAATAATATTGCATTCCACTCTTATTATGTTTATTTTATTAATGTCAACAAATAGATCTGAAATATGCCATTTGTTTGGTGATAATCTTTTTCTGCTAAAACCTAATAATCCGCCAATTTTTACTGATAAGGAAATATCAATTTCCTTATCAGTAAAAATTTCACATTTTCACATTATTATTAGGTCTTATAATTAACTTCTCATTGTCTGCTTTAACAATATTCATTTTTTTTCTGAGAAATGTTTCAATATCTCCAATTTCATATGAACCTGTGGGAAGAATGATGGATTTATCATCAATAATAAATCTATTATTTTCCTCATCCATATTTGGTATTGAATTATATGTTTGAAAATCTACTAAACCGCAGGTATATTTTTCCTTCTTTAGGTCTATAGGAGGAAAATAATTAGCTGTTAATATGGAAGAGTTTCCGTTTAAAGTTAATGTTATTGACATATCTTGAATTGATATAATGAGATAATTCAGAAGTACATTCTGCTTTTATAGATTTTCAAGGTTAATTCATCGTCATAATAAATATATACCTATATAATTCTAATTATTTTCTTTAAATTCTTGTATTACAAATAAATTATAATTATTTCTTATCAATTAGTTTTATGATTCTTTTTATTCAAATAGAAAGAAATAACCTTGAACTTGTACAAAAATTATTAATGTAGGTTAGTTTTATTAAAGACAGCTAGACTAATAATAATAAAAAAATATTTTTTTTGTTTTTTAGTTATATTTATGTAACATAAAATAAAAATTCTAAACATAAATGACCATAATTATATAAATTAAAGTTTTGATATTTATTAAAATTATATACAAGATTATCCCCCAAATAATTAATTACTTCTAATGGTGGTCGTAAATTTCCAAAACTATCAAAATATTGTATTATTTCATCATTTTTAAAATAAGCTACCCAATGAGTTCCATTTCCAATAGAATTATCTAAATTTATTATACCGCATTCAAATTTCCATGGTTTGCTTGCAGGTAAATTGTCTCGCACAAAGACCCAACGAAAATGTTTCAAGTATTTTTTACAAAATTTCTCTAAATCAATATTTGTAAGTGGTCTTTTGGGTACCTCACTTAATGGTTTTTTGGATTTAAATAAAGACCCAATCCTTTTTTATATGGTTTCAAATGTAACCCATTGCCCCCTTTTAAGGCTATTGCTTCCATTATTTTATTATGACGTTCACTTTCTTTTAACAGTTAGTGGGCATTTTTAGCATCGTTTATAGCCTTAGATATTCCTGCAGCACCGCCTGAAAGTGCTGCAATAGCAGATAAACCTGCAAATATTGAAATTAAAGGTAAAACACCTCCAATTTTAGCGACTGAAATAATTCGCGGTATATCAATTAATTTTTTTTGTCCTTTTGAAAATTTTCTGGCTGCATGCAAAGCAGTTTTTATAATATTTTTATCATTCATAGGCTTTTTTAAAGCTTTAACTGCTGTTTTTACACCTTTTATAACATTTTTCAATGGTTTTTTTCTGTTTTGCTGTTTTTGTTTTCTTACTGTTTTGCTTTTTAGCCCCATACCGAGTTTATCTTTAGCTTTCATTGCGTTTGTAACTAAAAGTGCATTCGCTTTTTCTCCTAAACCTGATTTTTTAGCTTTAACTCTTTGCCAAGCCTTTTCTGCAAGTATATTATCAACTATATGACGTTGATTTTGATCAGTATTTTGAGGATATGCTATATCATGCATACGACAAGCCTCATCTAAATCATTAATTCCTTTATCACGTCGAGCTAATCGTTTTGTTAGCTTTGTTCCAGGACCGCAATAATTATAACCTGGTAAATGCGCTTCAAATGGTAATTTATTAATTAGCGAATTAATAATAACTCTTCCAACAACTGTTCTTTTATTACTACTAGTAGTTGTATATTTATTGTTGCAAGACATTTTGTGAAGGTTAGTTTAAGAAAGTTGGTCAAACACTAATTACCTATTAAAGAAACTCATCAGTATAGTTAAAGAAATGAAATTTATAAAAGTAGGTAATGCAGTTAAAGTTAAAAATTTCGATCAAAATTCTAAGAAAAAAATCAAAAAACATGCCGAATTCTTTCCAGATAGTATAAGAGGATTAATAGTAGGACCTTCAAATTGTGGTAAAACAAATGTTATGCTAAGTATGCTTGTAGATCCTAAAGGGCTTAAATTTCAAAACATATATATTTACTCAAAATCATTGCATCAACCTAAATATGAATATTTAAAAAAACTAATAAAACCTATCAAAGAAATGGGATATAATGAATTTTCAAATAATGTTGATGTAATTGAACCCTCGGCTTCTCAACCAAACTCAATATTTATATTTGATGATGTAGCTTGCGAAAAGCAAGATAATGTAAGAGAATATTTTTGTATGGGACGTCACCAAGGAATAGATAGCTTTTATTTATGTCAATCATATACAAAAATCCCAAAGCATTTAGTTAGAGATAATGCAAACTTTCTAATTGTATTCAAGCAAGATGATTTAAATATAAAACATATCTATAATGATCATGTAAATTCTGATATGTCCTACATTGATTTTAAGAAATTGAGTGCATGCTGTTGAAATGATAACTATGGTTTTCTATTAATTGTGAAAGATAACAGTTTAAATAATGGACGTTTTAGGAAAAATGTTGATACATTTGTTAAATTTTAGGCAACAAGAGAATAGCACCGTCAACAGGTTATAGTAACTAACTGAACAGGTTAATTGTCAGTTGGTAGCTAGCAACAGGACATTCCAGTTCAGTTCAAAGCAGTTCAGTTCAGTTCATAGCATTCAGTTCAGTTCAGCTCATAACATTCAGTTGATAATTGAATAGATCAGTTGCCACTTAAAAATGAATGAGCAACTTATGGAAAATTTAATTAAAACTCGTAAAAGTTTAAAAAGGAAATTTCAATCTTTAAAAGTAGGGAAGCTATCAGAAGATCGAAATCGGGAAGAAGCATTTACTCCAATTACAAAACCATTGAAAGAATTGGCTAATGCTTTAAACAACAACAACAACAATTTTTGGATAATTTTATTAAACCGGGAATTAAACCAGATGATGATGATGATGTAGGTGATAATAACATTAAATTAATGCGATCATCCATGTGGGAAACAAAAACACCTCGCAACAAAAGTAATACTTACAGTAAATTTAAAACTTCAACACCTAATACTATAAAATCTGAGACACCATCTACAATTATTGATAATTTTAACGATGAATCATTAATTTCACAATTTCCTGTTTTTAGCAAGTCAGAACTTGATAGCTCATATGGACCCTATTTTAATGAGTCATTAAATGTTCGAAAACTTGGAAATGCTAATTTTCAAATAGATAAAACTAATAAAAATATATTGATTGATGATGAAGTTTTCGAAGGAACTCATGGTCTATATGAATTAATATTTTTAAAAAAACCTATAAACTACACTGAAACTGATTTAAGTACATAACGCCACATACTTGACAAAACAAATGCACATAGAAGAAATCATAATTATTTAGAACAAATAAAAGCAAGCAAAGGTTTTAAATACAAAAATATATTACGTAAATTATATGCGCATGATTATAACACTAGATATAAAAATAAAACTGGTTTAGGTTATTCTTCTTCTTCACCAACAACTCAATTAAATTATACAAATCAATCAAATCAATATGTTTATTGGGATGATCCCAATGAGTTGGTTGATAGATTAAGACTTTTAATTGCATCACAATCGGCTGGCAATAACAATCATCGTAATGAAATTATATCTATAACTGAAGAGCTTAGAGAAGCTAATATAATTCAATAATATTTAAGAATAACAATCAGTAACAATCAAAATGTCAATTGATAAGTTTGGACGTAGTACAGATTCATTTACTTCTAGAAAACTACATACTAAAGGACCACCAGGTATAGGTTTCAAATTAGCTTCTGAGGGAAATTATGATTAGAGAACAAAATTTTATCTAATGTTCAAGAACCCATTAACGGAAATGATGCAGCAACGCAAACATTTGTGAACAATCAAATCTTCTTTCACAAAGAACTAATAATCGATATTCTTAAATCTCAAATCGGATATTCTTTAAATAATTTTTTAAATAAATATGAACATATTTTATTGGAGGAACATTATAAACAGTTAAAAGATCATTTCAAATTTTTAAAGTTATTTAAAAATTCTATACAAATTGAAACTAAGGAGTATGGATATCATTGGGATATATGTCCCTATACCTCAGATAATATTGAAAGTCTTCCAGATACTTGTCCATGTCATTCAGCAGAACAATGTATGTTATGCTGTTCCAAATTAATGGAATTATGTAAAAGAATAGAAAATAAGTTATAATAAAATGACACATACTTGTAAACTATTATAAAAATAAAGAATATAAATTTTAATATCTTGAAAATTTATTATTTGCTTTTTTATTTTATTTAAAAATCAGCGAAAGAGAGGTGTTTTAATTAGTTATTTTGAAGATGAGTAAGATTGAAGTTGTAGATTTATTCGATTGGCTTGATGCTTCAGATTCATCAGAGGAGGAAGATAATATTTCAAATTCATCTGAAGAGAGCGACGAGAAAGAGGATTATGATACTGAAAAGAAAGTAAAAAAGAGAGTCAAATTCATACTAAAACCCCAAATATATATATTCTACAAATGGAATACAGCATACAAATTAGCTCGACGAAAATATTGGGAAATTATAGCGCTAGATCGTTATAGATTTAGTGAAAGAATTCAACTAGTGATATTATATCCACAATTCTAGATAGTAATCATCGGAAAATCATCTTCAATCAAAGATTTTCTAATTAGTTATAAAATGAGTAAAAGAGAGGTCGTTGAAGAGCTACATAAACCTGCACGTAGAAATTTTAAACGTCGTAGAGTTATAATTAAAGGGTTTGATGATCTTTGGCAAGCTGATTTAGTAGAAATGGGTGCATATGCTAAAGAGAATAAAGGTTTTAGATTTTTATTAACTGTGATTGATGCCTTCTCGAAATATGCATGGACAATCCCTATAAAATCAAAAACTGCAGAAAATGTTACGCAGACAATGCGAAATATTTTTGAAACTTCTAAAAGACATCCGCAAAATTTACAAACTGATGATGGAAAGGAATTTTTCAATAAAATATTCAAGAATTTAATGAATAAATATCAAATAAATCATTATTCAACATTTAGCATATTATAAGCATCTATTGTAGAACGTTTTAATCGAACTTTAAAAGAAAAGATGTGGAAAGAGTTTAGTTTTAATGGTAATTACAAATGGTTACATATAATTGATTCATTAGTTCACCAATACAACAATACAAAACATCGTACCATTCATAGACGTTCATCAGATATAAATAAAAAAAATGCTAATGAGCTCTTGGCAACTGTTTATAGTCATATTAAAATTTCTCCACCAGCTAAATTCAAAATTGGTGACTCAGTCCGGATAAGCAAGTATAAACATGTTTTTGAGAAAGGTTATACACCTAATTGGACAACTGAAATATTTAAAATCAGAAAAGTTCAAATTACCAACCCAGTAACTTATTTATTAGAAGATTATGAAGGTCAGCCTATTGAAAGAGGTTTTTATGAGTATGAGTTACTAAAATCTAATCAAAATAACATTTTTTTAGTTGAAAAGGTTATGAAAACTAAAGATAATAAAATATTTGTAAAATGGCTTGGATTCTCATACAACCACAATTCATGGATTAATAAAACTGATTTAATATAAAGAAAAAAACTTTTTTTTTTTTTTTATTTATTTATTTATTTATTTTAATTATAAAAGTTATTTATATTTTAATGAATTTCCATTTGATATGATGATTTTTGTTTTATAGAGCGCAAATCAAGTACAGTATAAGCAGATTTAAAACTTGTATCCATAATTGGAACTCTTTCCACTTGACCATTACTTAAAATTCTATCTGCTAATATTTCTCGATATTCTAAACATTTTATTCCCAGATACTTTTCCTTAAAATTACTATCATATGCACATCTTATATGAATTTCTTTATTATCAGCATATTCCAGTTGAAAATGTCTATAAAATATATGTTCACTATTTATTATCCCACCAATATTACGTTCTTTTAAAATTAATTCCTGCCTAAAAGCTTCAATAGCTTCATCTATAGATACATATTGAGGTAAATATCTCCTAATAATTGTTCAACTGTAACGGATGATGTTGTTGTTGTTACAGTTTTTGCTTCATATGTTGTTGCAGTATTTAATTCTGGTGAAATTACATGTTTTAATAATTGGACTGATAAATTTACTTTCACAGTCTCATTACTCGGAAGTAATATATTAAAATATGTGCTTCCAAAAGCTGATTCATCCAATCTAATATTAGAAATTGGAACTGAATTTGCTTGAATAGCAAACAAATAAAAATTGCCCATTGCACAAATAAATATAAATAATAAAAAAAATGATTTCATTATTTTGCAAATAAAATATGATTTGTCTTTGTTGAAGATCTGCACAATAATGTGCTATTAGAAATTAAAAAATATAATTTATACTTTTTATTTTCTAGAAATTTCTTTATTATGTATAAACTTTACTCGGCTTATAATAGAACAGACGTGCATAAAGAGCGGTAAACATCTATCTCTCCCATCTAAATAAGCTTCCATATAATCTAAATATTCTTCTTTTAACTTTTCAAGTAATTTTCTAAAATTAGTTAACATGTCACCAATTTTTGATTTATTATTTTTTTCATTATATGCATTCTATTGTTGCTATAAATAAAATTCCTTCATCAATTCTTTTTCTTATCATAGACTTTTTCTGCTCATTTTGTTTTTCTTCATATTCATTTGCTTTCAGTGACAATGAATCAATATGTTGTGAAATTCGTTTATTCTTATCATTTGGTAGTATATTTGAAATATTCCTCTCAACTGTCTCCCATTCAAGATTCAGTTCTTCTGTAACAAATGGGCAATCATCATTAAAATTATTAGGCATTTGAAGTTTTTTATTTGCTGGATTTCTTACTTTACCCATAATGGTAATATCACCACCATATACTTCAATTTTCAGATGTTGCCAATCCAGAGGTGATAAATCGAATTTCTTAGTAAATGTCTCACCATTTCCAATTCTAAATAACAAAATCTTTTCCTCACCTTTTAAAGTTACGAATACCTCTAAAAAATCATGAAATATTTTCCAATTAATTATTTTGATTGAAGCCCATTTCCGCTCACAAATACAATATTTATACCGATGTGGAATAATATCTACACAAAACATTATGATGTTTCAACTTAATAGTCTAATCAGGTTATGGTATTTTTTCATATTAAGATTAGCCTTTTATGCAATTTTTAGGTGTAAAATTATTACAAAAAAGTATTTTAAATGATTTATTTATTATTTAGTCTATTGAAAGTTCTTCACAAGAAAAGAATATGAAGAGCAGCTCCATGTATAATGTAGATTTTGAAATGTTGGGAAGATTTGCACGTGTAAAACAACTATCAATCGATAGAACAAACATATTGAAAAGAGAAGCGGAATATATATTTGATAAGGAAAAGATAATACACAAATATTGGATTATTGGTACGAATCACAGTGATTATTCACGTAGAATGTGTAAAAGCGAAAACATTTGACTATAAATTCTTTTTCTGAAACATTTGAAATTGTTTCTCAAAACATTGAAAAGTTTTCGTGTTATTTATGTAATAAAAAACTTTATTCTGTAATAAAAAAAAGTTAAATAAAAAAAAAAATTATGTACAATAAAAAAATCGTTTTTTAATTAATATAGGAAACCTCCTGACGTCATTTTTTTTATTTTAATCTAAATTTTTCAAAGCAAAGGAATATTCCCTATTGTGGCATCATTTTCATTATTTCATAATAACAAACTCTTGCTTTTATTTTTATTCAAGAATCTCCTGACCTCACTTTCATTGTTCATACAACCAAAATCATGAAATTTTTATTTTCTTATTTTCTTATTCTCAACCTCAAATCACACAAAAAAAATTTTTTATCAAAACAATTAATAAACACACATTATTTTTACATTAAAAGCTCTCCAATTTAATTCATACCATAACAATATATACTATGAATGTTTCTTATCACCACTATAACAAACAAAACAAAAATATAAAAACAAATAACAAACCAACAAACAAAAATATAAAAACAAATTACTCATTTCCTGGTCTAGAATCGGCCTGGTGTAGAATCGGCCTAGTATACCTACTGATGATGAAGAAGAAATAATCAATAACAAATCTATCAACGAGTTTCT
Source organism: Poecilobothrus nobilitatus (assembly GCA_947095535.1). Taxonomy (NCBI): domain Eukaryota; kingdom Metazoa; phylum Arthropoda; class Insecta; order Diptera; family Dolichopodidae; genus Poecilobothrus; species Poecilobothrus nobilitatus. Next base: position 271,232,589 of record OX352772.1, read on the forward strand.
TGAAAACACGTATAAAAACTGTGATAATGAAAAGGAAAATATGGTATCTGTTTTCATAAACAAAGAGCTTACCTCTAACCAGAACTTAGTTGATTTTGATGAGTTAGCGGTCTTAGCAACTTCTTTGGGATTATTATCAGCAATTCCTACAATATTGTTCGACTTATATTTTAGACCTTGACTTATGTGAATTTCATCAATTAATATGGCTACAAATTTTTCACATTCCGTTAAGGATTCAGAAGGTGCAGTTAAATAGTTATCATCGTTTTTCTCATTTTTATAATTAGGTGTTATGTTACTTTAAGTGTTTTGTGCACCTTCGAAGATGCCGACCGGATGGAAGAGAGAGAAAATTAGAAACAATAGAATAAGTATATCATGAGTGGGCAAAAATTAAAAATGACATTACGATGGTATAACAACTATATTTAGGTAGCTTCATATCTAAATGGTTAATTTTGTCAATAATAATATTTAATTTTTCGCGATTTTCAATATCATTCTCTGAATTTATACAATGTTTAGCAAAAAGCAAAGCTTCTTCTAAAAGAAAGGAAGAATTATTTTCAGAGTTTGATTCTACGCTATTGAAAAGCGATATAATCTGTCTTAGCTGAGACCAAAATACAAGTTTCGTATTTTCCGACAAAACGTTTTGAAATTGTTTTGTTTCTGTATTACCTGTTAAGCAGGTAACTGATAGATCGTTATTAATTATTATTCTAAATTTAAAATCACATCCAAAGTAATTATTTTCTTTTAAAATATATAAAACTAATTATTTTGACCTTTATATAATTTCCAGTCATTTAAATTTACTTTTTTACTAATATTTAAAACTAAATTAGAGAAATTTAAAATTAAATTGTCATCGCGAAAATTTTATTAAATTTACCGAGTAACTGGTGAAAATAGTTGGAACTGCATCTTGCATTAAACGCGGCGTTTGATCATTATTTAATTTAAAACACGATTCTGAAAAATGTAATTTACATATGGAACTGTAGACTGTTGGTTGCCAGTCTGATCTTTGTATAGCGCTTATCCATAATGTTTTCAAAGGCTCTTTAACCGGAAATTTAAGGGTAGCGAAAGATATCGTGCTATTATTATAATTGGATTTACATCCAAGAACCGAATATTTTCGACCCATTGTAGTAAAGAAATTATTAAAAAAGGCAATATAAGGCACTAAATAATCGAATTTATTTTTTTTAAATATGAAATAAAATCTTTTAAAAATATTAATTCAATTCAAAAATTCAACTACAAAAATATGAGTACATAAAATAAAATATTATTAAAATACAAAGTTATTTAAAAAATAAAATAATAATTTATTAATTTTTTTCTAATACTTGTAAAAAAGTATTGCAATTTAAAATTTTAATTATAAAAAGAATATTTTATTTTATGTAAGTACATGAATATTTCATGTACAGCGACTTTTTTTTAAACACTGTATAGAAAAAAAAACGAAAATTGCTTACCCAGAATCTGGTACTTCTTTTCTCCGTTCCTTGAAAATATTGCTGAAAAATATGATTTGAAAGTTAAAGATAAAGAAAAAACTTCAAACTTTATTTTTATATAAATTTTATAATTTTTTATTATAATTGAAAATACTAGTATTTGCCCGCTGCTCGAAAATCGAGCAAATCTACATTAAAATACAGCTACATAGTGTACATCTTGTCCGTTTTTGAAAGCCGAAAGTTGTTTTCTGAGTTCGTGATGCGTCAGCGATGATTAGTTCTGTTTCGTGACAAGATTGGGTGTTACAGCCGGACTACCACTTTAGCAAACCACAAATTATTATTACAAAAAGGTTAAACTAAATAAGTACTTTAAAGAAAATTATAAAAAAAAAGTAAACTGTAAAGAACTTTTAAATTATCAAAAACAAATCCTTAAAATTGGACTACATATTATGCCAGGTATACATACATTAATAAGAGAGTCACTTATAAAAAATTTTATAATTACAATTAGGTACTTTTTTTAATTACATATTATTTTAAAATCTTCCTTTCGACAAGTTACGGCCCAGTCTTTTATTTACACAGTAAGATGGCGCAATAAAAAGCCAGAGAGTTCCAGTACGGAAAACATAAATATTATTTATTGCATTAAAAAAATCATATTAAAATTTTTTGAATTCATATTTATATATGTCTTATTAATTCTTATAAATAAATTTATTATAAAATAAACTCAAAAATTTATTATTATAATATATAGGCATTTACATATTAGTTCTTAACTGGAACTCATAAAGTTTGCATTTACTTAATATAAGACATATAATTTTAAAAATGTTTCAATTCTAAAACTCTTAAATGTGCACCCCATATACATAGCAAAAATTTATATAAAATACAGTAATACATATATGTACTTATTTTTTAACATTTTTAAAATTCACACTCCATCCAGTCAAAAAGAAATCGATTTTACGATACTTACTAAATTGTAATAGTAACCTTTTCCAACATCTTTGATATTTTAAATTCGAAGTCTTTCAAATAAGAGAAGCTGTTGAACAATTTAAAAAAAGTTCACCACTGGACTGACACTGACCACAATACAATATACAACACACATAAGCAAAATCCTATAAACCAAAACAAAAAAATTAACAACTTTTAATATAAGAAACAAACATTTTTTACTGTCTCTTAAATTTTCATATTGTTATTTTTAATATTGCTATTTCCAACTCTCACGTCATGTCTGTTATCTGGTTATACTATGTAAGTCAGTACTTGGTTAGTACTGTACTGTGTCACTCTTTAAATGATAAAATAATATAGATAATACGAACCAAGACCTAAATAAACAGGCCAAGAACTGAAAACACATAAATGTGGTTGTGAGAGAATTGCAATCGATATCGCGCGTATGAATAATTTCATAATTGATGTGAGTCTCGATTATAGCCATATAAGCGTGTACAAAATTTTAAAGTAAGTATGAAAGTAGTTTCGACGTATACTATTGAGATATGGAGGCATTTTATCTTAAGAAGATTTTAAAATAAAAAATTTGAAGGAATTTTTTAAATGCATATTTATGAATAAAAATATTATATTTTAAAATATTTTTCTTTAATGAATTATGTAAAAAAGATGCAACTTTAATTTTCTCTTTGGACCAAATTGAATAAAGTACCTAAATGGTTTTTGTGTTATTTCAAGATTTATAATTGGCCCACTAGTTTTTTACATAAGACTACGTGTAAGTTTGTTAAAAGCTGACCCATTATTAGGCTTTTACTCTCTGCACTTCATGGCATGATAAATGATGTGAGTCTCGATACGAACAATAAATAATATGTACCACAAATTATACTCAAGGGCCTTGGTCATAAGTGCATAAAATACTACATACATTGAAATTTGAATTTTTTAAAAGAGAAAATTACACATTTTAATTTTTTTAAATATATGTACATACATATATTAATATACATTTCATTCTCTTAAATTTTTCTTAACATAAAATATTAATTAGTTTAGTACTAAAATTGTTAGTTCTAAATTCTGATATTATTGATATTATTTCTGTACGTTAAAATTTTTATTGCTGTTTTCACAAAATACATATGTCCGTATATGTATTATCGTACTACAGTTAACACAATTTTTTTTTTTAACTTAAAAATTTCTATTTATTAATTTGAACGTAAATATAATATGCATGCATATATACACAAACATAATATAGTTATACATTCACATTTAATAATTCACATTTCCTCCAATCTTTTTACATAATTGCTCTCACAGTCTAATCTTCCCTCTTCATTTTATTTTCAATAAGTCACTTTCAATTGGGATTTTCCCACAAAAGTGGAAATCCTCCCACTTAACCCCTATTTTTTAAAAAGAGGATAGAGATAGAGCATCGGTCGAAAATTATCGAGGTATAGCAATCCTTTCCACTATACCTAAATTATTTGAAAAAATTGTCGTTGATAGAATTACTCCTATCATAAATGCAAAACTAAATGAACAACAACATGGTTTCAGAAAAGGTCGTTCAATTACTACGAACCTGATGGTTTATACATCTGAAATCATGAATCAAATGGAGAAAGAGTACCAAGTTGATGCAATTTACACTGATTTTAGCAAAGCTTTCGATCGTGTAGATCACTTCACTTTGCTAAACAAACTATCAACTTTTGGCATTTCGGGTTCATTTCTTGAGTGGCTTAATTCTTATCTTATAGAAAGAACTCAAAATGTTAAATGTCGTGGTGTATTATCCAACACCATCGGAGTCACTTCCGGTGTACCGCAAGGCAGCCATTTAGGCCCACTTCTGTTTAATGTTTTTATTTCAGATCTTTCGGAATATCTAAGCAATATACCTCACATTTCGTTTGCTGATGACCTAAAAATATATCAAGTGGTTAAAGATAATTCTGATGCAGCTAAACTTCAATAAAGCTTATCAGTGTTACAAGCTTGGTGCACGTCAAATAAATTAGAACTCAACATACAGAAATGCAAGGTTATAAGCTTTATACGTAAACGGTCTTCTTTAATATATGACTACAAAATAGATAATGTAACTCTTGAAAGGGTTTTTAGCATTACTGATTTAGGAATTCTTCTCGATAATAAACTTAATTATAATCTTCACTATGATCTAATAGTTTCAAAGGCTAATAAAATGTTAGGTTTCATTAAGAGAAGAACTAAAGAATTTAGCAACTTAGCTGTGACTAAATCTCTTTATTGTTCCCTAGTTCGATCTATCTTCGAATACGGTAACATTGTGTGGGATCCAGCCTTTGCAGTTCATTCCAATAGAATCGAATCAGTTCAAAAGCAATTTCTTTTATTTGCATTAAGGAATCAATATAACCCTTTTGATTTTGCTAATCTACCTAGTTACACTACAAGACTTAATTCATTAAACTTGCTTTCTTTATCTTTACGTAGACAACTATTGTCATCATGCTTTACTTTTGATATTTTGAATAATAGTATTTCTATCCAATCTCTTAATAACAAATTTAGACTTAACGATAGTGTTAGGCAAACTAGAAATACTAAATTTTTAATGGACTTCAAACATAATACAGAGTACGGTAGAAATGAACCCATCAATAGATGTTGTACTACTTTTAACAAAATTAGTCATCTCTATTCTACATCTATCTCCAGAAATACTTTCAAACACATTGTACAACTGCATTTTTCCAATTTAATGACCTTAGACAATTAATTCTTACTTAAGCAAAAAAAAATTTTTTTTTTTTAATTATGATATAATTTTAAAAATAGCACATTTATTGTATTGCATTATAATACAACTAATGTTTTTTGTAGATCATTTTTTTTTTGTACATTTTAATTAAAAAAATTCATTTTTTTTTAATTTTACTTCTACGTAATAATAAGATATTTATTTACATTTTTTTACATAAAATGTTAAATTGATTGTCATTATATGTATGTACATATCTGTACAAATATCATATTTCAATTTTTTTGTTAAAATGAAGTTGTTATTGTAGTTTGAATAAAAAATTCATGATAACAATAATAATAATAATAAATTAACTTTTTTTATGATTTAAGTTATTATAAATTTAATTTTAAGTCATTGTTTTGTTTAATTTTAATTATAAGCATTAATTTAAGAATTTTTTTTGTAACGACCTTGTTTTGGTTTTGTTTAATAAAATAAAAATAAATAAATAAAAATGTTTAAAATTTATTGTTGTTGGTTTAAGCATGAAATTTAAGTTTAAAGCCGAAAGCGCATACTTACATAATATGTATGTACCTATATGTATTTATATTATGAGTGACGTTATGTAATCATGTTGTAATGTAACCATGTATGGTTACATACACTCGATGATTCGCGGTAGTGAAGAAATAGAAAGATTTTTTTTTTATTATTATACATGCATACATACAGTCATATATAAATATATATATGTAAATCAAAATAGTATCAATTTTTTTGAAAAATTTTATTCCTGATTTTGTTTTTTTTTTTTTTAAATAAATCAAATCCATACTTATATACATTTGGTGATTAAAAAAAATAGACACTGTTTATTTCTATAGGTACAAAAAATTAAATTCGTAAATCGTAATTTTGATTTAAAACATTCCCCAAAAATTTTATGCGACCTAATTTACAAAATATAAAACATACCAACATATACATATGTGGGTATGTATGTATTATATAAATAGCTTATGAAACTTTTAATTTACGTAATTATGAAAAACAAAACATAAAATTCAAATAAAAAAACAAAAATTGAAATTTATTGCAAATGGAATCTAGGAACCAAATACTTTATATACTACTTACATATATTCATATATTATGTCTGACAATTAAACTAAATTTAACTATTATAATTTTATTTATTTATTATATAATTAACTATATAATTATCTATTATAATTTTATTTTAACTATTATTAATTTAGATTATTATAATAACAATATAATTTTCTAACTAAACATTTTTTTTATCAGTGTACTAAAAAAAAAACTACTACCCATTTCATACAAAACTTCCAAACAAAATTTTTAAAAAATTAAAATATTAATAAAATCCACCAATCCAATCCAGTTTAAAAATTTTTACACCCTCATATCATATTCATATTCTATACTAACTCAGTGTAAATATATAATACTAAATCATACATACATATGCGATAGGCAAACACAAATACATATTTACATTCTGAAATATAAATAAGTACCTGCCTCAAAAAATACTACTACGATTTACGAACTAATAAAAAGCAAATACTAAAAAGAAAGAAAAAGTTTATATATAAATACATAGAACGTCGTGTAAAAAAATGCATATGTGGCAAGAAATTTTGATAAGCTGTATTTCCTAAACTACCACCCCGATCGAAAAGATAACAACTATATTTTGTTTTTTCTCCCCTCATTCTTTCTAATGATGCATAAACCATGTAAATAGCTCCAGTAGTTTTCTCTGAAAAGGGACCCAAAAAACAATGCTGGCGTATTTATATAATTAAAAATATAAAAACTTAGTTTGAAATAAAATATATTTACAAAATTTGCAGTACAATCTACAATTAATATATTTAATTCGGCATGCTTGGGTGAATATTTCATATCGAAAATTCGAAAAGAAAGTTGTTAAAAATGAGCATTTTTCTTAAACAAAAACAAAAAAGAGCAAAAAAATCTTTATTAAATCATAAAGTAACTATATACATAGAGTATTCACATGGAAGAAAAAAGTAAGACAATTTTTTTAATTTCGTAAAATCAACTTGATCGTTTATTTTTATTTTAGTTTTTGTTTTTTTTTTGTTTGTATGTCAATTGATATATATATGTACATTTGTATATATTTCTTCGATTTTTTTTACCTCGATTTTTTATCAATCAATTTAAGCTGTTTTCATAACCCAACTATAGGTACAAGAATTATAAAGTATACAACTGGAAATACTCTCCAAGTAAAAGTATAAAATATGAAAAAATGTGTATATGTATATTAATATAAATTTAAAGTTATTTTCATTCCCTTTAAAAATATATTTTTTCTTTTTAGTCAATCTTACAATATTTTAAAAATTCAAACTACAATATCAGATTGATATTTATAATCAGAATATAATGATCCACTGTTGAGACAATTAAAAAGTTTATCAAACACTAATACTTCTTTATTAACTCTTTTAAAACCAGACGTTTCAATTATTGTTCTAATAGCGGCACTCACTATTCTACTAAATATTTGTGTTGCTAATTTAAATCTCATTTTTTTAAAAGTATTCGGATTAATATGTTATCTAGTTAATTTGGTACACATCTTAGTTTTTCAATTTATTTGAACCTCCCATAATTCTACGAGAACTTTAAAACTTTTAATACCATCTGAGGTTTTTAAATCGGAATCCATTAATGTATTTCTAAGAGATTTAATAAGATGGGGAAAATCGAATAAGCAAAAAATTTTTTATTATTATAATTACAAAATGGTTTATCAGATGTTATTTCTAGCAACGAAAAAACTTTGGCTAAAGTTTGATCACAAGTAATTGCCCGTATTATAATACCAATATCGAACAAACTTCTCAAATTTTTTTAATAATTTCTAAAAGTGTTACAAGACGAATATCTGTATTCTATATTTAATATTCTAAAAATAAAATTTAAAAATGTTACGAGAGGAATATCTGTATAGATATGTATGTATATCCATACTTCAGTTACAAAAAAAAATATTTTAAAATATTTTATAACAATGCCTAAATATCTTACAAGCCGGATCGGAACACTCAATTTATTTTGTACACAAATAGCCTTTTTTTCGCCAAATAGCCAAAGTTTTCGTTGAATGTTCTGGCTTGTAAGTGTAAAGTCGTTGTTATAATATAAATATCGTTCATTAAAATAACTTTTTTTGTTGTTCATGTAATTGTATCTTCTTAATTAAATTTTTTTTTGTAAAGATATGGTAAGTTGTTTAACCCCTTCGTGCAGAATTTGTTTTCTTTTTAAAAATACCTTCTTAATTTTTAAAATTTTTAAATTCTGTTTTTTAATATGACTAACTATGTAGCTACCTTATTTAATATCAAAAAATACTTTTAAGAATTGTGCTCTCTAGAAAGAATTACATATCTATCTATAGTCATAAAGGCTGGTTGTCATGAGAAATTTCATGGATATTGTCGCAATTTTATAAAGAGAAAAATATAGTGCAATACCAGAGGGAAAGAGGGAGAAAAAAAATTATATTATTAAAAAATATTACAGCAACACTTAGACAGTTAAAATTGTACATAACCTAATTTATTAATGTTTATATTCATATTTAGTTAAAAATTTAAAAATTTTAATTCATAAAGTTGTTAAAAATAATATGCATAGTTTATTAATAATATTTTTATACCGATAATATAGTCATTTTAATATTATAATGTCTCACTAAAAAATAAAATTTGGATATTTGTTTAATTTTTTGACACTTCAAAATTTAAATGCCATGGTACTAGATATTATTTTGTAAGATATACAATTTTTGTATACATATGTAATTCGTGGATATTTATCATAAATTTATCATTATTATGTTATCAATGGTTATTTTTTAGCTTAATCTCTTTCAAGCACATATCACTTTTGTATGTTCTGCCTATGCTCTAACATTTTCGTGGATATATCGGTCTAATGAAAACCAGGTTTAATATATGTAGTTATACAGTCAGTAAATTTGATCTTAACTATATCTTTGTGGGCCCACAAAGGTTAATACCAATATTTTAGATAATTTGAATATTCCATCCAAAAATATTTTTTAATTTTTAGAAGAAATATTCTTCTAAACAAAAAATACAAAAATAAAAACAAATAGATCTCCGTTACAATTTACATCACACTTGCAATATTATAATAAAATTTTGTTGGCCTTCAAATATTATCTATGTGTTGTGTAGAGTTATTCTTTTATGAGATCTATAAAATTCCATTTTAGAATTATAAAAACATTTATTTGTGATACATAGATAAATATGTATGTATGAATGAATCAAAAAATATTTTTTTGTTATGTTTTTCTTATGTTATTTGATGGTATACCTAAAATACGGTCAATTTTTTACGAAATATCCCCAAATACGATCTTGGGGTGATTTCAAATCAATGAAATTGACTACGATTTTTTTCTTCTACGTGAGTTCTCTATGTAGAGTATAGTTACTTTATGATTAAATGTCATTTTTCGAAGCTTTTTCTTTTTTTAAATTTTTATAATTTTTAAAAATTTTAAATTTTCATTTATAAATATGCATTTTAAAAAATGTCTTCCAACTACTTTTCAACAAAAAAAAACCTCTTAAAAACTTTTTAAAAGAGCATTAATTGGGTACATTACAAAAAAAATGTTGAAAACTAATTTTTATTGCAATATCGATTTACTTTAATAAATATTGTAAATTTTTTAGAATGCATATAAAATTAAGTGCAAAAAATAAACTATTTAATTATTTTTACAATAAGTTAATTTATGTTAACTTATTTAAAATTTTTATTACTATAATAAAATAAATTAATATTATAAGTTATTCACCTTTTCCTTTGAGGTAGGGGATATGGCGATTATTTTTAAAGTGGTATCGCCTGAAGACTAGGTCTTAAACTAAAATAATAAAAAAAATATATTAGTACATACAAATAATATATAAATAACTTTTTAACTAAATAATATGATATATTTAAAATAAAATTTAATAAAACAAAATAAAGTAATTAATTTACAACAAAACAATATTAAAAAAAGTAAAAAACAAAAAAAATATCCCAAAAATCAATATTTTCCGACCGGATAGTAATAATAGATCTTGAGTGGGCAAAAATGAAAAATCACATGACGATTGTCTCCCAACTATATATAGGTACCTTCATATCTAAAATGTTAATTTAGTCAATAATAATATTTAATATTTTGCGTTTTTCAATATCGTTCAATATTTTGAAATTTTTGAAATTGTTTGAAAAATAAAAAAAAAAACTCCGCAGATAGCATTTTATAATTTTTTATAAAACAAAGCTGTCTAAACCTTTCAAATAAATTTGAAATAAAATTAACTTTTGAAATTTCCGAATGTTTTTCATGTTATTTTATGTCATACATAAAAAAGCTTTTCGTTAGATTTAAGTTTATCGTATATCGTTTTGTAATACTTCGTAATAGTTACCAAGAAAAATGATAGACGATAGATTTAAACGATATTTGATATACGATATTTGACATTTGTAATAAACATGATTATTTCACATTTACATATGTACATATATAAATGCCTTTATATAATTTCCAGTATTTTAAATTTATCTTTTTACTAACATTTAAAACTAAATTAGGGAAATTTAAAATTATATTGTCATCGCGTAAGTTTTTATCATTCGTTTCTATTAAATTTATCAAGAAATTTAATTGTTGAATATACTTGGAACTGCATCTGGTATTAAACGCGGACTTTTATCATTATTTAATTTAAAACACGATTCTGAAAAATGCAATTTACATATGGAACTATAAGCTGTTGGTTGCCAGTCTGATCTTTGTACAAAGCTCTTTTAAGCTTCTCAAAGGCTCTTTATCCGGAAATTTAAAAGTAGCTACAGATATCGTGCTATTATTATAATTGGATTTACACCCAACAACCAACCGAACGTTTTCCACCTACTTTATTTAATATTAAAAAAGTCAATATTAGGCACTAAATAATTGAATTAATTTTTTTAAATAGGTATTCATACAATAAAATCTTTTAAAAATAATAATTCAATTCAAAAATTTAACTCTACAAAAATATGACTACATAAAATAAAATATTACTAAAATTTAGAGTTATTTAAAATAAAATATTACCTAATTTTTTTCTAATACTTTTCAAATAGTATTGCAATTTAAAATTTTATTCATAAAAGGATTATTCTATTTCATGTAAGTACATGAATATTCTATTTACAATAATTTTTTTTTATAGACCTTATAGAAAAAAACGAAAATTGCTTAACCAGAATTTGGTACTTCTTTTTTTCTTTTCTTTAAAATGTTGGTGAAAAATATGATTTGAAAGTTAATTTTTTTATTGACATAAAGAAAAAACTTCAAACTTTATTTTTATATAAATTTTATAATTTTTTAATATAATTAAAAATATAAAAACTTAGTTTGAACTAAAATATATTTACCAAATTTGCAGTACAATCTATTAGAAAGCTTTTAAATTATTAGGTTATGTTCACTAATTTATTATACTCTCATAATTTTTTGGGACTCTCATAATTTTTTGGGAGTATTAAATGCCGACGATATGAAATGCTAGAGAAAAACTGAAAATTTTATTTTGTTGAAAATATGTTAAAAATTTCGAGTTGAAAGCTGAAATTTTGGTATGTTGAAGAAAAATTTCCAAATTTTATTTTAATATACAATTTGGCATGTTTGGGTAAATATTTCATATCGAAAACTCGAAAAGAAAATTGTTAAAAATCCGCATTTTTCTTCAACAAAAACACAAAAGAACAAAAAAATCTTTATGAAATGTCATTTTTGGAAGCTTTTTCTCACAATACATTTACAATTTGCACAAACACATTTAAGTATTTCTATGTCCAGGCCTTCTAAAAATTAATGTAGGTTCTGGGTTATGACATACATATTATGATTATGACATACAATTATATATGTATGTACATTAAGTAAATAAATTTGTTTTTCAGATTTTTTAAAATAATTTTTTATTTACATTTTTTTTTTTTTGTAGGTATTCAGATATATTGAAATACATTCCAAACGTATTTGGTAGTATTTCTATTTACAAAATCTTGTCATTCAATACAAAAATTTGGATTTGTTTTCATTATTTATATGAAAAAGCTTTTGTCGGTTAATAGAAAAAAAGTATATCGTTTTTTTTATATGTGAATGAAACATCTGTGTAGAGTTTATTATCTGTAGTTCTGTCTTTTTTTTTTTTTCTTTATTCATTCATATTTTTTATATTTTAGATTTACAAAATTTAATTCATTATGTTAAATTACAACAACTTACTTTATTCTTACAGTTTATATATTATTATATATTATATTATACATTTATGCATACACAGTTTATACATGTTATCATAGACAAATTAACATATAGATGTTTCAACTGTATGAAAAGTTTCCCACCGCTACGTTTTAAAAGCTTTTTCACACAGACGGACATCACGCTAAAAAAAAATTTACAGCCTCCTCCACACCGGAGTAGTGCATATTTGCTAAAATCTCGGGTACAATTTTTAGTATGAAAGCAATACCTACCTTATAATTGTATGCGATTATGATTGTATGCGATGAAAACAATACCTACATAATTGTATGCGGTCGGTAAAAATATTGATCTATTAATATGGACAACATAAACAAAAAACTTAAAATTATTACATGGAATGCCAGATCACTCCATACTCCATATTAAATAAATATGATGTTGATATTGCTATGATGAGTTGCTGATGCTATGAAACCTGGTTCACCTCAACCATAAATATTAGTCATAGTAATTATTTTATTTTTAGAGCAGATCGTAAACATGGTAAAGGAGGTGGAGTAGCTATTATTATTTCATTTCAATAATATTCATTGTTTATTAACACCCATTAAAACTAAATGTATAGAAAATATAATGATTGAAATCACTCTTTGTAACAATGTAACTATCAAAATTATATCAGTTTATTATCCTGGGAACAGCGCAAAGAACATTAACCAAAATTGTTTACAAGATAAAAAAGAGTTAAAGAATTTGTTCAAATCTGACATACTTAAATTTTCCAGGTTGAACTGAAATTTTTTGTTTGGAGGACTACAGAAATAGATATTGGGGATGTGTCAGAGCAAACTGCTAGGGAAATATATTAAATGATCGAGTAGGTAACGGTAATTTCACCATTATATTCCCACCAGATCCTACATATATTCCAACAAACGATGCCAAAATGCCATCTGTTTTGATTTGTTTCTTACGAATAACTCTAATTTGTTTACACAGCCGGTAACCCTAAACAATTTATCAACTGATCATTTACCTGTTAGCATTGAAGTTGACTTTACTATAAGAAGTATGATAAACTCCTGTTTAAATTACAAAAATACTAAATGAGATGTTTAGAAATATATTAACCAAAATTTAGACGAATCTTTCGTAAATGATTCTTTTACCAATTTGTACGAAAATCTATTAAATACCATAAAAGATGCTATAGAAATATCAGTTCTTATCAATAACTACAAAGCAAACTAATCCGTTAGTCGCATCTATCTTAGGCCTAATAGCCAAAAGAAATAATATGAGAAAAAAGTGGATAAAATACAGACAAATTATCTTTAAAGGCCAACTCCAGCATATTAATTCAGTGATTAAATCTAAAATTTTGGAATTTCGAAATATCAAATGGAATATGACTCCCAAGTCCTTAAATACTGCTAGTAAACCTATGTGGAATTTATGTAAATTGTTAAAAACAAAAATCGAATAATTCCTGCATTAAAAGTCAACGATAATAAATATATAACCGATGAAGAGAAGAATAATATATTAGCTGAAACGTTTTACTCTGAACATAAAAAACACATTAAACTATAATAATACCACCAATTTCGATACAATCAATTTGACATTACAGAACATATTAAGCGTTGATAACATTTCTATTTCAAGAAACATTAAATGAAATCATAAAAAAAATAAAAGCCAGAAAAGCTCCAGGTAACTACAATATTCCCACAATTTGCGTTAAAAAACTGCCAAAGAAAGCCATAATATTTTGGAAAAAAATTTTAAACAATTGTTTAAGACTAGGTTACTTCCCTACTAACTGGAAAGTAGCCAAAGTTATTCCTATTCCCAAACCTAACAAACCACCTGAAGATCTGCTTAGTTATAGACCGCCTAGTCTACTGAATACTTTCAGCAAAATATTTGAAAAAATAATTAAGGACAGACTAACCAAGTTTCTTAATGAAAACTATATTCTTCCTAATGAGCAATTTGGATTTCGTACAGTACATTCCACAATACATCTGCTTTTAAGAGTTAAAAGATTTATTAAAGACAATCTAAGGAATAAAAGATCTGTTGGAATGTTGGTATTAGATATTGATTCCGTATTTGACACTGTATGGCATAATGGCTTAACCTATAAGCTAAAAACTATTGGAATTGACGATTACCTAATTAGAACTGTTCAAAGCTTTCTAAAAGAAAGGGAATTTAAAGTACACATTAAGAAAACTAGCTCCAAATCGTTCACAATACCTGCGGGTGTGCTCCAGGGTTCAGTTTTAGGACCAATATTGTATAACATCTATACCCACGATATTCCTATTATTAAAAACGTCAATATGACAAACTTTGCAGATGACACTACATTTTATACATCTGGTGTATATAGTAATGATTTACAAAATGCCTTAAACACAATTTCTGCTTATTTCTATAAGTGGAAAAAACTTATTGATTAACGTACAAAATACTAGTGCAATATTCTTTACGAATAAAAGAAAATCATTTATATTCCTACCACCAACGTAAGACTAAAGAGAACTGATATACCTTGGGTAGACAATGTCAAATATCTTGGCGTCTATTTTGACAAAAAACTAACACTTAAGGAATTTATCAACAAAACAATTGACAAAATCAATAAATTAACACGTACATTATACCTTTTCATTAACAGAGTATCCTTGCTCTCCCAGCAAATTAAACTGATATTATGAAAGTAATATTTTCACCGATAATACTATACGCTTGTCTTTTTTGCAATATAGCAAACTGTCATATTAATAAACTTCAAGTAGCACAAAACAAAGTGCTAAAACGCAAACTCCTTTTTTACTACTCTACATTCAAGTTACACGAACGATCTAACATTCTTTTTATAAATGTAAATATCTAAATATAATAAAAGACAAGTTGCTGCTGCTGAGTAGCGTGCCCTACTGTTATGTTAAATGTTAATTTAACAAATGTTATACTATGAAAAGAAAGAAACGTACATCTGATATTTACCCATATAACAGATAGAAAACAATAAATATTATAATGTTATGCTATGAAATGAAAGAAAAAACAAGGCAGTGTATAAATCAAAGTTTTTAGAGGGTCGTATATTTAAGTAGAACATTATAAAATTGCAATAATATTTTTATTTAAATTTTGCTAAGTAACATTTTCTTAATTTTTTAAAAATTTTGCCATAATATAGTACAATTTTAGAATCAGAAGTTTAGCCCATAATATAGATATATGAATAAAAATATGGGTATACATATATTAGATTTATTATAGATTTATTAATTTTTATATAGGGAACAGTTATTTATATGAATGAATGGACGGTAAACATAAACGAACAAAAAAAAAATTCAGAATGTTCTATAGGTTATAATTTATATTTTTTAAATAGACTGATGTATAAATTTAATATTTAAAAAAAAGAACAGAAAACAAAAAAAAAAAAGTAAAATGTAATACTGCGAAGAAAAATAAAAACGAATAGAAAAAAAAGAGAACAAAAATGTTACATACGTAACATAAAACGATACGTTACATACGTTAAAAGAAAAAAACATACGTCTGATATTTACGTACCTACATAACAGATAGAAAAAGGAAAAAAAAAAATGTTATGCTATGAAAAGAACGAAAAGTCCATCTGATATTGAGGTACATAACAGATAGAAAAAAAGAATTAAAATGTTATGCTATAAAAAGAATGAAAAAACAAGGCAGTGCATAAATCAAAGTTTTTAAAGAGTTGCATTTTTAAGTAGAAATTATAAAAAAATAAAGCGGTGCGTAAAATCAAAGCTTTTAAAGGAGCGCAATTTAAATTATAAAATCACAATTTTCAATTAAATTTTGAATGTGTAACATTTTCTTAATTTTATGCTTCTTTTATGATTTTTATTTTCTAAAACTTCAACATTATATGCACAGCCAATTTTTATTGTTTTACATAAAAGGTGCGTAAAACTTACGGTGTGAAGATTTTGTAGAGAAAGCGATAGATAAAGAGGCAGAATATTATTACGGATAGAGTAAAAATTTGTTTGAAAAATATAACAAAGAAAGTTTTGAAGCATTTGCTATGGCAACCATAGAAAAATATAACAAGTGTACTATATATTATAATTAGGTAAATGCATCAGATCAGTGTAGTTTAGTTTCAAAATTATAAAGTTTGATACTGTATTTTTTTCGAAGCGAAAATTTTTGTTACTATTGGCAAAAATTTATTTACCATTGGTTTTTAATCCAACCTTTGGTTTTTTAATCCAAAGCTTGACTAAGAAATTTACAAGAGATGAGATTTATTAAATAATCATTTTTATTACATTTTTGAAAGAAACTACTTCACAGCATCATTGAGGTTTTTCATTATTTAAAACACTTTAGCAATAAATTTTACATTTATCAATATCTAAATATAATACATATAAGTATTTGAATAAATTTACTAAAATTAAATTGTTCATAAAACTGAGGAAACTTTCACAAAAGCTATATTTTTCTACTTATACCCGTCGTATGACGGGCTTTTTTACTAGTCAACAATATTACAGAAAAAGTCCTAAATAGATCCATGGTATCCGAAAATACATTGATTAAAAACCTCGGTGATAACACTCAATAATAATATTTAATCTATACTTAAATATATATACTTAAATATATATACTTAAATATATACTTAAATATATATATATATATATAGATTTTTAGTTTAAGTAGTTAAGTAAAGTAAGATTTAAACATAAGAATTAGGTATAGGGCAATTTAAATAGGTAAGGTTTACCAGTATCCTTACAAAAATGATATTATAATACACAAATAATTAAATTCAATAACGGAATATAATAATATTTCAGTTGTATAGATTTAAGACATGTGGTATCTGTAGAATAATAATAATATGAAAATAAGCTTATGTATATATTATATTGGTTGTAAATAAATTTGAAATTTTGCTTTTTTATAGATAAGTGCAGATCGAATGTTAGAAAATGCGATAAATAACCTATTTTTAATGTTCGTTGAATATATTTTGAAAAAAAGTTGAAGATTATTTTTTGAAATCCGTGCTTCTTAGTTGTGCTTTTTTAAACTATAGTAATTAAATCATTAAAATATGTTAGTAAAAATAATAGAAATTTTAGGAATATCAGTTTTATGTTGACTGAATTGTGACAAATTGCATCCTTGAAATAAGGTTGTAATAAGGAATAATTGTATGGTTTTGTTAATTTGTAGATATAAAATAATAATATAATTAAAACTATTATTTGAAATAATTTATAATCGGTTTCTTTAAGCAATTAGTAATAAAGAATGGAAATAAAATAAGATAATTTGATTGATAAAATACTGTTTTTTATTCTTTTGTAGATATGTAAGTGTAGATCGAATGTTAGAAAATGGATAAATAACCTGTTTTTAATAATTTTTTTCGTTGAATATATTGTGAAGAAGAGTTCAAGATTATTTTTTGAAATAATAAAAATATTTTCCTTTAATTTAGAATTTGTACAAGTATAAGTGCAATTTAATTTTTTTGAATATAATATTTAGTTTAGTTAATTTATTTAATTAATGTAATAGGTAATTTGTGTTTAGAAATGTGCTGTTTCGTTGTGTTTGTTTTAAACTACATAGTAATTGAATTATTGAAATATGTTGTTAAAAATAATAGAAATTTTAGGAATGTCAATTTTGTGTTGACTGAATTATGACAAATTGCATCTTTAAAATAAAGTTGTAATAAGAAATAATTTGTAATAAGAATGGAAAAAAAAATTAGATAAGTACTCTATTTGTGAATAAAAATCTTTTGTTTAATTTCAAAATTTTGAATTTAGGAAGTTATACTTGAGTTTTTGGTATAGTGGGAGGAAAAAAACAAGAATAAAAGTAAATAGCAAAACTAAGTATAAAAGTATGTACGAAAATATTTGAAGAATATAGTAGATTTATAATATATGTACATAATGTAAAGTACTATTAATGCCATTAATTTTGAACAATTTTATGATTAAAAAAGTGTTTAAAAAATTAATTAATATTATCATTAATGTTTTTAATAAATTTAATATCTTTGTAGTTTGTGATGACATATATATACCTTTGATTTCTTCTTTCGCGTAAGTGTATTTTTCCATCTTTAACCCATAGAAACCCCATATTTCGCTCGGGTTTGATTTCTTTTGCCTCATGATATAACTTTTTTTGCAGCGGTGATAGATGGTATCGAAAAAAGTTCTCTTTGTTTTCTTGTTGAGTTTCATCAATTTCTGCCGTAAATAAATGCTTGTAAGCTCGTTTCTTTAGCATTTTCAGAAGACAATTCAACCAAAAGAATAAAAGTCAAATTGTCAAACTGAACAATTGCAATATTTTTCACTCTTAAATAATTTTTTTTTTTTTTAGTTATAAAACTGAATTATTTATATACAATTAAGTAAGTATATCAAAATTAATTAAAATTAAAAAAAAAGAAAAAAATAAAAATTAAAGTATATTATTCAAGTTCTGTTTAATAAAATATATAAGTAGTTATCTACTAAAATTGTCACTGTAAATATTAATTAAAAACTTTCAAACTATAAATTTAAACAAAAAGTTTAAGAAATGATTAATCAATGTATCCAGTGCACTAAAGGAATTTATAGCAACAGTAAATGTGTACTGTGTAGTAAGTCCTGTGGAGGAATATTACATATTAGATGTGTTGGTGTCTCGGATGATTTAGTTGAAAAAATTAAAATTGGTAGACCACTGTGGAGATGCCAACAATGTCTAACTATGAAGAAGAGGATACTACAGACAATAATTATTCTTTTGCTGTAAATAGTATTCTTTGAAAAATTAGTGAAAAAGCCAATAATTTAGACTTCTTCAATCCGGTTGATTGCACTTTAGATAATATAGCTGAATACCTTAAGAACTTGAGGGTATTGTAATGGGTATTTTAACTTCTCTAAGCTTCGTTTCGCATGAACTGGATGAATCCATGAAATTTCAAAATGCGTTAATTGAAAAAAATACTTACTTAAAAGTTGAAATAGCTAAAAGCACCCAAAAATGCAACATCCTGGAATAAAAAATGAACTATCTCGAATCGCAAATTAACAAAAAAAAAATAAAAATAATATTGTTGGAGTAAGATTACCACCAAATCCAGGTAATTTAAATATTACTTTTTTAGAAATGGAATGTAAATGTAAAGAAAACTAGAATGTAATTTAAATGAAAGTGATATATTGCATATTGAAAGTTTAAATACAAATTCAAGCGACAAAACAAGTCTGAAACAATATATTGTGCATCTTCGTTCAAATGAAATTAAAGAAGAACTTATGCGGAAAAAAACGAATCAACATATTTTCACATCTGATTTTTTTCTTAAGGAAGAACGAAATAAAGAAATATATTTATCGCATTTACAAAAAAAATATGTACTATGAGACAAAACAATTTAGAATTAACAATAACTTTCAATTTCTATGGATTAAAGAAAAAACTATCAAAATTCGAAAAACCGCCTCTAGCAAAATATTTAACATTAAAAACTTTAATGACATATCAAATATTAAAAAAACTATTAATTAATTCAAAAACAATGATTTCTGCTTTATGTTTTTTTTCTTTCCTCTATCCATGTTTGCATATACATCCACTTTTTATCATATTTTTTGATTTTGAACAACAATGGGTTATATTATTTTTTGTACATGTTTTATTAAAAATTCTCAATATATAAATTATATAATTATAATATTTAAATTTTTCAGTTATATAATATTTTTCTTTTATTTTTGATATTTCATCTTATTTCAACATCCTTTTTACCAATTTATATACTGCATTGATATCACAAACAAAAAAAATTTCAATAATAATATTTCGTACAATTAAAATATTACCTACATACAATAACAATTACATTAATTTTTTAATAATTTTTTTAAATTTTTTAATTTAAGGTAAAGGTATTATCGATATATTTTTAACAGCCTTCGCACTTTTTTTAATATAATTCAGATATTAATCAAAATAAGTTAATAGAAGTACATATTTTCAGAAAATATAGAACTTTTTTTATAAAATACAATTTAAAAATTAACATTTTGAATAATATTTCTAGAAAATATAAGAGTTTAAAGTACCAGTGTCATATTTCCCTGATACTTCAAATCCAATAAGTAAAATTCTAATAAAAGTCGTAATAAAAAGTCGGAATAATTATGTGCGTAATTTAAATATAATATATATTTATATATTTAGTTACTTATAAGATTTATATTAGAATCAATATTAGGATTATTCAATAATTCACGGCAAGTGTAAATTCATAAAATACATTTCATAAAGTAAGAAAAAAATAATATTGAAACATTCTTCTTATATGTAAATTATTTGAATTCCATTGTGGATTTACTTGATAACATATTATAAAAGTGTTGAAAGCCGAAATGTCAATCTTATTAATTAAAAACACAATAGCAGGCAATCTCCTGAATTTCCCTTTGGTTGAATAATTGGGCAAAGATTAAACTATAGTATGAACACCTCTTTTTGAAGAGTTATAATAGTACAAAATTATTTTAGATTTTTTATGAGGTGTTCTATACTCACTTTGTTATTGAAATGATAAGTGGATTGTAAAGGTACGTACTTATCTTTTTTTGAAATATGTGAAACTATCGTAACATCTTTAATAAAAGTGAATTCTAACTAATGGCCGGTTTTTAACTTGTAGAAGCTCAGATGGTATTGATCGACGTTTTATTTTTCTTAATTATATCAATCATTATCAGCGGTTTTTGTAAAAGCTTTAAAAATAGCTCATTAGAAATAAAAAACTATCACACGTTAAGTTATGCTTTACTTAAGCGCAAAACAACCCGCATACCTTGATTGTTTTCTGCTACTTCACCATAGTTCTTGCCAGTATTGGGGGGAAAGTTTCAAACATAGAGAGTTCTGTGTAATAAAACATAAATAGCTAGCCAGTTTTTCACAAATCGTATTTTGTCTTATAGGAACAAATTTATCTGCATTTTTACATAATTTATTTTTGATATTGTTTGGGAAAATAAAATATAATAATACGATACTACTTGAGTAAGTAAGTATTTAAATTTAATATAATTATCATTCCAATTTAATTTCTGATAATAATTTATTAAGTTTGTAGATAGAATCACTATTGAACCTAATATCGATAGAAAATGTACCTAATATCGACATATGACAAAAGTCAACTAATTTATTTTTAACAAATTAAAATTGAATAATCAAAATTAACACAACATAAAATTCGTTTCAAGATCTTTTTTTAAATATATATTTATTCAAGAATTATATTTTATATTTTTTAAGTATCAATAATTATAATATTAAATGCACCAAAAAAATATTAAAAACCAAAAAAAAAATTTTTTTGCACACGTTGTTTTAATATCGCTTTAAAACCGTTTTATTAATAATTATTGATCTTTTATTGTTGTTTCTCAGGGGGGCTGAGAGGGTTTCTCAAGGGGCTCAGCTGCCTTTACACCTAAGCCCTGCGACCAGTTGTGCTTCCCTGCTCAAGTTGTGACCCGCTCGCTAACTACAGCGTCTCGTCGAGCCACTCTATTCCCTTCATGAATCTCACTATGTCTCCCTTATTGAGCATTCTCACCTCGGGAAAATTTTCCCATTGATAATCTCCCAAGGTTCTTCGCCTTTGGGTCCTCAAGTTTGGGCTTTGGCACAGAACGTGAAGTACTGTTTCTGCTTCTTGCCCGTATCCCCTACATAGATTCGACTCCGTTAAGCCTATTCTTTCGACGTGGATTCTTAGCAACAGGTGTCCTGTGCTAATTCTCATGAATAGTCTCAGATCCTTTATACTCATTTTTAGAATTTTCTGAGTCTTTTTTGCTCTTAGGTTCTCCCCAGAATACTTTCGTATGTATTGATCCTGGGGAATGCCACCAACTTTTCTTTTCCAAAGAAGTTCTTTGGTTGCGCGTTCTATTGCGATTCTTTCACGTTGGCGTACAGTCTCGTGTGACGCCACTGTGTTTGCAATTCGTATGTTCAAGCCATCGCATATTATTTCTATGCCACATTTACTGCTTTTTTGGCAGCGTCTGTGTACGCATTAATTCCAATTTGATTAGCCATACTGTTGTACTTCGGGTGGTTTGTTTCCGTCTCGAAGTTGCAGTCTAATCTGAGGTCACCCGCAAACATATCTACAGCTTCCGGATCTTCCCGGAAGTTGTGTATGTTTACGTCTGCATTATCTACCATACGTAGAATTTCTTTATGTCCGACCGAACTTGAGTCGTCGCACCAGTTACCTGTCATGAGGAGCTCATGTCTGTATCCATGATCTTCATTGTATATGAATTTCTAACGGTTCTAGGTCCAGGATTACTTCCATGAACTTTGTTGAGGTTGTTCTAACTGAACCTGTTATATCGAGGCATCTCTGGCGTTGTATTTGCGTTAGGGTGTTCCGGCACCTGTTCTTTTTGATGGCCGTTCACCAAACACGAGTGATCCGTGTGTTATTATAGGTCGTATAACACACGTGTATAAACAGTACATGATTCTTGGCGATAGGCCTCATGTATTTTTCTCATTTAGGTGTTTGCTCCACCTGAGCTTTTCATCCAAATACATTCCTAGATATCTTACACAGTTGGTGAATTCTAATTATGGATTGTTTATTCGTGGTGCTTCTGGAAGCCTTCTATCTCTTTTTATCCTAAAGAGACATATTTCGGTTTTGCTTGGATACATTTTATGGACATTTGACTCGTCCAATCTATGGTAATGTGTCTTTGCATTATGTCTTTTGTATTAGCCGACTCTTTTTCCGAAACCAATAGTACCATGTCGTCTGCGTAACATATCACTCTATGATTGTTGGTCGATAGCTTTACTAAAATCTTTGATCTTTTGATTGATCTTTTAATTTTCAATATCATATATATTATGATAAAAGATTTCTTGTATTTATGGTTGCTATGTCTGCATAGCTACTATGTCGCCAATTACAATAATGTCTTAATATTGATGAAAATATCAAGGTTGATCATTTTACAGTCGTGAACAAAAAAATGGTGTCAAATTATAATAATAATTTTAACATAATATACCTATTTAAATATGCAAAACCTTAGGAACAAATTAAGAAATCTAGAAATATTAATAAATACTTTAGGTGGTAATAAATATACATGTAATAGTTTTAACTGAAACATAGCTTTTAAAACATGAAAATCAGTTGGATATGTAATCTTCCGAAGAGATAAATACTAACTTAATATTTACAGAAAATTTTTATAATTATAATATTCTAATAGTAAAATTACCAAAAAAAAATATTAATATAATGGGGATTTATAGGTCGCAACAAACAAATCTTAACGACTTTTTTGACAAATTGGATGGAATAATAGATATGTACAAAAATTTATTAATTTTAGGGGATTTTAATATAAATTTGTTAGGTAAAAACAGTAGTGAGGTTAAATCTTACTGGAGAACATTACTGTGCAATGGTGGTTATATATTGCACATTACTGTTGAACAATGGTGGTTATTATATTGGCACAATGGTGGTTATTATATTGCACATTACTGTGCAATATAATAATTTAAATGAAAAGTTCGCGACTAGAATAAGCGCTAGGTGCAAATCAATAATCGACCCCTTCTGCACAAATCTGGTAAATTACAGTTATAATCTTCACGCTACTGACACATCATTGTCTGATCAATGATCATCATATCTGATCATATCAACTGCTTTTTGTATGAACTTAAATATTAGTATTATTTTGTGGTTAATAATCCCACAAAAACGGTTCTAAATTATGAAAAACTCTTTAATGATTCTTTTTGGGGGAATTTAGGAACATACAGTAATCTAAATGAGTTTATAAAAGCAGTAATCTAAATGAGTTTATGAAAAATATACTGAAGTTAGAACATCAAAAAATGTAAAAAAAAAACAAAATGAGTGGACAACGGATGATATAATTCGTTTTATTAAAATTCGGGAATCCTTTTTTAAATGTAAAAAAAATATCCAAATGATAAAAACGTAGCTGCAAGATACGAATATTATAAAGATCTGACAAAAAGTGAAGTAAAGAGGGCTAAACAAAGCTATTTTAATAACAAGTCATTCTAACAATAGTATGAAAATGTGGGATTTGTAATAAAAGAATAATGAACAATAAATGCAGTACAACAAACTCCAATCATTTAGTAGAAATTGTTCATAACAATACTACCATAAATTCGCTACAGGATATTTCAAATAAAATGACCTCTTACTTTATTATAGACACAAATACCTTAAATTTATTCACCAACCCAATTGACAAAAATTATTTAACTTCCTTTCCGAAAACAATCTATGTAAACTTTTTCCTTGGCTTAAGTAATAGCCGCATATGAAAAGTAGAAAGAAAAAATGGTTGATAAATGTAAAAAGGAAAAAACCAAAAAAAGTTTAAACGTACAAGATACAACAATTTTAAAAGGTACAACGCATCTTAAAAATTGATAGAGAAAAAGTGCAAACTTGTTCTTCTGTCTACATAATGATCAAACCATTGAAAAAAAAGATGCGTTTTTAGATGTACCTATCTACTTGTGTTGTTTTTTTTTCTGTGGTAAAACCACTTTTATTTATAATTTAATAAAATATAAAAAAGGAAATAAACAACCACATATTAATATAATTATTTTGTGTAATCCAGACAAAAATGCCGTTCCAAAATATATCAAAGATGTGGAATATAATAACACTATTCCAGATTTTAACGATAATCAAGAACCTTTGCTGATTATTATCGATGATATAATGCTAAATTCTGATGATAAGTATGTGTGTAACTTATTTACCAGAGATTTACATCACAGAAATTTGTCTGTAAAAGTGACTCAAAATATTTTTCACCAGATTTTCAAGAGATATTTCACTTAACTGTAAATATCTAGTACTTTTCAAAAATCCAAGAGATAAATCGCAGATATTACCTATAGCTCGCCAAATATATCCCAATCAAATCAAAGCATTTGAAAAAGTATATAATGATGTGACGTCAATCCCATACGGCTATATATTTATAGATCTTACTCAAAACGTTAATGATATATTTCGATTAAGAAGTGTATATATATTTGGAAAAGGTTTGCATTATTGTACGAGAGATCAATTAGAACAATTTGGGGAGGAATATGAAACGTTTGAAGACCAATCGTCATATATTGCACGTATTAAAAACCTCTAAACTAAAATTCCAGAAAGTAATTATAAAACATTGTAACTCTGAAATAATTAAAACAATTTGTGAAGCGTTATATATTTTAAAACGTAATTGTAATCTGAGTAAAAAAGCAACAACACAATTACGAAAGTATAAAAAGGAATTAAGATCACTCGTATTTGCCGTAAAAAATCTATAAATAGTAAAAGAAAAATTATTATTCAACGTGGTGGTAGATTTTTACCTACACTTCTTGGTGCAGTACTATCAGGGATAATCGGAAATTTTATAAAACGAATAATACAACATTTAATAAAATTATAATTCCAAAACCCGAGATTTATGAGAAAATGAAGCAAAATGCAAACGTTGAACTCAATGAGTTGGATAAAGTTATGAAAAAAATATTGTTAAATAAGCATCTTACGGACACTCAAAAATGGTATTTATACAGAAAAAATCTATTTAAAATAAGAAACAAAAAACGAGAACTTCCTAGAAATAAAGTGGATAAAGTAAAAATTACGGAAACAAAAGGTACTCAAACTCGTGCAAAATCAATGTATATAGATGCGGAATCTCAGTCGAATTTCCTTGAATATAAAAATGTTGGAATACAAGTTGTACCTAAAGAAGAAGTATATGAAAAAGAAGCTGGTGACGAAGTATTTGATGATGAAATTTAAGAAAATGTTTTAACAAAAGCATTGTCAGCTGCTTCAGTTGAAGAACGTCTTAGAAAAAGAAAATCAATTAGAAATCAAAATGTACAAACTTTTGAAACTGATACAGGAAACATTATAACTGTTCCTTTAGATAGTTTTTAATATTTGGTAGATACAGGGTGTCCTTTCGAATGTATGTGGACAATTCTTTTGCATTTATGGTTGGCATAAATGTTTTGGTTTAAGTATGAAAACTTTTTTGAATGAATTTCACAAAGATAATCATATAGAAAACGACAATCTGATTATTAATATGTTTTACAACTAATTTGGAAATTTCAATTTTTCACAATCTTGTGTACCTCAGCAATATAATTAATATTAAAAAGCTTTAGGTGAAACGTAGTAATGAAAGATCAAGGTTCGAACACAAATTTGATGTTGAGCTATACATATTTTCTCAACAAAAAGCAGTCATCAAAAGTTCTTGTTGGTTTTCATACAGAATCTCTTGTAGCGTCTTGCATTTTTCATCGTATTGGAGAAAAGTCATTATTTTAAAAATCGTGATTGGTGTAAATTCTTCCTCCGGTTTCTTAGTATTAACAAGGAGGAAGCTGACACATTTTACAACTTAATTGATTTTCTTCAAGCTGTAATGATACACAATAAAAGTGCTGAATCAAATGTACGGGAATATGTTATTAAATATATAAAAACTTTTCAAGAAAAACATGTTATGAAATTGCGCGAAGAAATATATATTCCAATACAACGTTATAGCGTTCAATGCAATTATTCTAGATTGTTTTTTGAAATAATACCTGTATCTACTAGAAAATAAAATTTCTAATATTTTAGTTATGAAAAATTTGTAAAATTTATTTAATTTGTTTTTATTATGAAATACTTATAGATACATATACATTTGCACAAATATTCTTATACTAACTCTTGGCCCGTCATAGAATGACGGAGTTAATTATGGTAGATTTTATTTTTTACATAGGTATTTGTTTTTGCAATTTCGGAATAATGTATAATTTGTACTTTGCCAAATAATGCAGTAAATAAAATAAAAACAAGTTATTATTTGTAATTTATATTCAAAAAAAAATATTATGCGTCCATCCGGAATCGTACCAGAGTCAGACACACTAAATATGTAATGTATACTAATAAGAAGAAATGAAAAAACACTATAAAACCAGAAAGAATACAGTTGCCTTTGTCAACTTTTAGATACCCGTACGAACCGTTAGTATGCTTACAGCCTGTCACTCTGCTTACAATATTATTTTTTAATATTTTAGTATTTTAAAATAATTTGGGTGAATTTTATAATTTCTAGAACTATGGGTTGTACATTAAATTACAAAATAGTAAATATAATTTTAAATATTATATTATATTAATGCGCACATAGTATATTTATATTGTTATAAGTATATCGCCATACATTGTAATATTTCTATAAAAATATTTCCATTCATAGAATAATTTCTTATAACATAAGAAAAATACATATATATGTATGTAAATACGGCGCTATATAATATCCATCTATACTCTTATCATTCATTCATCAGTGACATAAACGATATGTAAAACATAAACATGATATTATATAAGTATGTATATCAATATCATATAAATAAAAATTCTTCAAGCAACCGTTATGTTGTTTATTTATTTACATTTTTTGGTACTACGCATTATATAGGAAATTTTCAGTTTTTGACCCCTTACAGCTCCTAAACGGGGGGGTGATACAAAAAAAAAATCTGAAATGATTATTTTCAAAGATCTAACTTCTATCAAAATTTCAAGTTTAAAGTTTAGTTTAAGTTTTCCAACTTAAACCGTTTAGAAGATAGAAGGATTAAAGGATTTTGCAATAATTCAGTTTCGCATAACGGTAAATTATAACTGTAATTGTAATTAAATTAGCTAGCTTATTGTAAAAAGTTGATAGTAATAAAAAATTATCATGCATGAAAAAGTCAGAATAAAAAAAAACGATTTGAAATTGAAACCAAAAAGAATTAAATACTCATTTGGGTACCCACTACCCGTATATATACACACATTCCAATTTCAGTTATCCCTGTGCTAATACATTATACTCGCACACCGACAAATTGATTTGGGTAGGTATCCGTAATAAAATTACCATCTAAAAATATTTATGTAGTGTTATTTGTTATTTTTTTATATGTTTGCATTATACACAGGCACAGTGGATATGAAAAATATATATATATGATATGGATATTTGTATATATCATTTCAGAAGTGAAACACATATAACAAAACAAATCAATATATCTGAATATCATTTAAATAACTATAAATGTTTCTAATGTTTTTCAAGTTCAAGGCATACCGGGGGGGTTTTGATTTATGTGCGTAATAACTACAAAGCATATGCGGTAAACACGTTTAGTTTAGATAGGAAACTTTGGATTTTAAATATAAAAATAAAATTTAGTAAATCACTGTACAATATCATTGGAGTATATAGATCAAATGAACTTAATTCCTTGGATTTCATAGATGAATTAAAAAAGTATCTGGATAATAATATTGATTTCTCTGTAAACTATTTTATTGTTGGGGATTTCAATATAGATTATATTAAAAACAATGCTAGTAAAGGATGCTTTGATCAAATTTTACAAGACTACAGAGTAAGCCAAATTATAAAAGAACCAACGAGAGTAACGAATATAAGCTCAACGTTAATAGAATATGTTTTAGTTGATCCATTTTCGAAAATCGACTTTTTTCTTTTAATTTTAAAAATTCGCATAGGTACACTTAATTTGTTTAAATTTTTCTCTTTACATTTTATAAAAACGCATTTTTTCTTATTATTTCCATTCACGCCGATTACTTAAACCACATGTTAGATATTTTTGATTTCCTGTTTGTTTTCTTTTTATTCATATTTTTGTCAACATTCTTACATAACAATAAAATCTTATACGGTGATACTAAGAATTTTTTTCTTTCCTTTAAATACTTCATAGAAAAAAAGATAACAAGAAGAAATAAAAGCATCTCAAAATTGCATCAATTTTGTCAAGGTTGAATCTTTATGTAACATTTAAAAACCAGTTTGCACTTTTTCTTTTAATTTTTTTAAAATTAGTTTTAAAATTTTAAAGAAACGTAGTTACACATCTTTTTGTTCTGTTTTCATTTTTCTCTTTAAATTTTATAAAGCATTTTTTCTTATTCTTTTCATATACGCCTATTACTTAAGCTAAGTATACATCAACAAGAAGTATACCTGTACCACGTTAGATATTTTTGATTTCTTGTTGTTTTCTTGTTATTCATATTTTTTTCTTGAACACAGAATAAATCTGTTTTATTTTTATATTCTTGTTTTCAAAATAGGTGACAAATGCAATTAACCTGACTTGAATTTTTTTCTTTTTTTATTCTTCACAGATTATGCAACATACAATGCACTTAAGCAACATGCTAGTCGTTAATTACTTCCACAGCTTTAATTTCCTGGTTGTCTTCTTTTAATTCATATTTTTTTTGAACATTCTTACAAACAAAAAATATCTTACACGACACACCGACAATAATCATTAGTTTTTTTCTTTTATCTTCTTTAAATAGTTAAAGTAGCAAAAAAAAAAAAAGCAAAAAACGACACAAATAGTTAGGTACATCTAAAAACGCATAATTTTTTTTCAATGGTTTGATCATTATGTAGACAGAAAAACAGGTTTGCACTTTTTCTTTATGAATTTTAAAGATGCGTTGTACCTTTTAAAATTGTTCTATCTTGTACGTTTCAACTTTTTTTTGTTTTTTTCCTTTTACATTCATTAACCATTTTTTTGTTTTTACTTTTCATATGCGCCTATTACTTAAGCCAAGTATACATCAATAAGAAGTAGACCTGTACCACGTTAGATATTTTTGATTTCTTGTTTTTTTTTTTTTTGAACATTCTTACATAACAATTAATTAATGGTTTTTCTTTCCTCTTCTTTAAATATTTCATAAAAAACGAAAGAAAAAAAAAAAACAACAAACAACAACATCTTAAAATTTGCAAGCATAAAAAAAAATAATTTTTCTTACCATTTCCATGTTTACCTATTACTTAAAACAAGTATACAATCCTTATAAACAACAAGAGTTGTCTGACGGTCGCCGCCGCCTTTCTGACCTACTTTTATGTCGTTAACCTACTCCTGTCTGACCTACTTCCGGGTGACCTTGACCTAGATCTGTCTGGCCCAAGTGCCTACCTATCTACTGATCTACACGATCGAAAGCTTTACTAAAATCAGTGTAAATTGCATCAACTTGGTATCCTTTCTCAATTTGATTCAGGATTTCAGATATGTAAACCAGTGACGAGGCGTCCATAGAAGCAAGGGAAGCAGTGCTTCCCTTTAAAATCTTTGAAAAGTTTCTAAAAAATAAAAGTCCATCAACATTTTTTCTCCCTTAAAATAAAACTCAGAAACAAATTTTTTTTTTTCCCACATATTTTTTTTGTACAAATTTATCACATTTATTCAAAATTTTTTTACTTATAATATTTTTTTTATAATTCTACGGATTAACTCATCATATAGAATAAGATAAATCCAACACTGAATACCACACAAAAAAACAAAACAAAGCAAGACAAATCAAATTTTGTGTATCTATTTCTTTTCAATCATTTCTATTTTCTGTATATTAAAATTTTGTCATGCTTCCCTAGTTTCAATGTTTTTCTATATTTACTATGATGTTGTTGTTGTTCAAATGCAAATGTATAACCATGTAAAAATATTTAATATAAGGAAGCTAAATGAATTTTTAATATATGAAAATTTTCATATAATATTTTGAGAGATGAGAGAAGAGAAATTTGTTTGCAAATTTAAATTTTGCTCGTAAACAATTAACGAACATTATTTTTTCTGTTTATTAAATTTGTGAATGTATGTATTACAGTGTGCTGTGTAAAATTTTTAACTTATTCAAATTTTCAATAGAAAAAAGTATTCTTGTATTGATTATTTATTATTAATAAAAGAAATTTCTTATGTATGCTGTATGCACTTGTAATTTGAGTTTTTTGCACTGATATTTTTGAAAGTATTCTGAAAGAATATTTTATATAAATAATACCTATTTTACCTATATTGTATTTTCATTACACCTAACACAAAAGTTGTGGCAGATTGCGTTTATAACAAATCAAAATATTTTAAGTTTTGATTATAAGACGGTAAAATTAAATTATTATGTATTATGAATATACTGTATAATATTTACACAAAATTTTTTTTACAATATTACTAAAAGGAAATCAAAAATATAAAAAAAATTATGGCAGATTGCAATTGTGTAGTAGAAATTCTTTTTGAAAAATCATTTAACAGAATGAATTTTGATGAAAAATTTGCTCTTATTAATTACTATTCCTTCAACAACAGCAAGTGCGGAGCGATCGTTTTCTTCTATGAAACGAATGAAAACATGTTTGAGGAATAAAATTAGTCAAAATCGTTTTTCAAACCTAGCTTTGATATTTATAGAAACCACATTATTAAAAAAATTAAAAAGTTCTATTACTTTTTATCAAGATGTTATTAATCACTTTGCAGAAAAAGAAAGAAGAATACAATTAAGTTACAAAAATTAAATACCTAATTTACACTACTCTAATTTTTTTTTTAAGTTACCTAATTTAAATTGGATTTAGAATAGATTTAGACAACTTTATTTTATTACCTTTTATTATTTTATTATTATTTTTGTTAAAAATTAAATTGAAAATTATATTTCATAATCTTCGTAATTGTCATTTATAATACATTTAATTTTTTTTTGAATTTCCGATTTATGTACATGTAAAGAATTTTGAATAATTTATGCAACAGTACAACATAATAATAATTTCCAATACTTTCTTTGTTATTAGTCTTTAATAAATAAAGACTAACAATAAATTTGAATTATTTGAAGTAATCAATCTTTTTAATGTTACATAATTTTAGTTATAAGAATTAATTAAAGAAAATAAATTTTTTAAATATGTTATTCATAAATTTTTATTTTTTACATTTAAAACCGTAGAATTTTAATAATAATTAAGGCCGTTTCCGAAACTATCGCAGTTCGTGCTAAATACCACTTAATCGGACTAAATTTATTACGTTAAACTGCATCTAAAAACATATAATAATATGCATATAAAAATATTCGTTTATTTTTTTTATAAGTATAAATATTTAAAAAAATGTAATTAAATTTTGTATTTTTCTTTTTTGAATGCTCATTTTAAAATTCAATTTTCACTTTTAAAGAACTTACTTATTCTTTCTTTACTTTTTTTCTTTTCTTATACTTATATAATTATTCTTTTAGTGCGATGCTTAGTGTCGTCAAGAGAACATTAAGTTATTGCACTAAAATTCAAGTTCGTTCAGCTTTTTATTGCATATATTTTGGCGAAGTTTATCGCTATAATTTTAGTACTATTAGCTGGTGTTTGGTGCGGAGTGCAATATGTTCGGAAACGGCCTAAACATTTTTATTGGTTATAATTTCGTAAAATAAATTTATATAGAAAATAAAGTTTGCTTCCCAATTGCAAATGTTCACGCCTCGTCACTGATGTAAACCATAAGGTTCGTTGAAGTGGAGCGGCCTTTTCTGAAACCATGTTGTTGTTCATTGAGTTTTGCATTTATGATAGTAGTAATTCTATCAACGATAATTTTTTCAAATAATTTCGATATAGTCGAAAAGATTTCTATACCTCGATATTTTTCTAAAGATGCTCTATCCCCTTTTTTAAAGATAGGGGTTAAGTGGATTTCCACTCTTGTGGGAAAATCCCAATTGAAATTGACTTACTGTAAATAAAATGAAGAGAGAAAATTAGACTGTGAGAACAATTATATAAACAGGTTAGAGGAATTAAGTCCGAACCAGCACTCTTTTTTATATAAAGGCTCAAAATTGCTTCAAGAATTTAACTTTTAGAAAGATACACGTCTGTAATTAGCAAACTCGAGCTATTAAATAAAGATTTAGTCGAAGCTGTAACTGGTGCTGTTGGACGATAAACTTGTTGCAAATGATCAGAAAAAAAGGTTACAGATTCCTTTTGGGCAAGCAGGAACCACATTGTCCTTAGATATCATTGAATTCGGATACCCAAATAATTTTCGTTTTGTGTTAACAAAATCAAAATATTTTTTGGGATTAGTAACAAGTTTGTTGTCAATATCAGTGATATAGTTTTCATATGCTGCATTCCCTTTTCGTTTAAATTCGATAGCAAGTTGCTTATAAATATTCAATAAGTCGTCGCATGGTGCTTGATAGTGTTTAAGTTTCTTCTACATATTTTATTGCGCCGATTTCTCAAGATACTAAGATCTCTATCTATACATGGTTCTGTTGTTTTATGTTTTTTGCGAATTTTAAAAACAAAAGCGTCTATAATTTGAAACAGATTTAAGTAAACGATCCCACATAATTAATGAAGTAATAGATAATGAGTAATTCGTCCCACATGAATGTAGAGTGGAAGAGTGAAGAGGTCAAGAGTGGAATAGAAGTGGAGAACTCGAAAATAATTGCTTTATGATGAGTAGTCTTAATAAATAGATTATCTGCATCATCAGCGAGTTTAACCATCACTCTTTCATATGCATTCGAAAATGCAATATCTAACCACTTCTTATTATTATTAATTTGCTGTAGGTCGTTACCGTAGAATTCACTAATTAAACCAAAGTCAATTTCGTCCTGAAAATTAAATGGTAATAACAAATTATTCGTATCGTCTACAATAAAAAAAAAGAAGGACTGTTAAAATCGCCAAAATCAAAAATTGAGTCATCCTCAGGCATAACGGAAATAATATTGTGATATATATAGGTTTTTCCAATTTGACTGATATGATTTCTAAGTGACGTTTCGGCCATTTGTAGTATGTCATGATCTGTTTTTTTTTTCATTGTGTTCAGTAATGTTTACAATTTCATCTTGGACCACCATAAACGTCGTGAATTTGCTGATTTGGTGTTGGAACAACTTGAAAACGATGTCGTTTTATTTAAGAAAATCATCTTCTCCGATGACGCTCACTTTCATCTGAGTGGTGCGGTAAATAAACGAAACTGTCGATTCAGGTGCAAAGAAAAGCCACAAATTGTTCATGAACAATCATTACATTCACCTAAAGTTACAGTTTGGTGTGGTTTTTGGTCTGGTGGAATCATCGGTCCGTTCTTCTTTCGAAATGAAGCTGGTAACACCGTTACTGTCAATGGAGAGCGGTATAGATCGATGACAAACAACTTTTAATGGCCGAAATTGGAAGAAGTTGATCTTGGCAACATCTGGTTCCAACAAGCCGGGACTACGTGCCACAGCACGTACAACAACCCAATTATTGCAAAAAAAGTTTGGAGTTTCGATTATTTCAAGAAATTGTGACATTGAATGGCTTTCAAGAAGTTGTGATTTAACATCATTAGACTATTTCTTGTGGGGTTATTTGAAGTCATTCGTCTTTAGCAATAAACCAGACTCTCTTCAAGCTTTAGAAGTCAATATTGAACGTGCTATTCATTACACACGACTTGATTTAGTGGAAAAAGTGCTCGAAAATTGGGTTAATCGAATTCGTTCCTGCAAAAGAAGTCGTGGAGGCCATTTGAAGGACGTTTTATTCAGAACTTAATTGTATCTATTGTACTTCACATTAAATAAAAAGCATTTGAATTTCCTTAACAATTAGTGTATTTTTTTTTAAAAGAAATCATATCACTCAAATTTGAAAATACGTTACTATAAAATTCAGAATATGAGGAATTATCAGAGTTCGGAGGAAAATAAACAATACCTAGGTATAAATTATATGTACCTAAGTTTATTTTAATAAATTGGTGATCGAAAGATTGATATGTACCAGTAGATAAATAATTATTAACGGCAAGTAGCACGCCACCTCCTCGGAATAGGAATATTAATAAGATTATTTCGAGGAGTTTGGTAGAAAAAACTTATTATGACTTTCACAAGGTGATTTCAAGTGCTTATAATAGCTACTTTCACAATGGATCCGATAAGATCGAAGATCCTCTTTTACATCCTTTTCCAAAATATCTATCAAATTATGGAATTTGATGTACAGTTTATACAGTTCTTCATATTTAGTAGGAAGTCCTTCATTGTTAATTAAGACTATTAGGTTAGTTCGAGTTTTGCTTTCTAGAACACTATTATAAGAATCATTGTGAAGGTAAGCTAAAAATAACCTAACATTATTATAGACCCGTTCTTCTTTAAATCTTGAAAGAGCATATGTGTTATTACGCTGTAGCGATTCATACGTCATTCTAGTAATTGACGGCATAAAAGGTTTGATAAATGATTTACTTGTGGTAATAATTGAAGTTTTAGTATTATTATTACTATTGTCCAACTTAGTTTTATTAGTACCACTATAAACGAAATTAGGGTAGTCGTTATCACCTAAATCAAAAGAAAATGCTGGTTTGGTAGCAGAGATTAACGAGCTAGTATTATTGATACTATTGTCATTTTTATTATTACTAATATTATCAACCTCATTAATGCTATGGATACTGTCATTATCGTAATTATACTGTATATAATTATTTTATTAATTGAAAACATTAAATAAGGTTTATTGTTCGAAAATTCAGTAGTGTTATTAAAAGAAGATAGTAAAGAATGCGTTTTGTATAGTGGTGATGTACGGAAAGTAAAATTCTGATTAGATACAATTGAACTTTTTAAAGCAGTATTTCCATTATGTGAATTTAATAATGTTTGTGTTTTTTAATTGATTTACTAAAGCTAACATGTTTATTATTATCTGTTTTATTATTTTGACTAAATTTAATATTATTATTTTTACTAATATTTTTACTACTACTATTATTGTTTTTCTTCATTTTGTTATTTTTAATTACATTCTTATTTTTTATTATTGTTGCTACGGCTACTATTATTAATTTTCTTATTCTTATTGTCAAAATTTTTATTTATATTTTAACTAAGTATTTTTATTATTTATTTTAGCTATATTAATTACAGTTTGCCTACTAAAATCATTAAAATCTGCCACTATCGTACCAGGTTTCCACACGGTAGAATTCTTGATTTCCTTAGTTAGTGATGGTGGCACACTAATTTTAAAAGTAAAATATTTTGGATTGAATTTTAACCAATGAGAAGTAATCTTTTTACAATAAACGTCTTCACAATTAAATTTTTATACCCGTATGAACTATGTTCAAGGGTATAATAAATTTGCCATTACGTTTGTGACACCTTAAAGGAATCGAGCTAGATATAGTGTCAAAGGTATGGATCGGCTCAGAATCGAATTCTGAGTCGATTAAGCCATGTACGTCCGTCCGTCCGCACGATAACTCAAAAAATAAAGGAGCTAGGAGGCTGAAATTTTTTTTACGTCACTTTTGCAAAATTGTTAGTTTTGCTATTTAAATCCAACATTTTCGGTCGGCGGGTTCGAGTAGCTGCCATACAACTTCTATCTTTGTATAGAAATAACTCAGTATCTATTCAATCTAGCTATTTGAAATTTTGCAAATGATGATCGAGTTTTATGGCAACAACTTTTGCAAAATTTGGTTGTGCTGGTACAACAGGTTCGGGTAGCTGCCATACAACTTCTCTTTTTAAATGAAAATAACTCAGTGTCCGTCCGCACGATAACTCAAAAAATAAAGGAGCTGGGAGGCTGAAATTTTTTTTACGTCACTTTTGCAATATTGTTAGTTTTGCTATTTAACTCCAGCATTTTCGGCCGCCGGGTTCAAGTAGCTGCCATACAACTTCTTTCTTTAAATGAAAATAACCCAGTGTCTATTCACTCTAGGTATCTGAAATTTTGCGAATGATGATCAAGTTTTATGGCAACAACTTCTGCAAAATTTGGTTGTGGTGGTGCGGCGGGTTCGGGTAGCTGCCATACAACTTATCCGTTTAAATGAGAATAACTCGGTGTCTATTGAAGCTAGGAATCTGAAATTTAGTAAAGAGGTGTCGAGTTACATGGCAACAACTTTTGTAAAATTTGGTTGGTCTAGAGCAGCCAGTTCAGGCTTCTTGCACCTCTTGGAACTTAATAAAGCTAGGCGTCTGAAATCTTGCAAATGATGATCAAGTTTTATGGCAACAACTTTTGCAAAATTTGGTTGTGCTGGTACAACAGGTTCGGGTAGCTGCCATACAACTTCTCTTTTTAAATGAAAATAACTCAGTGTCCGTGCGCACGATAACTCAAAAAATAAAGGAGCTGGGAGGCTGAAATTTTTTTTACGTCACTTTTGCAATATTGTTAGTTTTGCTATTTAACTCCAGCATTTTCGGCCGCCGGTTTCAAGTAGCTGCCATACAACTTCTTTCTTTAAATGAAAATAACCCAGTGTCTATTCACTCTAGGTATCTGAAATTTTGCGAATGATGATCAAGTTTTATGGCAACAACTTCTGCAAAATTTGCTTGTTGTGGTGCGGCGGGTTCGGGTAGCTGCCATACAACTTATCCGTTTAAATGAGAATAACTCGGTGTCTATTGAAGCTAGGAATCTGAAATTTAGTAAAGAGGTGTCGAGTTACATGGCAACAACTTTTGTAAAATTTGGTTGGTCTAGAGCAGCCAGTTCAGGCTTCTTGCACCTCTTGGAACTTAATAAAGCTAGGCGTCTGAAATCTTGCAAATGATGATCAAGTTTTATGGCAACAACTTTTGCAAAATTTGGTTGTGCTGGTACAACAGGTTCGGGTAGCTGCCATACAACTTCTCTTTTTAAATGAAAATAACTCAGTGTCCGTGCGCACGATAACTCAAAAAATAAAGGAGCTGGGAGGCTGAAATTTTTTTTACGTCACTTTTGCAATATTGTTAGTTTTGCTATTTAACTCCAGCATTTTCGGCCGCCGGGTTCAAGTAGCTGCCATACAACTTCTTTCTTTAAATGAAAATAACCCAGTGTCTATTCACTCTAGGTATCTGAAATTTTGCGAATGATGATCAAGTTTTATGGCAACAACTTCTGCAAAATTTGGTTGTTGTGGTGCGACGGGTTCGGGTAGCTGCCATACAACTTCTCTTTTTAAATGAAAACAAGTCAGTATCCGTCTGCACGATAACGCAAAAAATAAAGGAGCTAGAAGGCTGCAATTTTTTTACGTCACTTTTGCAAAATTGTTAGTTTTGCTATTTAACTCCAGCATTTTCGGCCGCCGGATTCGAGTAGCTGCCCTACAACTTCTTTCTTTAAATGGAAATAACCCAGTGTCTATTCAATCTAGGTATCTGAAATTTTGCAAATGATGATCCAGTTTTATGGCAACAACTTCTGTAAAATTTGGTTGCGATGATATGACAGGTTCGGATAGTTGCCATACAACTTCTCTTTTTAAATGAAAATAACTCAGTGTCTATTGAAGCTAGCTATATGAAATGTAGTGAAAAAGTGTCGAGTTGCATGCCAAAAACTTTTGTAAAATTTGATTGGTCTAAAGCAGCCGGTTCAGGCTTCTTGCATTTCTTGGAACTTAATGGAGCTAGGCGTAATAGATTCAGGTAGCTGCCATACAACTTCACAATTTACATAAATATATCTCTGTAGTTCGGTACTAAAACATCTGAATGTTTTTAAAAGATGATCAAGTTTTAGAGAAACAGGATATATTACGTCCATACGGGTATCCCAGAGTTGACACAGTCTACTCTACTGCACTCTTCCTCGTTTTTTTATAAAATTAGTTAAAAACTTTTCTGTAGTACTAATGCATAAATTTGAAATTCTTAAATTGAAATTTGGTTGAAAAACTGCACCTGGTGCTTCATCCATTATGTCGACGGACTTCAAAGGAGCATCAATGACCTCAGAAACAGCGGCTTTATTCTTGTTAAGTACAGCAGAATCGCCCAAGCTATCTGCTATCCTTAATTCGTCAAATATCTCCGTTTTAGCAAGTTCTTCAGTGGGATTATTAATTTTACAGTTATTCTGAAGTAACTCTAATTTAGATTTAACATTTATGCAAGTGAAATATCTAAAAAGGAGGAAGCTTTTCAAACCTACAAGAGTGATAAGACTGAAGCTAATAGGGCGAGATATATCGGAATCAGAAACTGGTGTAGGAGAGTTATTTACAAGCAAAAGTTCTTGCACAACAGATGGTTGAGCAGACAACTTTTGCATCTTCTCAAAAATAGCAAATCCTTTTGGACCTTTGCTAAGAGTTTTAACGGTAAAAGTGGCGGCTCCTCGTTCCCGCCCTTAGTTGATAACAATAACAAAATTGTATCCAATCCCAAAGAAAAAGCAGATTTATTTGCCAAAAATTTCGCCTCCAAGTCATCACTGTCCCAGTCAACACAAAGACCATGCATTCTTCCTGAGATTAACTGCTTCTTAGGTAGAATCTCCTTCAGAACTCGTGCAGTTCTTAAAGCCGTCAAAAATTTAAATACAATAAAGTCAACCGCTTCAGATGGTATTACTGCCACAGTTTTTAAAAATACCTTTTCTACTATTGTGAAACCATTGCGCTCATCTCTTCCATTTATCCCTCTCTTCGGGTAGATATCCTACCCAGTGGAAGACAGCGCACATTCATCCCATCCCCAAAAATGGGGACAAAAGCGACCCCTCAAACTACAGCCCTATTGCTATCACTTCGGTCCTTTCCAAAATAATGGAAAATTTAATAAATAGAAAGCTTCTGAAATATCTACATAACAAAGGATTAATTCATGAACGTCAATATGGGTTCCGAGCCCATCGGTCAACAGGTGATCTCATGACATATCTCTCTGAAAGGCTCAACATCACTCTGCACCATTCTGGGGAGTCTGATGTTGTTGCTTTAAAGTTTTCTAAAGCTCTTGACCGGGTTTGGCATAATGCTTTAATTGCTAAATGCAAAGCAATGGGCCTCGGTGGTGTATTTGTAAAACGGATTGGAGATTTTCTTTCGAATCGTTCGATTCGTGTTCTGGTTAATGATTACTCTGCAGACCAATTCAACATTAATGCTGGTGTCCCCCGCAAGGATCTGACCTCTCTCCCCGACACTTTTTGTAATATTTATAAACGATTTATTAAGTACAACTTCCAATCCAATCCATAGTTTCGCAGGCGATAGTACGCTCGTTGCTTCGTACGAAGACAACGCCAGTAAATATTCTGCTTCGCTTGAGCTAAATCTCGATTTAGCCAAAATTACGAATTGGGGAAAAATGAACAGAGTAGATTTTAATTCTAAGAAAACTCAGTGCTGTTTAGTCTCTCGAGAAAGAACACTTCGATCCCAACTTTAACTTTTCAAGGGGAAGTTGTGCAACATACGGGTGAGCTCAACATCTTGGGCATGGAGCTAAGCTAAAAATTAAGTTGGTCCAATCATATTTTTGGTATAGCTAAAGATGCAGCTAAGTGTATGGGTTTCCTGTATCGTTGTAAAGCCTTCTTTTCATATTCTGATCTCCTTAATATCTATAAAACATATATAAGACCTAAGATAGAGCACATATTTGGGCGGGAGCCCCCAAAACAGCATTGGGATTTCTCGATAAAGTGCAAAATAGAGCAATTCGTCTAATAAACGATCCCACTGTCACCTCTAACGCTCTCTCCATTTGGTCTCCGTCGCCTAACAGGAACACTTAGGCTATTTTATAGATACCTTATAGGGTTGGATTCTTGCTCTAACGAGATTAAAGGTTTCATGCCTTCTCTTAAAGCATTCCAAAAAGAAACAAAGAGAGCTTCTGCTGCCCACCCCTATGTAGTTCAAATTCCCAGATGGCATAATTCGGTTTATGGGAATTTGTTTGTAGTACGAACATCGCGAATGTTGAACCATCTTCCACCTCATGTGTTCCCCAGAATTGGTGATGATTACATTTATGACGTTCAAAGATTCAAAGTGAATATTAACAACTTTGTTCACAATATGCCTGCCAATTTGAAATCAATTTTCATTCCTTAACTAAACTTCCTCTGATAAGGCAGTACGTGAATACTAAAGGTCGTATAACCTATTCTTTGGTCAAAAAATTGAGGTGGTGCTTAGTAGGTTAAAGTTCCACACACTAATAGAGGACTCGTACTCGTTTTCACTCCTCTATAGTGCCTTTCGATGATTCCCACCTGTCCTCGTAAAAAAAAAAAAAACAATATCTAAATCTGCTAAAAAACGTCTCTGAAACTAATTGATATATCACTAGCTGTAATATTCTCTTTAAGTGTTGAATACTGTTTGTATTCAAAGTATTCGTCACATTTTTTAATTCATCCAAATTTCTATTTATATTAATATTATTTTTATTATTATTATTTGGTGTTGACAATGGCTCAACGACAGCTCTAATTGAGATTTCTTTCTTGAAACTTATAAATTTCACTTATAAATTTCTTGACATCACCTGGAAAACATGTGATATTTTAATTCCACTATTTTTATTGTTACTTGTCATTTGTTTTCAATCAATTTGCAATCAAATATTCTGTAAAATGTTAATTTGGTAAAAATGTAAAAAGTCACTTTGAACAATCAGAGAATTGTAATAACTAATAACATTAAAGAAAATGTTAAAGAAAACTAGTTTTATTGGAAATTATATGTATATGCACTATACACACATATTTTACAGAAAAAAAATAAACAAATTTTTTGTGCACAATTTAAGAAACTCGAACTTTATTTATTTTACTTTAATTTTAATCGATTTATTATTTTGCCCTAGATGAGTAAATAATTTATAACAACGTTCAACAGTTTTTAACATACACAATTAAATGCCATTATAAAAGCAAGTACCTAAGCAAAGCAAGTGAAAAGCAAGTACCTATGTATAAAAGAAAAGAAGAGAAAAGTTTTATTTCTCCCCCTCTTTTCCTCTATATTAAAGTAAGAAAAAAAAAATACAATTAAAAACACGTGTAGGTGATGTGTACCATAAGAAAATATTAAAATTAAAATTGCAGTATTAAATGGAATCATTAAAATTATGATATTATTGAGAGGAATGAGTACTTAGAACATTAACGTTTTTTATATGTAAAAGAAGGCGGGAAATGCATAATGGATAATTAGTTTTACTTACTCCTAGTAGTGAATGGTGATTGATAGAAAAATGTAAAAAGAAAAAAATAATATAATTGCAATATAATGCAGTAAAATCAAAAAAAAAAAAAAATAAGTTAAATAAAAGTTTAATTTAAAGCAAACTAAAAACTAAATTAAAACCTCTCGACTAAACTAAACTTATTTATATAAAACATTTTAGATTTACTTAATGCTAAGATAAGCATTTCTTAATATTAAAACAGTAATATTACTCAAAGAACATATAACACATAAAGAAGTTGCACGCCATATAAAATTTAAACTAAACTAAATTAAACTTATTTATATAAAAATTTTTAGATTTACTTAATGCTAAGATAACCATTTCTTAATATTAAAACAGTAATATTACGAAAGAACATATAACTCATAAAGAAGTTGCACGCCATATAAAATTTAAAATAAAAAATTTTCATAGATGGTACCTGTTGAGACGATCCACCAAAGTAAACAAACATAATTTTACTATGTTGTTATACGACACTGTTGTCATACGTATATATACTACGAAAAAAAAATTTTTGTAAATTGTCAAATAATTTTAGTTTTGTTTTAAAATTTTAACTTCATAACTATTAAGGTATAAGAATTATTATTATAAAAGTACAAAATACGAAATCAAGTGTATGTATACTTATTAATATGCTTTTTTTTTGATTTCATATTAGTTATAAACAATAATCGTAATGTTGCAAAAAATATGCGATTGTAGAGAATATAAAAATTCTCTATTAGAAAAAAAATATTCATATTAAATTTAACATTATTTTATAAATGCCTCTATATCTTACAAGCCGGGCTGTTGTTATAAATATCGTTTATCAAAATAACTTTTTTGTTTTGTATGTAGTGGTTTCTTGTTGATTTAATTTTTTCGTAACACGATGTGAACGATTTTTAACCCTTTTGTGTCGAATGTTTTTTATTTAAAAAAATACTTTTTTACATTTTTAAGTTTTTAATTTCTGTTTTTAAATATATATGACCAACTATGTATCCAAGTACCTAGAATTAGTCAATATTAAAAAATACAAGAATTATGCTATCTATAGAAAGAATTATACATATCTATATAATAATATAATTATACATTACAGCAAATTTGTACTTAACTTACTATATCCTTCTAAGTTTGAAACGATTAATACAAACCTAAATATTTTAGAAAAATTTTTATTCCATCCAGAACTATTTTTTAATGTTTAGTAAGAATATTCTTCTAAACAAAAAGGAAAAAATAAAAACCAAAAGAACTCCTTTACAATTTACACACTTAAGCAATTTTATAAAAAAAATTTGTTGGGATTCAGATATTATTTATTTTATTTTATTTTATTTAATATTATTGCATATTATAAATAAATATACAATAATTTTTTGGCCGGTTGCCTTAAAGGCATTTGGGCCATCTTATATACTATATTATATACTAAATATTAAAATTATTATACACTAGATATTATAAATTTACTTAACTACATTATATTGAGTATTAAATATTAAAATATAATGATATTACTATTTGTTTTATATTTATATTTTCTCCCAAATTTGGTGGTGTTTTAGCAGTCCAATTACTTTACCGAGACTGATCTTGTGATTCTTTGCTAGAATTTCCATCAGTGATACTCTT
Source organism: Poecilobothrus nobilitatus (assembly GCA_947095535.1). Taxonomy (NCBI): domain Eukaryota; kingdom Metazoa; phylum Arthropoda; class Insecta; order Diptera; family Dolichopodidae; genus Poecilobothrus; species Poecilobothrus nobilitatus. The sequence goes on from OX352772.1 coordinate 271,276,958, forward strand.
TCATTTGCCCAAAAGATCGTTGTTTCGCTACAGTCGGTAAATATGTGCTTGATGGTTAGCGTGTTGTTGCAGAAACGGCAGATTGGCAGGTCTTCTCCGCTGAAGAGGTGTTTGTGGGTATACAAAGTGCAACCCATTCTAACTCTGGATATCCTTATTGCTATATCTCGGTTTTCGGTGCCTTTTAAGCTTGATACATTTGCATTCGGACTGTAACTTTCTGAAAGATGTTGAGTTATCCCATACTTGTTGCCTATTTTTTTGGATGTGCACTGCAATCTGCTTTTTGGCCATTGTATATGATCTAGGAATAATTAGTTTCGTTGGGCGAATTGTTGCAAGTTTTGCCTCTTTGTCTGCTATTTCGTTTCCTTTGATTCCAACGTGGCCTGGAATCCAGCAGATTTGTACTTTGCCTTTACTTTTAATTATTTCATTCCTTATCAGCGTTGTCGTTTGTGAGTTATTGTTGTTGTTTTTAATATCTTTTACGACACTTAGACAGTCCGTATAAATTATGGATTGGTTGTTTCTTATTTGAACCTCTTTAATTGCTTCAAGCAGAGCCACTTGTTCTGCCACATATACTGGACAATAGCTTGGTAGCACCGCCGTTTTTATTACCTTATTGTGTTCGATTATGGATAAAGCGACTCCGTTTGTTCCTTTTGTGGCATCTGTGAATATTGGCACTAATGTTTTCGTTTGTTCTCTATGCTCTTGGTATAATTTCCTGTATGTTTCTTCACTAGTTTCCGTTTTTTTCTTTTCACTTAAAAGGTCGTGTATCCATTGTCTCCAGTTTCCCCAGGAGATTTGGTCTTCCTCTTTTCTATGTCGACAGGCGGATATATCTAATTCTAGGTCCTTTATTAGTTGTAAAACTTTACATAATGCGGAGTTTTTAGGAATGTTCAATTCTTCTTGAATAGCTGCATTTGCTAGGTTGTGCAAAGGATGTGTGTCGTTATAGATAGCCTTTGTTATTAACCTAAGTGACAGTTGATCCCTTCTCTCTTCCACTGTTGGGAAATTTGATTCTGTTAATAATGCGTCAATTCTGGTTGGCCTAAGGAAGAAAAAAAATCAACTCGAAGAAAATGAATTACAAAAACATTAATGCAAAAATAATTTTTTTTGTTATTTTGCTTTTCTTATGATTTTTTTCTTTCCTTTTATCGATGTTCGTAACTATCATAGTTTGAAAAAATAATAATATTTCCATTTCGACTTCTTTATATGTTATAGATATTATGTTCTTTGATATTACTTAATACTAATAGTAATTACGAAATGCTTGGTAAATATTAATGTAGCTTTACTTAAAATTTATTAATGAAAAATTAATTAACAGAAATGCTAAATTGCATTTCCTGTTATTATTTAACTCATTCTAACTCATTCATAAAGTTGAATGAGTTAACGTCAATTTTTGATCAATCAAGGTTAATGGATAATGAAACTTGCGCGAGTTATGTGATCATCTAATCACACCACCCAATCTAAGATTACGCAACAGCACCTGTATAATTAACATTTAACAATTAAATTAAATTCAATTAAAAACATCATATTATAATACATTAACCTTTATTAAAATCAATTGTAACTTACATTTATGAATTATAATTATGTATCAAATTACAATATGTGAATTTTAAAATTTAACTTCCTCATAATATTATTTCCTATTTGTCAATAATATTTTAATAATTTATATAATTAATTGTTTAGGTTGCACCTTTTAAAATATATAAAAGCCATGTAAAATTAGAATTAAATCAATAATTAAGTTTGAATAAAGGAATAAAGAACACGCAACTTTTAAATTAAAATAATTTTTTTTTTTTAAACTTTCGTTGACCGAAATACTTTCAATTTAAGAATAAAAACAAATCATAAATTTAGTTTATAGATTTAGGGCGTGTGTCAATTGGTTAAAAACTGGTGTAAAATTAAAATTTTGACAGAAAAATTAAATTTTTGAAGTTTATATTCACCACCGCAGTTGTCAAAATTTTTAACTATTTGTTACTCGCTCTGGACATAGTATAAATTTTGACATTATAGTTAAAAATTTTGAAATTTGTTTCTTGTTGTTTTTTTTATGTTTTTTAAAAAAAATTAGGAATAAAAATAATTCTTTAAAAGTATTATTCTTTATATTGCAGTTAGGACCACCTAACTGCAATATAAAGAAAAATACTTTTAAAGAATTCCTGAATGTACACTGGCATAGATTTTCGGGTGGCATGTTTTAGCCCCACAGATCATAAGCCTATTATTGGGTTTTGTTCCATTATTCGATTAATATCATAATACCATGATTAGACCATAATTGCAAATTTAGAAAATATTTTCAAACCAAATGAAATAAATTCATATTTTTGTGTTTCATAAGATAATATTACAATCAAAGAAAACACTGTAGCTTTATTATTACCGCTAAGGTATTAAAAGAACTTCCTAAAGAAACATTAATATTTTCAACAAAAATCATAAATGTAGCAATAACCTTGAAATATGTTCCTAACACTAACACTAACAAAGTAGCTAAAGTTATTATAGTAATAAATTAGGGAAGCCATTAAATGAAACAAAATCTTATAGACCAATATTTTTGCTTGCTTCTAATAATTTCAAAACTTTATGAGAAATTGTTGTTAAAAATTCAAAAAGGAATTAACACCCAACCGCGGGCTTTATATCCTCGGGCGTTCTGTCACTGCACCCTTTTTATGTTTCTAATTTATGTGAGAGTGTGAGTTCCATTTGGAGTTGTATTTCTATTATCTTGTTTAATAAGGAAATGTTGTTATAATTTTAATTTTTATAAGTTTAATTTTTCTTATTCTTTTAGTTTTTAAGTTTGTATGGCATTCGATTCTTACTTTGTTAGTAATAGAATGCCCATTTTTACTGATATAGCTTAGCTTTTAGTATTAATTATCTTTATAAAAATGTAAGATTAAGGTGCATATCGCACCATGAAAATAATACTGCCACATTTCAAAAATTATAGTTTCGAGATTTTAGGATTTAAAGTTTTGAAAAAATTTGTATGGAATTGAAAGACTGCTGGTTTTCCTTTTATGGCGGTTTTATACTTAAACTCATGTACTTTCCTTAGCCACAATACAAATTACATCCTTATTTTATTTCAAAAAAGGTTAGAAAAAAAATTTTAAGCTATAAGACAAATTGTTGCATTATTTATTCATCAGTTGTGCAAAATCAAAGAGCTGTATAATAAAATATTTCACTATTCCATAAAATTATATAAACACTTACAAGCTGTAAATTGAAATGTGGCATTATTTTACTAAAATTTTCTTGATTATAAAGGCAGCAAAATCATATGTATCGCTTTTTTACAAAAAAAAAATAAAAATATTAGTCTTAAGCAAAATTGTGGCGTGGCGGAGCCGATATAAAAAGTGGTATATTAAAACAAATTAGAGCTTTTAAGAAACAAATAAGTAAAAACAGTAGATATTATATCAAATAAATTAATATTTATTTTGTTTTATTTATTAATTTTGAACTTTGTTAATGAAATTGAATAAAAGAAATGAAAATAAAAAAAAAATGCTTTTCAAGCTTTTCAAAAATGTTATAAATTATTATAAATTGCTTTTACACAAAATTAATTTATTCAATCTCTATTTAGTTTTTAATTCTCTGTAAAACGACTGATACATATCCGGTATTAACTTTTCATTGCATAATGCAACTAAATCTTTTTTTTTTTCTACTGAAATTCCTGGTGGTTCTGAAAAAACTTTATTAATTACTTTAGGAATTTTAAATTGCTTTTTTCTAGTTGGCGCGACAGTCTTAATACATTTTGAAAATTCTGACTCGTCATAACTAGTTTTATAATATATTGTAAAAGGATTTTCTTTTTCCATTTTAATTGCTTTTATATCGTTCCAATTAACTTTTTCTCCTTGAGAATTAACATTAAAACGATTTCCTATTTCTCGCGATAAATTTTTCAAATCCAAAAAATCATTGAAAGTTAACTCTGTTACAGAATAAGGAGGACCATTTTTTTTAGCGTTCTGTAAAGTAATACGCCATTGTAGCGGAGAATATATTGGACCACTTTTAATTGTTCTTCTAACATTCTTCTCTATTACCGAGTGCATTACCGAGTGCATACCGAGTGCACCTTCGTTCTGTGTGTGACCGACAATTAAAAAATTATGTGTTATTGACTTCACATTATAATTTTGAGCAACGTAGATATACATGCTAGCAATAAATTTATTCTTTTGTTGGCCCATACAATTGTCTGAATAAAATATAACCGACTTATTTATACAGTTATTTATTAAAAAGTTATACACACAGGTCCCAATTTCGTTTGCTCCTCTATGGCCCTGGTCCTCATTCCATAAATAACAATAACCTCGTTTGCTTGCAAGATTAAATAATGTAAAATTATATGAAGAAAATTTCCTCGTATAAAAAAAGTTAGAAATCTGGGAATGTGGTGTATTTAAAACCGCTTGCAAATCATAGCAAATTGTCGTGAAATTTTCAGGATCATCAATTGCAATCTTTTTGTCTATTTCTTTTTGTTTTCGGCACTTTGTAATTTCATTTCTATGTATATCTAATATTTCTTTCAAAGAATTCACCTCATCATTATTACTATTTTTATATTTTTCACAAAAAGCGCACTGATCTTTCTTTGGTACAAAGAATCCTATATTGAATTCAGTATTAAAAACATTTCTATAAGTACATACTTTTGCTGGCGTTATATTTTCTATTTCACACTTTGCTACATATAAACGATACATTTCGGCCAAAGTTAAATCTCCTGATATGTATACCCTTTCTGTTTGATTTCTCAAGTAATGTGATTCGATAGTTGGGAAAGAATTTATATGCTCTTTAGTAGTAATAGTAGCGCTTTGGCATGGGAAAATAATTATGCAAATTAGGTCAAAGTAATAGTAGCGCTTTGGCATGGGAAAATAATTATGCAAATTAGGTCAATGACCTTGGGCGTTTACTTTGTTGTTGAGAGCTTTTTTAAGGAATGTTGTAGTGTAAAAAAACAGGTAGCAAATTAGATGTCGTGATTGGCGTTTGCATAATTAGTTTCCGGAAAAGTGTTTGTAAATAATATAGAAGGTCAACTAGATAATGTGGAACAAGTAGATAGTGCAATGACCTAAACAGGTGTTGTACTATAATAACATAGACTATATAAATAATATGCAAGAATTTATTTTATTTTTTAATAAAAAGCTTTTACTAAGTGTGTTTGGAAATAATATTGAAAGGTAAACTAAATAATGTAGAACAAGTAAGTGCAATGATCTAAACAGGTGTTATAATATCTAGTATTTGTTACCGGTTGCATAATTAGTTTCCGGAAAAAGCTTTTGTAAATAATATAGAAGGTAAACGAGATAATGTAGGATAAGTAAGTGCAATGATCTTGTTATGATAGTATAGTAACATATAGGTTATTTTAAATAATAAAAATGTATCTTATTTTTTCAATAAAAAGCTTTCACGGTCAACCAGGTATTGTAACATAATATTAGCGCAAAAAATACAGTTGTTATTTATGAGATAAATAAAATGCAGATATTGAACTTGTTATTGTATCTTAGTTTTTATTTTAATCTGAACGATATAAAAAAAAAAAGAAAAAAAAAACAAAAAATAATTTATAGTATAGGTTGTATGTATAAAATCGAGAGAAAAAATTTGTATTTAGTGATTAATTGTTATGTTTTATAAAAAAAAATAAGAAAAATTTTAATATAGAACAAGATTTATTATAGATTCTTGTAAATTACTTTCTATTATGCAAATTTGAGATATGTTATTAATAACAACTATGTATTATGCAAATAATTTAATAATGAATTGTAAAACGAAAAACACGTAAATTAATTTTTATATAATATGAATTAATATAATTGAAATATAATTTGAAAAATTTTTATAATATATAACAAGAGTTATTATGTTCTAGGAAATTACTAGTATTATGCAAATTTGAGTTGTAAAATGTAAACAAGCTGTAATGTGGAGTGGCAATGTTAATTTTATTGTCTATTTGATTCATTTCCTAGTTTTTAAAAATATGTATGGAAAATTTCCTATCCCTTTTAATATTGGTATAAAAACATGGTTAATTAGTTATATATTATCATTAACAAAAAAAAAAGTCGTATAAACATACCAAATCAATACTGAGAAAAATGGCCAAGAAACAAATATTAGAGAAATATTTAGAGGAGTCTTCCAAATTCATAATTATAGAAGAAAAAAGTCAGTTTTTGAAAAAGTTTGGACTTATGTCGAGAAAAATTACATTCAAAATAAGAAAAGCTCCAAATGAAGAAGATATATTGGCATATACTAAAGAAGCCATTAATCAAATAGTTATATATTCGGTGGAAAACGTTGAACCGAATGATCTCATTGGTATAGTATTTTTTGCTGATAACTTTCAACAGAGAACTCCAGGTTGGATGAATTTTAAGCTTGCAAGTTCAGTGAAGTTTGAAGATATTTGGGAACTAATAAGCAAAATATTCCAAAGTAATTCGGAGGGCCTGAATACTGATTCTTTTCAACTAACAACTACAACTGTACGGTTGCCTTCTGGAAGTGGACGAGGGAGAAATTATTTTACTTTCAATGAAGAAAGTTTAAAACGAAAAGGCATTGTTGTCATTAAAAATAATGATAATCTTTGCTTACTCCGAGCTATTGTAGTAGGAAAAGCTTTTATAGATGGTGACATGAATTATAAAAAAATTCGCCAAGATACACAGAAGATGCAGAAAAATCTAGCATTAGAGCTGATGGTAAAAACAAAATTAAATATAACGCAAAGTGCAGGAATATCTGAACTTAAAAAAATACAGGATTATTATGGGGATGAATATAACATCGTTGTTTACGATTATGCTAATAACAAAAATATAATTTTTGAAGGTAAAAACGATGGCAAAAGAATTAATTTATTATATTACGAAAATCACTTTAACGTTATTATTTCGCTGACAGCGGTTTTTTGCATTAACCATTACTGTAAAAAATGTAATGTAGGTTACGCAAATTATCATAATTGTGAAGGTATCTGTATTTGTTGTCGACAGTCTCCTGCATGTAATAATATACCTACAACTATTACATGCAACTATTGCAAACGATCATTCCGAGGTGGAAAATGTTTTGAAAATCATAAAACAGTTACTACATGTCAAAAATTTCACAAATGCTTAATTTGTTTTAAAACATATTTTAGAAAGATTGATTCACCACATAAATGTGATACTGTTTTTTGTAAAAATTGTAACAAAAGTGTAGAAAAAAATCATTTTTGTTATATTATTGTAGATAAGAGCAAACCAAAAATTAATGATTTTGTGTTTATCTTTTACGATCTAGAAACAATGCAAGAAAAAACGCTAGTTAAAAACAATAATGAAGATATTAAACTACATGAACCTAATTTATGTGTTCTTAGTATAAGATGTCATCATTGCATAAAAGAAGAGAAGTTACATTTTTGTTCTAAATGTGGTTTTAGAACAACAGTTTTTGACACAAATGTAATTCCAAATTTAGTTGATTACATTTTTAAAATGGCTAAAAAATTTAAACAAGTTGTTGTAATAGCTCATAATGGACAAAGTTTTGATCACCAGTTTATTTTAAATGAATTGCTGCATAAAAGTGAGATAGAGCCAAAATTAATCATGAGGGGTACAAAAATTATTCAGATGCAGATAAAAAATATAAGGTTTTTAGATTCTATGAATTATTTTGCAATGCCACTATCACAACTTCCTAAAGCTTTCGATTTATCAACTGATTTAAAAAAAGGTTATTTTCCTCATTTGTTCAATACATCAGAAAATATAAATTATGTTGGGCCAATACCACTTATGCACTACTATAGTCCTGATACAATGACAGAAGAAAATCGAAAAATGTTTATTGATTGGTATGAACAAAGCAAAAATACCGAGTTCAATATGAAACGTGATTTGATAGAATATTGCAAAAATGATGTACATATTTTAACTGAAGCCTGCATTAAATTTAGAAAACTCCTATTGGAAGAAAATAATGTATGTCCTTTCACTGAGGCTACAACCATTGCTTCAGCATGCAATTTAGTTTTTCGAAGAAATTTTTTGAAACCGGAAACTATAGGATTGATACCCAAAAAAGGTTACAGATTTGCAGACAATCAATCAAAAATTGCTCTTCAATGGCTAATTTGGGAAGAGGATCAAAGAAAGATTAATATTCAACATGCAGCAAAGAAAAAAGAAGCAATTATAAAAAATATAAAAGTAGATGGTTTTTGTTCAGAAACAAAACAAATTTTTCAATTCCATGGGTGCTATTTTCATGGCCATCCAAAATGTTTTCCATATAAGAGGAATGAATCAATACAAGGGAACAAACATGATACTCTTGATATCAGATTTGAAAATACCATAACAAGAACAGAACGATTAAAATCATTTGGATATCAAGTGATCGAAATGTGGGAATGTGATTTTAGAGAACAATTGATAGAAAAAGAAGATGAGATGTTATATCTTATAAATCACCCCCTTTTAAAAAACGTTCCTTTAGAACCACGAGATGCTTTTTATGGAGGTAGAACTGGAAACACTTTTATGTATTACAAAGCAAAAGAAAATGAAAAAATAAAATACATAGATATTTGCTCATTATATCCCTATGTGTGCAAATATGGGAAATTTCCAGTAGGACATCCTGAAGTTTTAGTGGGCCATGAAATATGTTCTAAAGTTGACTTAGAAAATACTAATGGTTTAATAAAATGTGATATTCTTCCACCAACTGATTTGATTCACCCTGTTCTTCCAATAAAACAAAATAATAAATTAATGTTTACGCTTTGTTTCACTTGCAGCCTTGAAACATATCAAGATGAATGCCTTCATTCTGATAAAGAAAGAACTCTGACAGGAACTTGGGTTATAGACGAAGTAGTAAAAGCTGTAAAAAAGGGGTATAAAATATTTGAATTTCATGAAATTTGGCGTTATAAGGTACAACAATATAACAAAGACAACTGTGAACCTGGATTATTTACAGAGATGATGGACAAATTTCTTAAAACTAAACAGGAAGCTTCTGGATGGCCTAAAGATTGCAACACAGAAGAATTAAAACAAAATTATTTGGAACAATTTTTCCAACAAGAAAATATTAAACTTGATACAGAAAATATTTACAAAAACCCTGGAAAAAGATCATACAGTAAGCTTATATTGAACTCTTTCTGGGGAAAATTTGGTCAACGAGAAAATCAGACAAAAACGCAAATAATAAAAAGTCCAGCTACTTTTTATTCTATATTGACAAATCCAAGCAAAGATGTATTGCACATAATGATTATCAATTCTGACACGGTTTTAGTTAACTGGAAATATAAAAATGAAGATTTAGATTCATTGCGTACAGTGAACGTATGTATTGCAAGTTATACAACTGCACAGGCTCGTTTAAAATTGTATGAATATTTGGAAAATTTACAAGAACGAGTTTTATATTATGACACTGATTCCGTCATATATGTGTCAAAAGAAGGTGAATATGAACCTGTCATAGGCAATTTTATCGGAGATATGACTAATGAACTAGAATCATTTGGATCTGACAGCTACATAAAAGAATTCGTTAGCGGTGGACCAAAAAATTATGCATATAAAGCATTTTCTTCTGACAAACAAAGCGATGCAGTAGTTTGTAAAGTAAAAGGAATTAAACTAGATTATAATAATTCAAAACTAGTCAATTTTGAAAAAATTAAGGAAATGGTTTTATTGAACGATAAAGCCGGTGTAAATATTCTGTACAAAAATTTTCGAAGAACAAATGATCATAGGGTAATTACAGTTCCAGAAACAAAGATATACAGGTTAAAAGCAGAAAAACGAAGGTTTTATGAAAATTATAGTTCTGTACCATTTGGATTTAAAAGAAAAAAATAAAGTTTTTTTTAAAAAGAAGTTTAATCAATTTTTTATTATTTCAATTTCGTAATTGAATGTTAATGTTCTTTCTAATTGGAAAATATCGCATTTTCCAATTATTTCTTCAAACGGCTCCTGTACTTCCATTATTAATTAAAAATAATTTAAAAACTTAAATCAATTTATACTTTTTATGCAACATACATAATATTTTGCATCATACATAATACTTTCTAAAATATTCAAATTATATTTTTGCATTTTCATTAATAATTAATGACTGTATATTCTCTAAACTATGTCTAAGATTTAAAATACTTTGTAGCTACCAATATAAAAATCACTATGTAGAGGAGTTAAAATATTAGTCAGCAAGATTTTTGTAACTCTTTGCACGTTTTTTTTTTCCAGGTTAATCCATTTAAATCAACCCTTGTTTCTGGAGAGTCGATATCCGGTCCCCTGAGGTTCGGTCTCTTTAAAGCGGGGCCTGAATCAGGCGCCCCTTTTCTTGATTCTGGATGGGGTCCCCGGATGTCCGGTATCTGTCTTTGAGGGTCCGGTATCGGTTTATGCTACTGCTAAAGGCTCCCTTCCCCTTTTTTTTCCACTCTTTTTAAATCGTATTAGTTATAAATTATAGGATTTCAAGCTATTTTAAAATAGTCAGGTACAAAATGAGCAGCAGGAAGGCAGTAGCAGATTTACAATTTACTGTTGGAAATAAAAAGCAATATTTCTTGAAGGAATTTGCTTTGATAGCTGATGGGTCACTGATACCAATGCTATTTATGTTTAAAGCACCTTATTCGTTCGAAGAGTTAAATACTGATGTTAAACAGCAAAATGAATTCAATAAAACACAAATAAATGGTCTTGACTGGGATGATGGCTTTATAGAATATTCAGCAATTAAAAATACCTTAAAGGAACATTTAAATTCATTCGACGTCGTTTACGTAAAGGGGTACCAGAAAAAGGAATTTTTAGATAAATTTGTTTCGAGTTCAGTAGAAGTTATCAACTTAGATAATGACATTCCATCTCTTCAGAAACTAAAGAATTTCACAACCATTTGCCCTCACCATAACATTACTGAAAATTTAAAAAGATGTGCTGTAAAAAATTGTATGAATTTATATATGTATTTAATAAAAGAAAATAATTGGTTTTAAAAAATATTTGTTTTATTTATTGTTGACCAAGATAATTTTTCTGACAAAAACATAGGTATTTCATAAAATAGTCTGGAATAATTACACTGAGCTATGTGTAAATTCATTGGAATGTAGAAATCTTCTTGTTCCAATCTTAGTTTATTCTTTTCAATACATCTCTCAAAATATTTGAATACATATTCTCTTATATTAAGTTCAGCTCCGTTGTTATATGACATCACTGCTTGTATAAAGTCTAACATAAGACAAAAGCGGGTGTACTCATCTAACTGCAATGTAATTTTTTTAGTTTTCCCGGTATGATTAAATGTTAGCGCAAATCCTTTTGAATTTAATTTATGTTGGTTGTTAGTAAAATCTTGATAAAAGGCATACCACGCCAAATAATTCATCTCACAAATGACTTTTTGATGACGTTGGAAAATTATTGTTGCAGCAAAATTTTCAACATTAAATCCAATTTGTATTTTTGTTGTTTGTTTTTTATCCAAATAATAGATATAGCTTAACAAAAGATTTTGCGGAGGTTCACTTTTTTGTTTTTCAATGACTTCCGAATTTGTTGATTGCTCCATTTTTCTTGTTTTAACTGATGAATTCTATTTTAGAATTTTGTATTTATATTTTTTCTCCCTCATTTTTTAAAAATTTTTCGAAATATTCTTTGTATTTTTTTATCGTTTTTAAGTGGGGATGATGTGTCGAATAAATTAAGAAAATATTTTATGCTTTTACAGGAACTTCGCATCCATAGATATACACAACAATAATGTCCGCAAACAGATGTTAAATTACTTTGTAAACGCTTATTGTTGAAAACAAAACATGTTGATTGATTTTGTAGAAATTTTATAATCTCATTGTGAAACGGGGGATTTCCAAATGAATCAAAATATTCTGCACACCCTTGAACTGGAACAAATATTGCTAACCAATGTGTTCCCTTTTCATTAGAATTATCGGTATTTACCACCAAAATACTAGGTTTTGAAACTTGTTTTGGTAATTTATCAAGAGCATAAACGCCTCTAAATATTTTATGTGTTAACTTATTACATTTCAGAACCTTTGAAATCTGAAGTGTATTCATTTTCTTGCAAACGGGAAATATCAATTAGTCGAGTATTTCCTCGTACAAATGTTGTTAAAAATTCTGCTTTAAGTTTTCCATTTGTTAAGACTATATCGAATTTTTCAAGCAAATTTATTAAGTTATTAGTTACTTTTTCGTTATCGATATGTCCAAAAGAGTAATTCTCAATATCTGTTTTTTTCAAATCTCTGACAGGAAATTTATACTTTAATTCTTTTACAATAGTTTTACATTTTTCTTTAATACCAGCCACAGCAATATTTTTTACAAATATTGTATTGTTATCGTCCGTACAGAACGATAAATCTACTAGAGCACATGTCATTGTGAAATGAATAGAGATGGTTCGCTAAACTTCCTTTTATATGTTCACGTAGACGTTACGATTTTTATCAATTTCGATATTAGCATCGAATTCTGCAAATACAATACAAGTTAATGTTGAAGTTAATGGAGAGCTGAGTCTTGCTTCAATCTTTACTACTCCCTGGTTTAATAAACTCTGACATGTATCTGTTCCCGAGCCGTCTGGTGATAAATCAAAAGCCAGTATTGTATAACCTTTTGAAAATAATTCTTTTGAAATTTGATGTCCTCTATCTGAATGATGTATACCTGTTCCGCTAAATAATGTTAAATATGCTCGAGAATTACAAGAATTATTCGGTGTAAAACTTGTTTCAATTGCAGAGTTTGGTGTAGGCACTCCATTCACATATAATTGAAATTGTGTGAGATTTTGATGGTCGAAATGGTATGGATTTTTTGATCTCTTACCATTGAAGTTTTCATTATTAACCATACAAAATACTAGAGCTTTTGGTATTTGCCCTATAAATATATTATCCAATGATATGTTAGATGTGTTAGCTGGAATTGTAAATGTTTTGATTTCACTTCTGGTATAAAAATATTTCGCGTTAGCCTTTTCCAATACAGTATTATGTGCTATCAATATACTAGGATTAATTGTTAAATGTTTCATGTATAACGTAGCTTCGAGAATTTTTAAATAGCTTTCATCGGCATCGTTAAAGAAAATAAAAAAATCCTGTTTTTCTAGGGCTAAAGCAATTCGAATGTCAACATTATTTAAAAGTAATTTAGGAGTATTGAAGAAATCTACATGTAATTTTCCCATTAATTCTACTACAGTAGAATTGTTGTATGATTTTTGTCTTGATTTAGAACCAGAATTACTAAAATCATTTACATTTGGTTTATCCAATTCCCAACCAGATGCTTCCAAATGTGTTTGACTGGAATCTGTACCATAATTTAGTAAAGTAGTTAAGTATGCTTTATAATGGTATAAGGAGTCTGAAGGAGTGATGTTTTTTCCGTTTAGAGTTACATTACATTGTTTAATTAAAGAGTGTAATAAATTATTTACAACACTGGGCTGCGGAGCTGGTCTTGCTTCAGTTCCGGTTCCTACTTTATCATTTGCACTCCAAACTGATCCATCTTTTTTTAATATTTGAACTTTAAATTTTATATAGGTGGAGGATAAATCTCGATATGTATCTCCATTTCCAAGGGAAACAAATTCAATAGTTGACGGTGATGCCTCTAAAGAAGCTAAAGGATTGTATGCTACCTCTTCTGAACGCAAAATACTTGTTTGTACGGGTAATGACGCAAAAAGATCAAGTTCAGATTTCATACATTCCATTTTTAGTTGAATATGTCGGATGTTTTACTTTGCTTTTTTCGTCGTTTCGACTTCAAATGTGTCTTTTTAGAAACTGTTTGTCTTTTAATAGCTCTTTGTCTTTTTATAGTTCTTTGTCTTCCACCATACATCGAATGCAGTTGGTTAACTACTGATTTCCGTAAATTTTTTATACCGCCTTTACTTTGATCAATTACAGCTTCTTTTATGTTTGCACCAGATGCTATATCATTAAAAATATTTTTACTTGTGTTTACAGCCTCTTTTTTAATTAAGTCCCAACCTGATGTAAAAACTGGCTTTAAGTAACGAATTAAACTTCCGAATATATTTCCAAAACCACGACCTTTTTGTATAGCTGGATAAAATTGTAATAAAGGCCCAATATCGTTGATTCCCCCTCCTACCTGAGAGGAATAATATCTCACGTAAGCTCTTTCCATGTTTGATAGGATATCATATTTGAGTAGTAGTATTTATATTGTTTTTGGGGAATCAATGCTTTTTAAAGTGTAATACAATTTTTGTTGGATAGTAACTGGAAACAAAATTTATTCCATCACCGTATTGATTGCAAATTTTAATTGCTATTGTTTCAAAAATATTTTTTTCTATAGGTATGTAATGGACGTTTTTAAATTCAGTATTTGTAGGTATTCTACAATTTTCTATGTTGATAGCTCTCAACGCCCGAACTTTGCTACTTCCAAAAACAGAAGATTGAACTATATCTGAATAAATCAACACCATTCCATTCAATTCATCTTTATTTTTAGCAACAGCTAATTTGAATAGTTCAGGTAATTTTGTTTTGAAATTTTTTATATTTTTTTTCTGTTGAAATAATTCAGTTAATAATGTTTTTACATTATAACTCTGATTAACTTTTATATAAAAACTATCTTCATCAAAAGTCTGCGATATTCGAATTAAGTCCCCTCGGTTAGATTCTGACACTTTTTTAAATGTTACATCATCATAATTTTTAGGATTAGAAATATATGTCAAAACTTCATTAAAAAATTCAGTAAAAACTTGGTTTCGAGTAAATCCGGGATTAGGAGTTATATTTTTAATAAGCGTTGGCAAAAAATTAAACTTCCAATCATCTAAATGTAATTCCGAATCGTTATATGAATAATATGTGTAGCCTATAGATTTGGTTACTTTGATTTTTTCAAGAGGTTTTTCAATGTTTCTTACATAAACATTATACTGTCCAATATTAATAAAAGCACAATTCTCTTTGTTAAATTGTTCTGTTTGTAGGAAATCGTTCAGATAAATTTCTGAAAGACCAACTTTCCAATTACCATTTCTTAAATCAAAGTGAATAGGTAATTTATTTTCGAATGAAGCTAAAGTGTTGTCTGGAAACAGTTTTAGATTATCATTACTAAACAATGTTACATAGAAGTCATCTTGACTATCCATCTTTGTTAACTTCTTCTAAAACATAAAATGTTGTACTATTTATATGTTGTCCACTCCGGTGTTGATGAAGTTCTTAGTTTTGGACTTCTTAGTAAAGGTTTTAGTTTTCGTTTTTTTGTTTCAGGAAACTGTGAAAGTATAGTTGAGGAAATTGAACTACCAGCCGATCTTAGTGTCTTCTTTTTTTCAGGAGATGGTACAGCAACGGTAATTACATCACCACTTGGTGTTTCAAACATTCGATAATCAGAGCTTAGAGATGGTCTTTCGACTAATTTTTCATCTTTCAACATTTCAGTTTGAGCTAATTTTTTAAATGAATTTTCATCATCTAAATCGTAATTTGTTAAATCAACATCCATATTTGAATGTTCTTTTTTAGGGTCATATTCAAACACATCATCAGTAACTAATGGTAAAAATTTAGTTTGTGTTGACGTTGATTTGTATTTAGGTAATTCAGTTTCTGTATATGCATTTCGCTTAGAAAAGAATTTTGTTTGAGTACCTGTATTAAATGTAACATTATTTAACTTTTCTGGTAATTTTTTTGTATGCCTTTTGTTAATTCCGTATTTAATGAGATTTTGACGATATAAATACCATTTTTGCAATGGTTTTAATTTTTTATCATATAAAACTTTTTTCATTTTTTGATCCAATAAATCTAAGTTTTTATCATCTTGAAATAATTTGCTAAATTTTGAAAATATTTCTGGTGACATAACAATCATTCGCTGCATTATGTCTTACTGAGAAGTTTTCCTATTATACCAGATAATATAGTACCAATTAATGTAGGTAAAAATCCTCCATGTTGAATTAACATTTTTCGTTTAGCTTTTATACCTTTTTGTGGACACGCTAAGAGTCTTAATTGTTTTTTATATTTTTTTAGTTTTGTTTTTTGTGATGGTGATATTTTATTGTTCCCGTTTAACACATTAATTGCAATTTCAGCAATAGTTTTTATTATATCATCATCACAATATTTTAGAATATTTTTACGAAAATTCTTGTTGTTGCATTTTTCTAGTACATGTAACATATGTCGGTTTTTCTTCAACCGTTTCATATTTTAAGCAATTGTTTAAATCTTTGGTAGCACAAAAACAAACGCAATATTCCTCTGAGAATATGTTGGTTCTAATTCGAAACAAATCGCTAATGTCTTGTGTTAAATCTAATACAATATAACCATGTGGGTTTGATGTTGATTCATTATATACCCCCAGGAAGCCTTTTATATTTTCCGGATATAGTTGTCTAGCTAGAGGAAAAATCTGTGATTTATCTCGAGGGTTTTTAAAAAGTACCAAATATTTACAATTTAATGAAATATCTCGTGAGAATTTCCCCTGATGAAAAATGTTTTGCGTTAATAATATAATAGACAAATTACGGTGGTGCGAACCTTTAGTAAAAAGTTCACATACTTGTTTGTTTGCTGAATCTAACATTAAATCATCTAAAACAATTAAAGTAGGTTTATTTTCATTTTCACTAAGCTTTTCCGGAATGCCGGCATAAAAATCTATATCAGGGAAATCTATATTTCTTGGAACTGCAGAAATTTCTGGGTTACACCATTTTATTTTTTCAATTTTGGGATGTATCAATCTAGTAATATTTTTGATCAAGTTGCAAACAAATGTTGTTTTCCCACATCCAGATGGTCCCGCCACCATCATTGTAAATGGATGATTAAAATATATCATTATTGGTTCGCGTTTTAAAAGTCATTGAAAGGTAATTAGATTTGCTCTTCAAATATATAAAAGCAAAAACGTGTATAACTTATTCTCAATTTAAAAGATGGAGGTAAAAGAAGTGGAAGAGTTTTTAAAATCATATTCCTCTGTGTTATTAAATGAGCATAAGCAACGTATTTTTCACATGTATAAATACATTAAAGAATTTTCAATAACAGAAAAATTTACGTCAATATACGGAACTCATTTTGCTCTTTGTCCTTGGGCTTACGACAACTCGTCATCTGGACCGGATACATGTAACTGTTGCTCTATAGAAAATTATAAAATAGAATTGGAAAATCTGATTAAATGGTACAAGTATAATGTCACGAGCACAAATAGTATCGGAAATACATAGACCAGCCAGACGAAACTTTCGTCGAAGAAAATTTAATCAGAAAGGTTTAAACGATACATGGCAAATTGATTTAGTAGAAATGATTCCATATGCAAAGTATAACAAAGGAAATAAATATTTATTAATTGTAATAGACATCTTTTCGAAATATGCTTATGCTGAACCAATTAAAACTAAAAATGCTAATAACGTTTTACTTGGTATGCAAAACATTTTCAAACGTGCTGGAACACTCCCAAAAAATATTCAATCTGATCAAGGTAAAGAATTTTTTAACAAAGAATTTAGAAAACTTATGGAAAGAAAAAAAATTAATCATTATCATACATATTCTGAAATGAAAGCATCCATAGTAGAACGTTTTAACCGTACTTTAAAAAATTCAATGTGGAAGCAGTTTAGTTTTCAGGGTAATTATAAATGGATATCTATTTTACCCTCACTTATTGAGAAATACAACTCAACATATCATCGGACAATTAAACTTCAACCTAAAAAAGTTACAAAAGCAAACGAGAAATATATTTTGAAGAACATTTACATGCAACCGAAATTTTATCAGAAAGCAAAATATAAAGTTGGAGATTATGTACGCATAAGTAAATACAAAAGAAACTTTGCAAAAGGTTATCAACCAAACTGGTCAACAGAAATATTTACAATTAAAGAAGTAAAACGCACAGATCCAATTACTTACAACTTACTTGATTATACAAAAACACCGATTTCAGGTTCTTTTTACGAGTATGAACTTACTCGCGTCAAAAATCCTGACACTTTTCTTGTTGAAAAAATATTGAAAAGAAAAGGAAATCAGGTTTTTGTTAAATGGTTAGGTTTTGATAAAGATCACAATTCTTGGGTAAATAAAAACGATATTATATGAAACTAATTTGCTTTTTTATTTTTAATTTTTTTTTTTTTTTTGCACATTTATAGCTAGCCATAACTCACTTCAAATTTGCAATGTAAAAATACTAATAGTTGACGTTTATTTATTCGCAAAATACAAAGTAGTTAATATAATAATTCAATTAACATTAACATAAATTCATATCAAACACCTGCATTTTTTCTTTAAAAATTTTGTCTGCAACACAATAAATCTATTTGATTTTATAATGCTTTAATTTGTATCTACAATAACAGAAAATTTAATTTACTTATACAAAGTAGCAAAAAATTTAAGAATAACTGACTTTTTTATTTGCAAAATACAAAGTAGTTAATATAATAAATCAATTAACATTAACATACATTTTTCTCAAACACCTGGATTTTTTCTTTAAAAATTTTTTCTGCAATAAACACAACAATTAATCAATAAATACATTTTTTTTAAATTACTTTAAAAATAAGATACAATATCAAGGTCAATATCTGCATTTTATTTATCTCATAAATAACAACTGC
This sequence comes from Poecilobothrus nobilitatus, assembly GCA_947095535.1. Taxonomy (NCBI): domain Eukaryota; kingdom Metazoa; phylum Arthropoda; class Insecta; order Diptera; family Dolichopodidae; genus Poecilobothrus; species Poecilobothrus nobilitatus. Next base: position 271,295,867 of record OX352772.1, read on the forward strand.
ATTCTTGTGTTAAAATAACTGATTGACCGTGAAAGCTTTTTATTAAAAAATAAAATAAATTCTTATTATTTACAATAATCTATGTTACTATATACTATCACAACAAGATCATTGCACTTACTTGTATTATTTACAAAAGCTTTTTCCGGAAACTAATCATGCAACCGGTAGAAATACTACACACCTGTTTAGGTCATTGCACTATCTACTTGTTCCACATTATCTAGTTGACCTTCTATATTATTTACAAACACTTTTCCGGAAACTAATTATGCAAACGCCAATCACGACATCTAATTTGCTACCTGTTTTTTTACACTACAACATTCCTTAAAAAAGCTCTCAACAACAAAGTAAACGCCCAAGGTCATTGACCTAATTTGCATAATTATTTTCCCATGCCAAAGCGCTACTATTACTTTGACCTAATTTGCATAATTATTTTCCCATGCCAAAGCGCTACTATTACTACTCTCTTTTATTTTTTCCATTACTTCTGTATCAATTCGAGAATGCATGCAATTTTTTCCTCTTAATTCACCTTCAAGATTAGACATTTTGGCTACAGCTGTTCTTATAAATCTATCACCCACATCTAATGTGTTCATAAAATACTTTTTACAGACTCGAATTTTATCACCTGAAGAATTACAAAAACTATATGCAAGGTTCATACCAATTCGTTTGAGCCCTCTCGAATGTACCTGTATTTTGGTGTAACATTACTTACACAATTAGAAATATAGGTTCGTTGTAAATTTAAATCACGAAGGTCCCAAAACTGTTTAAATATCTCCTGACGTTCTAGTTCTGTTATTGCTGAACAATTGAATTTACAAGAGTGCTCAGTATAAAAAATATGTTTTATTCTCTTTTCGGGTATAGTTTTTCCAGTTTTTGTAACATAGGATTTTCCTGAATTTTTAAGAGTTTTTCTCAAATTGGTTTTCCATTGTTGAACATTTCGTTTTCGTGATTTTTGAGGTTTTGATAATAATTCTTTGTCAACTATTTCTATTTCATTGAGTACTAACTCTTCGTATTCGTTGACAAAATTTTCATTTTCATAGAGTATTAATTCTTCGTGTTCATTGACAAAATTTCGATTTTCATTGAGTACTAATTCATCGTGTTCGTTGACAAGATTTTGATTTTCATTATTAAGTATTAATTCTTCGTGTTCATTGACAAAATTTCGATTTTCATTGAGTAGTACTAATTCATCGTGTTCGTTGACAAAATTTTGATTTTCTTGATTGAGTACTAATTCTCCCTGTTTGTTGACCAAATTTTGGTTTTCATTTACTACTGCTACCTCCTGTTCATCGAAAATATTATCGTCGTTTTCAACACTTTCTGCTAATTCCCAAGTTTTATCTTTAGTTAGATCATCGCTGGAGAAATCATCTGGGCTTTCAGAATCATCACTTGTACTTGAGCCTTTAAATAAATATCATTTTTAAAATACAAAAAGCAATATTTTAATCATGTTTACCTGATCGTGTCGAAGTTGTAGCATTATTTATATTGATTTCAGATGTAATTGTTTTGGATGTACCTAAAATTAGTTATAGTATATTTATAAACAGTGTAAGAAAACTAATAATCAATTGTAATAACGACTTAAACAAGTTTGAATTGTTTCAATAATTATCTATACCTACTTACATAATATATATATGATGGGTAAAGTTATACAGTAAATGAAAAATAAGTTTGCAGATTGCTAGAAATAACACAAGTTGAAATGGATATTATATTCAAAATTAAATATAAAATTTAAATTTAACCAAAAACTTAAATGCATTAATGCACAAGACATAATATGCGTCATAAGAAGTATCACAAAAATTAAATGCACAAGATAATATATTACTACTTAAAAATACTTAAAATTGTGGAAGTGAACTACAGGTGTCATTAAAATTTTTCAACTTGTTTTTCATATAATTAATGAAAAAAAAACTTACTTATTTATAATAAAATACAAAAATCTGAAAAGTAAAGTATTAAAAAAAAAATTAAAATAAAACTTACCCTTTTTCTTGTTTTTTTCATTTGCTAATTTAACTAATAATCTTCCACGATAACAATCCATTGTAACAGTATTTTTAAATTTTAAAAAAATTATAAACCTTTAACAACTTAATTTTTAAAACAATAAATCTTTTATTATAATAATAGTAAACACTTTCAATTAATCTGCACAAATACTCAATTAAAAATAGTATTTATCTTAGAACAGCTAAAAACTCACTGCACTGAATAATATTATGCATAATATTTTTACTTTTGTAGTTGCAATTTGAAAATTTGTGGCAAACATCAAATTTTTCCATGCAGCTATGATGAAATAATTCAAATATTTTTCTTCATTTTATTAAAAATAATGCCACAAATTGTTTTAAGATTTTGAACAATATGTAATTTGTAAATTATAGAGTGCCATAATAAAAAATAAAACATAAATTTGTTAAATAATTATATAGAAAAGAGCCGTATCTCAAAATACCGCTACAAATAATTTAAAAATCAATTTATTTCTTCAATATAATAACGAATTAACTAGAAATAAGAAGAAAAAAAAATTGAAATAACAGAACATAACCGCATCATTAAGAAATACTGCAGTGTTCTATAGAAATAATTAGCTAATATTTTTAGTTTGCCAAAGCTAACACAATTTGAAGCAGTTTTCAATTTAATATAAAAAATCTCATATAAAAATATACATATTTTGAGATAAAGCTATCAAATATTGTCGTACAATAACGGCGAATAGACCAAAATAAAGCTAATAAACGCACGAATACTATAGCACTGCTATTTCGATTTTGCCATATTTCGATTTGTGGCAGTGTTATTTTCACGGTGCGATATATATATGATAAAATAAAAAATAGAAAAAAATATGTAAAAATTATGACTCATGGAGTAGTGGTTAAGGCGTCAGCCTTTCAATCGTAGGGTCTTGGGTTCAAACCCTGGTTAGGTCATATAAAAAATATGTATTAATTTTACATCATAGTTATGTATATCGTATAATTAATAATGATAATTGTAATAATAACAATAATAATAAAAGCTTTGACAGTGAAGCTATCTTTGGTTAAGTATATCATGCAGGAAGGTGTTATATACTACTGCACGTTGTAATACACTGACGGCCCTGACTCTGTGGTAAATAATAATAGTATTAATAATTAATACTAATACCAATAATGATACCTGCTACGGTTATAGTGGTGTGCCTGCAATTATTACCTCATGCTGGAAGGTGTTATATACTACTGCATTTTTATCAAAATAGCAATAATAATAGGCAAATTCATTGTTCCTTACAGCCCACTCCTAATTTAATACTTCTGCATCCTTGTCCTATCTTTTCGTATCCTTACTCTCGAGCCAATATACTGCGTTAGCAGGTGGTCATTCCACTATATTGGTTAAAAAAGGGTAAGTTGGATTTAGTCATTAACCCATCTGACATTATCAAGGGTGTTTTGGAAGATTCCCATCTTTCTAAGGGTGTGACGGGGGGGAAGACTGTTTACTAGAAGTTTTGAGGTAAGATAGATCTTTCTTTTCTTCCACGTTGGGGAGCTGGTTGCTTTTAGAGGCACTCCTGCTGATGGACGAAAAGGTACCTATAGTTATTTTAATCGTATTAAATACTGTTTACAGTTTTTTTTATGTTGCTGCATGTTGTAAAACCATTTATGCTTAGGCAGCAGCCTAGGTAACCAGTAAGAAACTAAACTTTTTGTAGTTCTATGATGTTTTTTTTTTATTTAAACTTTGAGGAGACTGTTTTCTTGTTTTATTTTTTTTTATCGTGTTTTTTCTCCGTGGTTTGTTAATTTCAGTTTATTTGGTATTATTAGTCGCAGTATTTGATGGTCTTCTAGTATTGGATTGCCTTGTTTTTTTTTTTGTTATTAAGTTATGGGTTTCCCTACATTTTATTTTACGCAAAAAATATTTGGCTTCAAATTTGATTGATGCTATATTTTCGTTCTATTAATTTTAGTCGTTTGAATACTTGACGCAACCTAAAATTTCATAATTCTCATTTTTGCAAAATGTTGAGTTAGTATAATTAATTTATGAATACATGAACAACAACATTGTTGTTGCAGTACTGTCGCAGTGCTTAATTTGTAGTTTCACTCCCAAGTTAGATTTTGTAAGATAGGCAAAACTTAATTTTGAAAATAAATATTCGTTTATTTACACATAAAAAAAAATATATTAAAGCTGACAATAATTGTTTTCCATTTTAAACATATATTTAGTATCTTATCAATGACAGCCTATTGAATCCACTTCACATATATATCGTATGAAAATATCTAGCTAGCTTAGTTTTTAGCAATATTTCTACTAAGTATATGATATAAATTATGTTTAATTTTTTTTACTTCTAAATCAATTGCAAAATTAATTTAATTTTTTTTGTAATTACAGTAATGAGTAAACCTGAACATATGATAAAGCAACAACAACAAATGGTGTTGGATGATACATCATCAATGGTCGCAGAAATGTTTGACCTGTTTTGCACGGCAACCACTATGCGACAAATTTTAGGTCTCTATCGGAATATATGTGATTCATTAAATTTTCGACCAGGGCCCCTAAATGATTTTTATCCAAAATTGAAATCGAAAATTCGTAGCTGGAAAGCGCAAGCTCTTTGGAAAAAATTCGACACACGAGCAATTCATAGGGTATATTCAAAAGGCACAGCATGTGCAGGATCAAGGGTACTTGTAATAGGAGCTGGTCCTTGTGGTTTACGAACGGCCATTGAAGCACAGTTAATGGGAGCAAAAGTTGTTGTTGTTGAAAAACGAGATAGAATATCACGTAACAATGTAGTGCATTTGTGGCCGTTCGTTATTACGGATCTAAGAAATTTGGGCGCTAAAAAATTTTATGGAAAATTTTGTGCTGGTTCAATTGATCATATATCAATAAGACAATTACAGTGTATATTATTAAAAGTAGCTTTATTACTTGGTGTTGAAATACATGAAGGGGTTTCATTTGTAAATGTTATTGAACCATCTGATGGTTTAGGTTGGCGTGCAGGAGTATCCCCTGAAGGACATGCAGTTTCGCATTATGAATTTGATGTGTTGATTGGGGCTGATGGTAAACGTAATACTTTAGAAGGTTTCAAAAAAAAAGAATTTCGAGGTAAATTGGCTATAGCAATAACTGCGAATTTTATTAATAAAAAAACTGAAGCGGAAGCTCGGGCTGAAGAAATAAGTGGTGTTGCATTTATTTTTAATCAGTCTTTTTTTAAAGAGCTATACCAAACTACAGGAATAGATTTAGAAAATATTGTTTATTATAAAGACGAAACACATTATTTTGTAATGACTGCTAAGAAACATAGTTTAATAGATAAAGGTGTAATAATGCAAGATTTTATTGATCCAGCTGAATTATTAGCACCATCAAATGTAAATACTGATAAATTGTTGGACTATGCACGTGAAGCTGCCGGGTTTTCAACTAAATACCAAATGCCAAATTTAGAATTCGCTGTTAATCATTATGGTAAACCAGATGTTGCAATGTTTGATTTTACATCAATGTTTGCCTCTGAAACATCATCAAGAGTTACTGTAATTCAATTTAAACGAAAGATGTAATAATAATAATCATTAGTTACAAATATCATTTTATTTTAGGTTAGAAAAAACTATCGTCTTCTACAATGCCTTGTTGGTGATAGTCTTTTAGAACCTTTCTGGCCAACAGGATCTGGGTGTGCTAGGGGGTTTTTATCATGTATGGATGCAGCTTATATGATAAAATTATGGGCAAATCCTCGTAATAGTATTTTAGGTGTAATAGCACAACGAGAAAGTATTTATAGGTATGAATTAATTATTATTATTATTAGCTGTGTTCTTTTGCTCCGGTTCAAGGTTCTTTTTTAAAATGTTGGTAGTTAACTACTAGTTATTTGCTTTCAGACCGAATAAATTTCAATTTCAAAACTAATTCTTTATTTTTTTTAAATTTTATTTTTGTTTATACATATACAATTCAAATTTTTTTAAAAACTAATTTTATGAAAAATATAAAACTCAAATTTGGTAATTTTTAAATATGTCAATAGTTTGCCAAATTAAAAAAAGTTACCAGATCATTCAAACGTTCTTTTCAATTTTTGAAATCGTGACCTTGAACCGAATCAAAAGAACATATATTATTATTATTATTATTCTGAAACAGGCTTCTGGCTCAAACAACTCCCGAAAATTTACAACGTGATATTGGCGCATATACGGTTGATCCAGTATCGCGATATCCTAATTTAAATAAATCTATTGTAACTGTTTGCCAAATTAAACATTTAGTAGATACAGATGACAAAAGTTTGCTAGAACAAACTCATGTGGATGTAAATGTTTTTCCACCTCCTGAAGCTCCTACGCGAAGAAAGAGACGCACTGGAGGTAAAACAAAAAACTAAGTAAAATAAAGTACAATTAAATTATTGTTTTTACAGATACAATGCCTTTAAGCGCCGTTATATTACGATGGATCAAAGCACAGTTGCATGCAAACAAAGTCATGCAAAATATAATAGAAGTGTCGGAGTGTATTACCAATGGTAAAGTTTTATGCGCTTTAATAAATCGGTAAGTAAAACTTTATTGTTAATTTACATAGTTTTTTTAAACAAGCATAAAAAAAAACTCCAAATATTTTTCAAAGAAAATTCCAATTGAAATAATGTAATATAAGAGTTTCTAATAACAATTAAATTCTATTCCGATCCCACTACCACAAAAGTTATTTTTAAATTATTGAATGCTAAATTGTATAAATTTAGTTTAAGTTAATTTTTTGGCAAAAGCTTAGAATTGGCACATTTATGTTTATAATTAAATTGATTAATTTGCTACAATGTTTGTCAACAATGCTTACAAAGTATTAATGTTTCAATACAAATGTTAGTATGTTGCCCATTGAAAAGTTAATGTCATAAATTTTATAAATTTAAACGGAAATCATTATTTTCCTTAGTAAACATAATTTTACAATTTATGACATAATTTTGTTAATACGGTTCAATGTCAATATGGTTTTGTAAATTAAAATCTTTTTTTTTATTAAATTTGACCTACTTCAACCTGTGGAATTAGTACAGCTTGTCTTATTTGAGTACGTAGAACTTAAAAGAAAAAAAATAGTTTTAATATGCACTTTTTTAATTTTTTTTTTTAAATTAGGAGGTATTTTAAAGTTTTAATATCCGACCTCTGATATCCATGTCTTTCTTATTAAAATTGTGCTAAAAATACAAAAAAATCCCTTTTAATTTTGCATATCTATAGCATCTATAGCATATATCTACATAGGTATATAGATATAAATATTCTGGAAAAAGTGTATAATCCTGCTTTTGAATCTAACTGTAAAATCCCTCCCAATTCAGAATCTCACATATATATATATATACATATACATATATATAAATGTTCTGGAAAGGCGTAAAAACTCTAAAAAAAAATAAGATTTTAATCAAAATATATTTTAATTCTCATTTTTTCGCGGAAAATGGATTTTTTTTTATAATTCTGTCCAAAAACATTTTGTCTTATGGCTTAAAAATGAAAAAGACTAGAGTAACAATGATACCTTGCAAAAAGAGGGAGAAAGGGAGAAAGAAATTTGGTCACAAAAAAGCTACCGTTACATTTAATTTAAAAAAGTGCATATTAATTTTTTTTTGTTAAGCACTCTAGTCAAATGAGACAACCTGTACTAATTATCTGTGTATCATCTTAAGGGTTGTTTACAGACCTATCTTTTGAGACTATAACGCTTTGTATAGATCTAATAATTTTGAGATTTTTACTGTTATTTAAACATGTACGCACAATTTTCAAAGCACCGTTAAAGCCCCTTAAAACCTCTATCGCCAATCGCGACCCTCACAGAAATCCGTTATTTTTATTGAATTTTCATTGTATAAAATTATAAAACAATCTGACAATAATGTACCTATTCTAAATTTTTTCCAATTTTTTGCTTCAACTAAATTAACATGAACATTGCTGTTAGTTTTAAATTTCAGCGGAAATAAACTTCATTTAAGTCACTATTATAAATAAAATGACTATGTAGTATTAATACTGTCGTTTTTTACATAAATTTTTTGATGCCAAATTGCTTAAAAATTTTGAAATTTGAAAATAAAATGTTCATAATATTATGTAACTTAGCATATGCACCTACAAAAATTACGTATACTGAGAAAACCACAAATGTATAATACACGTTGATATACATATTGCTTTTGATAAAACAAAATATTCTATTTTACATTTTTGTTATTTTCTATAAATGAATAACTAAACATATTCAGTTATCTGGCTTATAGGAAAGAGTTGAAAAGATATGGTAATTTAAATGGTAAAAGAAATGGTAATGGTTTAGACAAAAAATCAAAATTTATTTTATTTTATCAATCAAAACAAGGTCGTTACAAAATTCGTAAGGTTAATGTTTAAATTTACTATTATACAATACAATAATAAAAAAAATAACTAAATTTTGAAAAAGTACAAAATAATTGATGACTTAAACTAAAAAAAAATATATATATTTTAAACATACAATCTGTTTGCTTTACTTTTATTTTTATAAGAATTTTATTACCTACATAGTAATAAGGTGCTTTTTTTTAATATATTATTTCTTATGATACAATAATATATTTGATATCCTATTTTGTGTGTCTAGTGCTTTCACTAAGTCTAAATATGTTTGTTCGAGATTCAATAACAAGGTTCTCATTCAAAATGTCAAAAGTAAAATATGACGAAAATAATTGTCTGCGATGACAAAGTAAGCATATTTAAAGAAATAAGTCTTGTAATATAGAAGGTAGTCTTGTAGCTTAGAAGATTAATAAAATCTGAAGGATTACAGTTGAACCTCGATTATCCGTGCTTCGACTAACCGGGCATTTTATTAACCAGGAGAATTTCAAAATATCCGTGGATTTTTTTTTTATTGAAAATTTTTTACATTTTTTTTTTCAAATTACGATGAAATTTTTTTCCGTTGTACTGTTTCTATATAAAAACGAGGAAGAATACAGTTGCCTTTGTCAACTCTTAGATACCCGTACGAACAGTTAGTATGTTCACAGACTGTCACTCTGCTTACAATATTATTTTTTTAATATTTTAGTATTTTAAAATAATTTGGGTATTTTAAAATTATAAATAAATTTTATAATTTCTAGAACTATGGGTTGTACATATATTCAAACTATATGTTTATACATTCTTCAAAAGCAGATTTTAACCTACCACATAACGATTATCAATCCAAAACTTTTTCAAATATTCTATAGTACCATTTAATACTAAGCGGTAAATGTATATTAAATTTACTAAGTACAAAATAGTAAATATAATTTTAAATATTATATTATATTAATGTGTACATAGTATATTTATATTGTTATAAGGATATCGCCATACATTGCAATATTTCTTTAAAAATATTTCCATTCGTAGAATAGTTTCTTATAAGTACAATAAAATACATATACTCGTATGTATGTAAATACGGTAATGTAATATACTCGTATGTATGTAAATACGGTATGTAATATACATCTATACTCTTATCATTCATTCATCAGTGATATACATATACGATATGTAAATAAACATGATATTATATAAGTATGTATGTATATCAATATCATATAAATAAAAATTCTTCAAGTAACCGTTATTTATTTTACATTTTTTTGTACTACGCATTATATCTTCAAATTATCGAGTAAAACAAAATGCAAAAAATTCATTAAAGAAATTTATTAGAAAAGTTGAAAAAATCAAGTAACACTTTCGTCAATTATAAAGTAACCCTATATTATTAAAAAAAGTTGTTATCAGAAGTAAGAGTATAATGTTGAAGCTTTAATTTTTGTGTATTACTTCAAAAAAATTTTAACAGGTGTTCAAGTTACAGGTGTTTAAAAATAGGAAATTTTCGATTTTTGGCCCCTTACAGCTCCTAAACGGGGGGTGACACAAAAAAAATTTCAACTGCAACTTAAACCGTTTAGGATTTTGCAAAATTTTAGTTTCGCATAACGGTAAATTAAGACACCGTATGCCACAACTATATATTTTTTACTTTCAAAGCTAATAAAAGCAGTAATCGTTTGCCGTTTTCAAAATGAAGATATATTTTATAAAACTTGTGCTATAACAACTTAAATATAGAGCTTTTTTGAACCTTTTATGAGCTCTAGCTCCGTAAGGGGTGGGGCTACAAAAAAAAGTTATTAAAAATAAAATTAATATTTTTATAGGATCTATCAGCAGTTAAAATTTCATAGCTGTATTTCAAAAAAAAATGTGGGGATCTAAAAGTTAGGTGTTCGAGAGCTACCCGAAGTTTTGGTCGGAACTCAACCAAAAAAAAAGGGGAACCTACAAATTGCTCCTAGAATATTTTGTGTAAATTTCAAGATTCTAGCTTTCTTAGTTTTTGAGTTAGCGTGGTGACGGACGGACATGGCTCAATCGACTTAGAATTTTTTTCTGATCCGATCCATACCTTTGAAGGTATATCTAGTTCGCTTATTTCGAGATGTTACAAACGGAGGAGTAATTTTATTATACCCGATCTTATCGTACGGGTATAAAGGTGTAATTTTAATGTTTTGACAAGTGCACACAAAAAAAAAATGTACATGCATACACAGCAAAAATATGTATATAAAAAATAAATCAATACATTTTTTGAATATGTATTTTTTATTAATTTTTTTTTTGTTGTGTGCACATACATACATACATATGTTCGTATTTTTTCATTGTGTAATGTGTTTGTGTATCTTTGCAAAACATTTTTGAAAAGATGCAAACGATTTTGATAAATAATAAACAATGTATGCATGGCATGGAATATTATGTTAATGCTTAATTTCAATCAGATACATACATTAATACATATGCAATTGTTAAGTACACAAAAAATCAGTATACATAGCTTAGTTTTACAAAAATCGTACAGTTAATGCGTAGAATACGTTCTGACAAGTTTAAATTCAAACTTTGAATAATTTATGTGTTAAATAATTGTTCAGGTAGAATAGAAAATTTCAAAAATATGGAAAAAAAACATTACAAAACGAGCTAGAAAAGTTCTATCAATATCAGAGAAAGTAGAAATAATTAATAAATGTGATAAAGAGAAAATATCTGTTACAGATATTGCTTAAAAATATAATATTGGTGTTCAAACTGTCCGCGATATATTTAAAAACAAAAATAAAATTTTAAAGTTTTATATGGAAATCGAGTCAATTAATGGAGCAAAAAAACGCAAAACATTGAAAACTGCCGAAAATCCAACCGTTGATGCAGCTATGTATGAGTGGTTCCGCCAAAAAAGATACAAAGCTACTCCTACATCTGGAGCAATGATTATTGAAAAACCCAAATTTTTCTACAAAAAATTAAGCATAATTTTAAATTGTGAATATTCTCAATGTTGGCTTGAAAAATTTAAAAGCCGCGATGAAATTCATAGTCTGAAAACATCAGGTGAAAAACAATCAGCTGACTATGAATCGGCTACTATATATGTAGAAAAATTGGCTAAACTTTCCAGAGCTTTCAAAAATATGAATATGATAAGCTCTGGAAAAAAATATGAAGCTTTGTGCGTATTGTTTAAAATCAGGTTTAGACAAAAATTGTAAAATTTTGTTGTTATTGGACAACTGTCCTGCTCATCATGATGTTGATTCGTTTAAAAAGCATAATATCATAGTGAAGTATTTACCACCAAATTGCACAGCATTGGTGCAGCCTATGGATCAAGGGGCAATACGAAGCTTTAAATGCCATTATCGTAAAAATATTGTAAGAAAATGTGTGTTGACGCAGATGATAAAAATGCTTTTCAAAAGGAATTCAACATTAAAAACGCAATTTGGTGCGCTGCAAATGCCAGGGATGCAGTGACTGGAAATGTTTTAAAAAATATTTGGCAAAATTTGATAATTCCAGAGGAAGATCAATCGATCCCTGAATCTGAACATGGTATTATGGTCTAAATTAATAAATTTTAATTTTATGAGGTAATTTTAGAAAATTCGATTGTGCAAATAATGAATACTGGAAGGTGAATGCTTTAATGTTGACCAAATAACTGATTGGATAAACTGTGATAACAATGCTCCGATCTTTGAAACACTTACAGAATATGAAATATTGGATATGGTAGTACAGCCAGAAAAACCGAGCAGTGGAATTTCAAGCGAAGAAGAAATGATAGTTTCCAAAATAACTTTGCAACAAGCAATAAGTGTAAGTACAACATTATTTGATTTTTTTGGAAAACAGTACCATTCCAGAAATTTCAACACAAGATGTTATGCACATTCATAGAATAAGAAATACTTTAATTGATCACAAAAACCAATTAGTAATGCAGTTTTTTTTAAAAATATGTATGTACATAAATATTTTAAGTGAATTAATAATACATACATATATGTATAATATTAAAGTTCTTATTTTTTAAATTTTATGTTCCTTTTTTATGTTATTTTAAATTTGAATTTGTTTTAGTTTTGTTTTATTTTTGTTTCACTTTTGTTTCAGTAATAAAATTAAGAAATACAAACTTATATATGTAACTGTTTTATTAATATAAAGGACGGAATTTCCCTTAAAAAAAATGTTCTATCAACCGTGTTTTTCGATTATCCGGGTCGAGCTCGGAGCAACACCGATAATCGAGTTTCAACGTTTATTGATCTCTTAATACAAACGAGAGAAATTTTTTTGAACAGATTCAATTCTGTCGGAATAAACTTGAAAGACTGGATCCCATAAAATACTTCCATACTCTAGAATAGATCGAACCAAGGAACAATACAGAGTTTTTGTCACTGCTATGTTATTGAACTCTTTCGCTCTTCTCTTAATAAATTCTAACATTTTATTTGCTATTATCAAGGAGAATGCCAAGATCAGTAATGCAACCCTTTCAAGTGTAAGATTCTCGAACTGGTAGTCGTGTACTAAAGAAAATCGTTTACGGGTAAAGCTGGTAACCTTACATTTTTGTATGTTAAGTTCCAGTTTATTTGATGTAAACCATTCTTGCAATACCGATAAGTTTGTTTGAAGTAATTCTGCGTCACAACTTTCTTTTACTACTTTGTAAGTTTTTTTTTTTGTCGAACCCCCACAGAATGATAGTCAGCATCGACCAATCATCAAAGATTTCATTGTTTTTGAACGATACTTTTAATCATGTTTCAACTATAGCTAGAACACTAAAGTCGCATGACTTAACATCAATAAAGATTTTTTCCAAATTTGATAAAGAGATAAGAAGTTTTTAAATATTTATTTTTTATTTCGGACAAATAAAAAATAATATAGAATAATAATTAGTTATTATAAGTGTGGTTTATTATAATATTGGTTCTGTTGCTTACAAAAAAAATAAAGCTAGAGTTACCTTGTTTTGAGAAAAAATCAAGTGCAGATATGTTATATTCTATAAAATTTTTGAATATTCTATAAAAAAAAAAAATAACAAACAAACTTAATATAGTTCTCGCAAGACTGGTATACGTAATTGTAGTAGTTACTGTTGCAGTGACTATGATAAGCCTTCAGGCCCTCTTCAACCTCTTTCGAGGAATAACCAATATCTGTATGATATCTTAGATAGAGATTAAATAACTCTTTATAGTTAGATGGAAGACCCTCATTGTGAATTAAAACTGATAAATGAGTCCTTGTTTTGCCTTCTATAACTCCATTATAAGAGTCATTATGAAAATATGCAAGGAAAAGCCTTACATAATTAAGAATTCTCTCATCTCTGAATCTTGACTTTAATTTATTTATTATGTTAAATAGAATTTATGTTATTATGTAAAAATAAAAAGTAAATAAAGAATGAATAACTGGTCATGTTTGGTTTTGTTGCTTACAAAAAAGATAAAGCTAGAGTTACCTTGTTTTGAGAAAAAATCAAGTCCAGATATGTTATTATATATGTTATTATATACACAAAACAAAAACGAAATGTAAAATTTACTTATAAAAACAAAAAGTAAATAAAAAATCTTATTATTTTATGGTTTGATATGAAAATGATCGGACGCTGAAAATCGAACTTATAATAACTAATTATTATTTTTGAATATTCTATAAAATGAGTTTAACCAATTTTTTTAGTAAACTTTTTGGTGAATAGTCTTCTGAATTTTGTGAAATTATTAAAAGCACACCAATTCAAATTATTAAGTTATACGATACATGTGAATATGCATAAAAATAATATAAAATTAAATTAATAATGTTTAGAATTATTATTAATTGTAATATAATAATAATTATTATTTATAATATTATTATTACTCCAACTAAATGAAAGGGCTCTCCATCCATTATTGATAGAAATAACAAGGAATCATTTAGATTTAAGAAAAAAGTTGAAGCAAAAAAAGAAAATAAACCTTTAAATACACCGGAAAATTCTATCTTTCAAAATAAAGTAACTAATGCAGACAATAATTCACAAGGTAAATCTATTATTCCATCCATTTTTGGTAATGGTAGTAATAGTGAAGAAGTAGAAGTCAAAAAAGGAAATTAATCTTTAGGTTAGGTTAGGTTAAGGTGGCTGCCAAAAAGGCACACTTAGACCGTATTTGGTCCATTGTGATACCACATAGAAGCTTTTCTATTACACTCGTCAAAACCAATTTGAGCTTTTTGAATACTCTTCACATTTTTACCTGCCAGATCGCTAAGGCTGTCGAAGAGATATTGCCCCAAATGAGTATTCCTTCTTGTCGACAAGGCCGGGTATGTGCCAAGGAGATGGAGAGTAGTTTCCTCCTCTTCTTCATCCTTGCAGGCTCTACAATAGTCGTTTACGGATAAGCCAAGTGTTCTGGCATGCTTCCCTATTAGACAGTGACCGGTGATTATACCCATTGTCATTCCAATGTCTGCTCTTTTGAGAGGAAGCAGATCATTGGATCGTCTTAAATCGGTTTTGGGCAATATCAATCTTGTCGCGAGGTCAAGTTTGACCATTTAATAATTTAATTGCCCTATTTTAATAAGCAATTTATCTGCCCTATCCGGCAGAACTTGTAAGGTTGCACCAATTCTTGCGAGTTCATCAGCTTTTTCATTTCCCGGAATACCTCGATGACCTGGTACCCAGCAATGCTGAATGCTAAACTGCTTGGCCATCTCGTTCAGAAGTTTTCACAAAACTTTTTGCTGAAGCGTTGCCTAAATTGGCATTGATGGCCTTGCTATTTAGCATGTTAGCTATCAGTGCTCTTAGCTCCGGTTCAACTCCTAGGCTTATGAGTGCGTCTACAATTGCTGCCTGATTGACGTTATTAAACGCTCCCTCAATGTTTACAAATGCTGCAAGAGGGTACTCTTTGCAATTTAAAGATCTTTCAATCGAGCTAGTCAAAGTGTGAGGTGCAGTATCCACTGACTTCCCTGTACAGTAAGCATGTTGAGAGGCTGACAATAGATTTTTATCTAAGTTGCAGCGGATATGGATGTCGATCAATCTTTCTAAGGTTTTTAGAAGGAAGGATGACAGGCTTACAGGCCGAAAGTCCTTCGCATAGGCGTGACTACTTTTGCCGGCCTTGGGTAAGAACACTACTCTGACCTGTATCCATTTATCCGGGATAAGCCCCAAATTAAGACAACCACAGAAAATGCTTTTTAGCCAAGCCAGGGTAGTAGATGCAGCTTGGTGGATCTCAGCGGGTATAATTCCATGCAGTCTGCTTGACTTGAATTGTTTGAAATTATCTATAGCTCATTGTAGTTTGTCTCCTGTAACCACCACCTCTGATATAGTAGGGGGAGGACTCAGAAGACAAGCCACCTCTGAGCTGTTATTTGTGCACCCAGGAAAATTTGTTTTAAAAAGTAATTTCAACGACTCCTGGCTTGTGGTAGCGCAGCTGCCATTCTCTTTTTTAAGAAGACTGGGGACCATTGGGTTTGTCGATAAAATTTTCCTAAGTCTAGATGCCTCGGAGTCGTTTTATATACCTCCGCAGAATAGTCTCCAGGTGTCTCTTTTCGCCTTTTTAAGTGCTTTTTTTGTACTAACTAAGAGCCGTTTTATAAGAGCTCCAGTCCTGGACCTCATTCGTTTTTTTTGGCATTATTAAAAACCTCCCTTCTATCTTTCCTGAGAGCTTTGATTTCATCATTCTACCAAGGTAGTTTAGGTTTTCCCCTAGGCTTACTGATGGGACACGAATGCTCTAAGGACTTATTGCTGGCTATTTAGGACTAAGTAAAAACGTAAGACTAGACTATAAGGACTAAGTAAAAACGTTTACTAGGCTATTTAAATCCTGGATATTTTTAAGAATTCTAGTTGTTAAGGAGGGAAGCGTTGATTTTAAGTGTGCCCTATATTTGTTCCAGTCAGTTCTCTTAGGATTTCGATAGATTGACTTTATTGAAAGGCTTTCGTCCAGACTGAACTCAAGGTATCTGTGATCTGAAAAGGAATGCTCATCGGAAACTTCCTGTGAGTTTATTTTAGACTAAATGAAGTCCGAGAGAAAGGATATGTCTAGGACTTGTTTCCTATTACCAGTAACAAAGGTAGGTTCCCTGCCAATGTTACAGATAAGAAGGTTAGTACTTAAAATGTAATCAATAAGTGACTCACCTTTTTCGTTGGTTTCCGAACAACCCCAGATGTCATGGTGAGCATTGTCGTCGCAGCTTATGATGACCCCAATGTTCATCCTTCTAGCATCCGCTACCAACCTTGCCAGATTGGATGGAGGGATGAATCCTGCGAGTCGTGAGGAAGATACGCCGCAGCAATCCAGAGTCTTGAGTATTTTTAGCTTTAGGCTCGCGGCAACTAGATCAGCGTCACTGTAATTATACATAAAAGTTAAATTTAATGTATTTTTAGCAAGTATGCACGCTCTAGGTCTGCATACCTCTTTATTATACAACACCGTGTATCCTGGTATCTTGAGTCCAGGAACCTGTTTTCTTGTCACCCGTGGCTCTTGGATCAAGATAATATCCTCACCCGTTCTCCTAAGGCGGATTTCAAGTGCGGCGGAATCCGACTTGGAGTGTTGGAGATTAATTTGGAGTAGCTTCATTACCTGAGCCATCCTTAATCTCCATCACCGTCGTGTTAGCTTCATCCTCGAAGTCCATTGAGAAGGTTTTGGCATCATCAAAGCTGTCGGAATCAGATCTAAGTAGATCGTCTTCATCGTCAGCCTTGACGACATCACTCACTCTCTTTGGAGCCGAGGAAGATGCTACGTCTACGACATTTTATCAGTCAGAGTCTGCCTCTTGGGCTGGACTTGGGCCTTCACCGATGCTCCTTGAGGGTTCCACCTCATCCTTCTTATACACATTCAGTGTTACTGCTGTGAAGCCGTAAATAATAACCCCTTTGGCTTTCGCTAGGGGTTGTAGGGAGTCCTTATTGACAATTACCAACGCCTGTCGGGATTCTCCTACTACTTCCCCTAGTTTGACAATCTTCCAATTGTGAGTTGGAAGTTGGGGATTTGACACTTTCATAATTTTGCTGATCGTGTCTGCTGCGGCAGGTTCTCTCGGCAGCCATACCCTAGCTCTTGGCCTGCTAGCGATTTCGTCCCTGCTTACGGCTTTGAGCTTGGCCCTCGGCCACAGATTTCCCAGCTTACCTATCGCCTGCTTGTAGAGATCTACCGATCTCTGATCAGCACATGCTGTCAATTTGACTTGGCCCTGATTTCAGCCAGCGTCTCTACAACCAGCGTTTAAATCAATAACAGCCTTTTTCCAGTTACTGGGAGAAATACCCCCATCCTCTAACCCCTCATCAATAATTGCCAGAATTAAACTATCCTTTGCAATTTCATTGGAAGGCTTGGTTACCTGGTTGCTCCCTAGCAACCTAGCCTTTTTGAAGCTAGCCTGTGGCTCATCTTGTGACCTCTGTCTCTTGAACATAAGGCCCTTCGATGAACCTGGGATTTGTCCTTCTTGGGGCCTGACCTGGCCTACTTCTGTTTTGGCCCAGGCTAAGGAGTCGCCTGCGCCTCAGATAACTGAACAATATTGTGAGAGCTTAACCTCTCTATAATTTTATAGCCCGACCGTTTATCGAAGAAGGCTTGTTTCGGCGGGCTCACTTTGCGTACCGTCTTTGGTTGCTCGACTTTCCTTAGCACTGCTAGTGCCCGGTTTAGTCGCTTTACTTGCCGATTTTTGGGAAGTGCCGGCTAACACTTTTTTCGAATCTTTTTTTTTAAATTTGTTCCATATTCAGAGATTCGTATACATAGGGTAAGGCTAATTAATTCGGAGGGTCGCCAGGTATTCCGAATACTCCTTTCGCGACTGGGTCCCCAGCCAGGCTGATTATCGGCACGGGTCGTATAACACTTTGAATCCGGCCCAGTTTTACCCCAATCCGATGGTTCCAGTAAAAGCCGAGGTGTCAGTAATAAGATACATAAAGACAGACTCAGTTTACCTTTCCCTTAGTACCTAACCACCTAGCTGGTGATTATTACCGGTCGACACAAGCGAGAAGAGTTTGGATTGAGGATTTTTGCCGACAAAAATGAGCCTTTGAGTATACCAGAAAATTCTACCGTTAAAAAAAATTACAAATATGGCACAAAAAATTAGACGCAAAAGCATAACGAAATTCTGGAAAGGAATATGTGTCTTACTACAACGGATAAATTGTTCCTTGTACATCATTCAAGTTTTGAAAAAATAAAATCGATCGAGAAATCGATAAAAGATATGAATTGAAGGACAAAAAAAACTGTTCAACGAATATTGGGACTTGGTACTTATATATTACGGTAAGTCTATTTAAAAAATCTGATGACTATTACTGATAAAAACGGATAGCAAATTTGAAAAATTCGAAAAAAAAGAGAAAAATCAATTTAGATTTAATGCAAAAACGCTTAAGAAAAATATGTAAAACGTATTTTATTTGTATTTTTCGAGAATCTCAAGGATTTGTAAATCAAATTTTACAAAAACTTAAAAATAACACTATATTTGAAGATATAGTAGAGAAATATATATATATATATATATATTGTAGAAGAAAAGTTGATGAAAATAAAGTGGAAGGAGTAAATAAACACATATAGTAACTTCCAGCCTACATATCACATTATGGTTGTTCCCACTCCAGCCAAAAATTTTTGGTACCAGGTTTAAATATCAAAAAAAAATATACGAGTTCTATCAAGAAAAATATAAAAATGCTGTATGTTGTTCAAGCTATAGAAAAATTTTTAAAGACCTAATTTGAAATTTAAGATTTCTTCAAGGTAAAAAATGTGGTATTTTAATATAAGAATAAAATCAGAAAATGATATAGAAAACAGCAGGCAATTATTGACGAAAGAGATAAGTATCACCATCTTGCAGAAACCACATATGACAACAAGAGAAATGATTAACAAGATTTTAAAAAAAAAACCGTTTTGTGTTCGATGTGCAACAGTGTTTACTAACAAAGTTCATAAAATCTAGCAATATATTTTATAGAAGCTTGTTATGAACATTTAATTTTATTATTACGAATTGTTAAACTAATGAAACTTTGCTTTATGTAGGTGAAAATGTTAGTGGAAGAAGGGCGAACTAAATAACTTCTTGCATTTAAAAATATTTTCAATTAGATAAACATAATTTGAAAAGCGATGTAATATTTTATTCAGATACTTGCCCTTACCAAAAGAGAAATAGTATTATTTGGACTATGTTTAATTTGATAATGCAACAAGATGATATTCATCATATTAAAATTGAATCAGGTCACGGACATCTAAAATGCGATAATGATAACTATTATTGAAAGAGCTAAAAAAAAATATGGTGCAGAAATATGGTATCGACGTGACTAGGATAAATTTGTTGATGGTGATTCACAGATATGTCTAAAATAGTATTTAAAAAGAACAAAAAACATAATATTATTTCCATTGTAGACACTACAATGGAAATAAATTAGAAACATTATGAAACTAGCTATAATTCAAAATATATTTTTGTAGACGTGCAGAAACGCAGAAAACGCACAGAAATTCCTTAGTTAGAAATTTTAAGGAAAATTCTAAATATTACCTATTTCAAGAGAAAACGAATAATGGAAAAACCAAGGGTTTTCAAAAATTAAATTCCAAAATTAAAAAATATTCCATAATAAGCTTAGAGTAGATATATTGAAAAATATATTTGCTTGATTTTTTTTGGTAAGAAAAAATTGAGAAAAATCAAAAGAACATTTTCGGGAATTATAAGGTAACCCTATATTACTAAGAAAAATTATTAACACAAACAAAAATATAATGTAGGAGCTTTAACTTTTGTATATTACTTAGAAAACATTTGGAAGTGTCCAAGTTACAGGTGTTGAAAAATAGAGAATTTTCAGTTTATGACCGCTTATAGCCCCTATACGGAGGGGGGGGTGACCCAAAAATATTTGCTGAAATGACTTACACTGATTTACAAAGATCTGACTCCTCTCAAAATTGCAAGCTTCTAAGTTAACCCGTTTGAAAGATAGATGGGGTTCAATTTTTTGCAAAAATTGAGTTTCACATAACTGTAAATTAAAATATCGCATGGTGAAGGCACATATTTATTTTATATATATTTATAAAGTTTATAAAACCAGCTACCGTTTGGCGTTTGCAGATTGAAAATATGTCTTATAGAACGTATGTTATAACTTTTATAATAAAATAATTATTTGTGATTTACTTAAAAGACTTATTATATAATAAAAGATAATAAATTCGGTCTGCTTTTTACAAAGGCAAAGCAACAAGTGAAGTTTTTAATGATAAAACCGGAAAAAGGTATATAAAAAAAATGTAATATGTTTATCATAATTATTATTTGTTTGACATTAATATTTATTAATATAAGATAGTTACCAGATTTAACAATTCCAACAGCCTCTCTCAACTCGATTTTTAATTCCTACATTTTCAATTAATGTCTGATGTCTCGGTCCTGGAAGAGCTTTAGTGACAAAATCCGCACACATCTTATCAGTGCATAAATACTTTAAATTTATTGTACCGTCTTATATATGTGTTCTGATAAAATGGTATTTTATGCCGATATGTTTGGATTTTGTATGATACACAGGGTTTCATGCAAGTTTAAGGGCACCTTGGTTGTCGTTATAAATAATCCATTATCAATCAATTTTCATAGTTCAAGTTCCGTTAATAAACCCTTTAAGTGTATGAATTCTTTAACAGCTTCAGTTATACATACATATTCTGCTGCCGTCGAAGATAATGCTGTAGCTCACTGTTTTTTAGATCCCCAACTTAAAGCTGTACCTCCAATGGTAAAAATAAAACCTGTTAAAAATGGTAATGATGGTAATGGTAAAAATAAAACCAATTAAAATATCTTTATTATTTTTATCATAAATTAGGCCATGATTTATTGTACCCTTTAGATATCTAAGGATTCTCTTTGCAGCTAACCAATGATGATTTCCGTGACAATCATTATACTGGCTCAGTACACTGACACTGAAATCGATATCTGGACGTGTATTTGTAGCTAAACCAATCAATAGAGAACCAATCAATTCCGATATGGATTTTGATCTGATAAATATTTTTCTAATTTTAAACCGGAAATCATTGGTGTATTAGAAGCGTTACGATCTGACATATACCTTTTCAGAATATCTTTAATGTAGTTTTCTTGATGCATAATAATTCTGTTGTCATCATATTCGAATTGTATCCCTAAGCAATGTTTCAATTCACCTATCTTTTGTCTCGAATGCTGATTTTATATGTTCAACAAATTTTTTAACTAGGCTATTATTTCTAGACGCCACCAGTACGTCATCCACGTAAACTAATATTATTAATAATTCCTCAGTTGTTTCGTTACAATAATATACGCAAATATCATGCAGAGAAGGTTTAGCACCAAATTGTATGATTTGATTTGTTAATCGCTTATGCCATTGCAATCCAGATTGATTGAGACCATATAATGCAGGTTGGAGTAGTACAATTTTGTTTCCATTTGAAATGGCTCTTTTAATTTCTTCTGATTTAATTGATATCGAACTGTTTTTAGGATTTGTTTCAATTAAATAGTTTAATCCCCTTTCAATTAATGGTGGTGGTTCCATGTAAACTTTTCCTCCAAAAAACTGTTTATATAAGCATTTGCAATATCAAGTTAATGTATTTTCATATTAAATCTACAAGCTAAGACGATTAACAAGTATCCAGTTCAATAGGATCTTGCCACTGGTAGAAAAGTAGTATGGAAATCAACCCCTGGTATTTGTCGAAATCCTTTGGCAACTGATCTGGCATTTTTTCTTACCGGATTTCCATTTGAATCAAATTTATTACAAAAAACAAAACGGCTTCCTATTACATTCATGTCACCGTTTCATTCAATAATATTAAATGTATCACGTTCTACAATAGATTTTATTTCAACAGCAATTGTTTTATCCCACTCAGGATCATCTTTAGTTTCATTATAACTCACTTCAGCAGCATAACCATGTTCATAATTTTGATGGTTTAGAAAACTTTCTTGACTTTCGCATTCATTTATAGTAACATTAGGTTTTAAATTAGCATTATCATCTCGTTTTTTAATTTTCCTTGGTCTTCCACGTTTCCCTGTTCGAAATAATTTTGGTCTACCACGATTTTTTTTTTGTTCTTTATATTTAACACATTTTTATTAGTTTTACTATCTGTATCTTCACTATAATACTCTGATAACTAGGCAGTTTGAAAATCACCTTCATTTTCTTTATCTTTTTCTACCACATCTACTTTCTCATCACTACAATTAAAATGTTTTATTGAAGGGAAATCAACAAACTTACTTGAATTTTTATTGGGTACGAAATCTTCAAACTCATTTGATACATTTTTCATAACGTTTTTCATAAACTTAACACCTCGAACAACAGTTACTATTCTTTTACTTGGTATATAAACGCGATATCCTTTCGTCACATTTGAGAAGCCAACTAAGATGCATTCTTCAACACGACTTTCTAATTTACTTAATCCTTGTTCTCTTTTTAAATAGTAACCTTTGCAACAAAATTCATGAAGGTGACCCAATTATGGAGTTTTTTTAAAAATAATTTCGTATGGTATATCATTTAAAAAAGAGGTTGAACATCGGTTCCTCATATAATTTGATGTCAGAATTGCTTCAGTCCAAAAGTGAGAAGTTAAACTAGATTGTAATAATAAGCAACGAGCCATCTCCATTAATGTTCGATTGTTCCTTTCCGCGGAGCCATTCTGCTGTGGACAGTAAGCTGCACTTAACCTTCTTTTGATTCCCTTTTCGTTTAGAAAATTATCAAACTCTTTATTTACGTACTCGGTTCCATTATCGGATTGAAGATATTTTATTTTTCTTCCAGTACCATTTTCCATAACAGCAATGTATTTCTTAAATTTATCTAGAACTTCAGATTTTTTGTAGATAAAAAATACTTCACACGATTTTGAACGATCGTCAATAAATGTAACGAAATATTTGGATCTACCAAGAGACTCCCCTCTCATAGGCCCACAAACATCACTGTAAATCAATTCTAAGATTTCTGTAGTTCTTTCGGAAGTTTTTCGATATGGTAGTGCTGTCATCTTTGCTTTCATACAAATATCGCATTCAAAATTATTTGCTTTTATTTAATTTTATATATTTAATTTTATTTGAAAGTTTATACGACGGTGCCATGAAATTAAATTTTCGAAATCATCTTTGTATGAATTAGTGGTTAAATTACTAAACTCAGAACTACTAATTAAATTGACACTCGTTTCAGACATATGCTCTTCTGCAAAGTATAAATCACCATACCTTTTGGCTTTAAAAATAACTCCCTGTTTATTAGCTAAAATTAAAGCACAATCTTTTTTAAATAAAACTTCTAAATTGTTATTGGTAATATTAGCAACTGATAAAAGATTTGTTTTTAAGTTTGATACAAACAACACTTCCTTCAAATTGATATTCGTTTACCTTAATTTGGACATTACCTTTTCCATTAATATGAACAAGATCACCATTTGCTAATTTAAGGTTCTTACAATCTGTTTCAGTTATTTCAACAAATTTACTTCGCATATTACAGAGATGTGATGTAGAACCACTATCCAAACACCAAATATTTTCCTTCGGATTTTTTTCACTTAATTGAGAACAATTTTTTTTGTGTACAGTTGAACATAGAAACTTTTTTATTATTATTGTAATTTAAATAATTTATACCCGTTTCTTGTTTTTGTTTACACTAAGATACCTCACTGATGGCCTCGGTAGCACTTTAATACATTATTTTTGTTGTTCTTATTAAAAATTTTCTTGTGAGAAGCCATAAACGCACTTGGATTTTTATTATTATTATTAATTTTCGATGTATTTTCTTCCAAAATTTTGATTCTTAAAGTTTCGAGGTTTGGTAGTTCATCACGTGTCTGGATGGCACATTTAAAACTTTCAAAGATTGGTGGAAGTGAATTCAAAAGTAATATAGCTAACAGTTCTGTGTTTATTTCTAAATTCATATCTTGAACTTTATTCACTAAATCAAAAAACTTTCTAGTATGTTCATGTATATCATCACCATCATTTACCTTCATTGTAGTTAACTCTTCTAATAAACTGGGCTTTCTAACAGGTCCTTTAGATAAATAAATGCTTTTTAATTTTAACCACATTTCATTAGAATAGTTGCAATTCTTGACTTGTTTTATCTAGAAAGGTGAAATAGATAAAATGATATCTGCCTTTGCCTTTGCATCCTCATCATACCAGTCTTAGGTTTGATCCGTTGTAGAATCAGGTTTCCTTTTGGATCCATCTACATATTTTCAAAGACTATTTTTGGTCAATACGGCTTTCATCTGAAGTGACCACGTGTCATAATTGTCTTTTGTTAAAACCTCCAAACGTGTTATACAAAGCGAATTTATTTTGCTCCACGTTTTTTTCAAATAAAGATTTATTTTTTTTTTTATTATTTTTGATTTAAAATAAATTAAATTTTTCTTTTATAGAGCACTGGGCCCATAACCTTTTATAATAAAAGAATTAATTTTTAATTTACTTAAAAGATTTATTATATAATAAAAGATAATAAAATCGGTCTGCTTTTTACAAAGGCAAAACAACAAGTGAAGTTTTTAATGATAAAACCGGAAAAAGGTATATAAAAAAAATGTAATATGTTTATCATAATTATTATTTGATTGACATTAATATTTATTAATATAAGATAAGAGTTACCAGATTTAACGATTCCAACAATAACAATTTAAAGGTAGGGCTTTTTCGAACTTTATAGGGCTATAGCTCCATAACGAGTAGGGCTACAGAAAAAAGTTGTTCCACAAATTTAGTTTTTTGGCGATGCCTATCCGTATTTAAAATTTCATTGCTTTATTTTGAACGGTGTAGAAGTTTTGTAAACACCAATCTATTATATGGCATTACTTTTATGATTTAGAAGATTAATAAATAATCTAATTACGACTCATATATAGAACGAGTAGAAAAAAAAAAATTTAGAGTAGAAAACGGAAAATTTTGGTATAAGATTTTCTAGAAACCACTATACTTTATAAATTTTCAAAGACACCCTATATTATTTTTATATTGTTAAAAAGGCCTCTTCATACCCTTTCCAACGGTATATAATAAGTATGATACGTCTTGGTAAATAGTCTTATCAGAGGTTAGAAATTCGAAATTGAAACAACAATTTTAATAGAAAATGCAATTTCATACTTTACATGCTAAGATAACGAAAAATATCGCGAAAAATGTTAGATCTGTAAAAACCCTTGTAGTCCCAAAACATAGGTCTGTAAACATCCCTTAAGCTGATTTACTTAAAATTAGTACAGGTTGTCTCCAGTGGCGGATCATGGTGTAAAATTTGGGGTGGGCAAACTTTAGTAGTACAGCTGTAATGAAAAAATAATGTGTAGGTTTCCACTTCACCCTGAGGTACTACACCCAAAGCGTTAACTAGAATTAAATAAAAATAAAATAAATCGATAACTTTATCATTGAAATTCGGAGTTTTTAAAATAAATTCTTTTTCTATTGATAGAACTGCTAATGAATTTAAACGATTTTGTTTATTTTTTGGTCTGATCAAACTCCAAGTTGTTATCTAATATAAGTTTATTTAAATCTGAAGCGGAATTTAATTTTTGAAACAATTCATTGTTATATAAAATAAGTATTTTGCATTTTAAAAGTTCAAAAGAAATGTGTAATAATTAACTATAATTTTAACATTTGCAGAAGGGAAAATGCTGTTGCAATCAAGAATATTTCTTTTTCATTATTTTTATAATAGAATATGCGTATAATACATACTACGTAATATGTATATATTTCATATTAATATTATTCCCTAAGATTCCTAAGAAGTGTACGTATGTGCGTGTTTTACATTACAAATTTAATTTCTTAATGTTTGACCTATTGAGAATATTAATTTGAATCTTAATATGGAATTTTTGTTTTGAAATAGGTAAATTTTTTTGTTTTTAAAAAAGTGGGTTATGAAATTTGAATCATTTCAATCGGACTTGTAGTTTTTAAGATAATGGTGTTTTAGTAAAGTCTTTCCCAACTATAATTTTCTATTAGAAAAGAGAATATTAAATTGTTCTAAGGTGGGCAAATCACAAAATTTATGAAAATTTTTTTTTTATGAATGCAATGTTTTTGAAGTGTAAGTGTATTGTGAAGTGTATTGTGTAACTGTGTATTAACATATATGTATTTGGAATGTAAATTTGTAAGTATGTAATAATAATTGTATTTATACAATATATTCTATGATTGTATTTTATTGTATTGTATTATATGAAATATAATACATATATCTGGTTGCATTATTAATTATTAGAATGGATAAGAAAAATCAAAAAGCTAATAAAAAAAAGTAGGTAGGTATATTTCATATTAGATTTTTAAAATGAATTTTTATTTTATGAGACGTTGATGAGAAGTTATAAGAATGTTTTGGTTTAGTTTGCTTGGCGTTTTACAAGGTTGGGCAGTGCCCAACTTGCCCATTATGTAGAGCCGCCGTTGGTTGTCTCATTTTAGTATAGAGGGTTTAAAACAAAAAAAATTTTTTTGAATGTGCACTTTTTCCAATATTTCATTTTTAAATTAAATATAACGGTATCTTTTTTTTGAACAAATTTTTTTCTGCTTTATATAATAAGTATGGTACTGCTTTATGGGAGCTTTCTAACTGTAGAAAAATAATATAGGGTATCTTTGAAAATTTATAAAGTGTAGTGGTTTCTAGAAAGCCTAGAGAATTTTTTTTTTTTATACCAAAATTTTCCGTTTGAACTGCAGTATCTCAGAAAAGGTAGCACTGATTAAGATGGAACAAGATATATATCAATAGTTCGCCTCACAATGTTGTAAAATATTACTTCCTGTATACTATCGTAGACGAAAATATAACGGTGTCAGTAAAATACTACAAAATGTTAAAAAAATTTAAAAATAATCAATTTGACCTTTAAATGACCTTTGCGTCAAGAGTCATGTGCATCCCAAATGAGGACTTTTTATTTCTAATGTTTACATAAATAGTTATTTGGAGATATCCAGTTAAGTAACAACTATTTTCATGCAAATAGTTTAAATTTTATTTAAAAGCGTACATAATTTATACATTTTTAATGAAATTCAATTTAAACAAGAAGAATATAGTTGGCAGTGTTAACTCTTAAATACCTGTACGAACCCGTTTTTGTGTTAATTTTTTTTTTTTATATTTATTTATTTCATTATTATTATCTCTAATAGACCTTTAGTTCGTACAAAATTTTTAAATAATAATAAAGTTACAAAAACAAAAATAATGATTATTCAAAACATCAGTGCAAATAAATATTTAGAAGCAATAAGAACAATGTAAAAATATAATTAGAAAATTTCTTTTTTTTTTCTATAATTCACTAACAATAAAAATAATATGAATGTAATATTGTTATGTGTCAATATAAAGCTTAACTTTATAGGTTTATAATTCGTATTGTTTTATGCACTTATATTTAAATTTAATTTTTTTCTTTTTTTTTTTTTGTATTTTTTAATTTTTTTTTTAAATTTTGATTTTAATTTATGTTTCTATTTTATCATTATCCCCGACTATCTCTCATAAAGTGTACATTTGATTGTTGTTATTTATCATTTATTATTTGTTGTTATTAATAATTTTCTTTTCGAATTTAATTTCAATATTTTTTTGCATATATTAATTTTGTGCTTTCTTTTTGTTTTATTTTTTCTCTTTCTTGTTATTTACAAAAATAAACTTATAATTAAAAAAAAAAAATTTATTTTTTATAAGTGTTTTTTTTTTGTTTAACTTGGTGATGTTAGTTGACTGGCCGATTCCCACAGGGAATCGGTTTGAAAAGCTCAATGCAGCTACAACTACAAATTCAAAAAATAAAAGGAACAAACGGATAAGACTAGAATTTTCTCCACTTATGCAAACCATTTCCTCAAATGATCTTAAGTTCATTGTTAATTGTTAGACTGATACCAACAAACTATTAACATCTTTCAGCACTTTCGCTAAACAAAAATCAATAGAATATATCAGCACACAATACGAATAGATTAGTATGTTACACGATGGTAGCCATTTGGTGTTAGTGAAATCAAGTAAATGTTTAAATCAAGTAAACTTTGGTGGCTTGTGCAACATAAACGTAAAATACCACGAAGCACTAAATTCATGTAAAGGCACAATTTTCGACAGAAACCTAATAGATACCTCTGAAAATAAAATCTTAGAACACTTAAAAGAGCAAGGTCTAACCAGAGTTTATAAATTTACTTAAAACCTTAAATGACAAATATATTCCTACCAGTCGCATACTTCTTACATTAAATTCATATCACATTCCTTCAAAAATCAAAATATGCTTAGTACACTCTTCCTATAAGAGAGTACTTTCCAAATCCAATGCGTTGCAATTCATGTCAGCTACTAGGTCACACAAAAAATAAATGTAAAAAAGATAAAAATGTAAATGTAAATGTAAATGCAACCATGGTGTAGTAAGGTACACCAAAATAATGCTCCAATGTGTGCAAACTGTTTTGGCGAACATGCTGCTTCGTCCACCACTTCCCCACGTTATCAACAAATGAAAGAAATGTTAAAAATTAAAATACAAGCAAAACGCACCTTGGGAGAAGCCCATAAAATATATAAACAATGAAACCCACTCACAATAGATCAAAACCATATATTTCCAGACTCAATTAAATCAAAACCGATTAATTCTCCAAAAAATGAAACAAATAATAAATTACAAAATGCATCTACTAGTAAGTGCACTGAAGAAAAGAGTGTACTGATCCTTCAATCAGCAGCCAACCTAGCTCCTTTCCAATTCGAAGTTCCTCCTTATTCTCAAACTAACAATTACACACCAAAACAATTTATAAATAACAATCTAAATAACAACAACTCTAATATACCTAACACAAATTTTGCACCTACCTCTCCAACTAACACTGTTCATATTTCTTCCGATCAACACTAATTATAAACTATTAATACTAACATAATTAATAAAAAAAACCAACCACACTAACTTCATATGAAGATGTAGAAATTGATGTTGATATAGAATCATCATCCGATGATTTTCCGTTATCAACTTAAAAAAAATAAATAAAACGATACAAAAAAAAAATTACATATTTTACATAACAATTCAATTCTATAATAATTTAAATAGAAATATAGTTTATATATAAAAATATAATTCACTCAACAAAATTTCAATTTTTCACTATTTGCTATTTACCAATAACAAATTCTGTGTCAAAAAAAAAATCTTAAATAAGAATACATATATTTCAATTTTTTAAAAATAAGTATCTTTTTTTTTTTTTAAAAAGTTTTTAATTTTGTTTTACTTTTAATTTATTTATTTTAATACTATATAATATAATTTTATTATGTTTACTTTATAATTCACTAACTTTATGGCATGAAATATTTTAGAATGGAATATAAAAGAGTACATCAATAACTATCAAGAAATAGAATTAATAATAAAATTATATAATCCACATGTTTTATGTTTATAAGAAACACACATTACCAAATAACATAGTAAAACTCGACTTTCTATAATAGCAATTGAAATCAACCTCAAATTCCCAATTACTTTAATTTCAATCTATATACCTCCAGAACAAACTATATTCAATTCTGATCTTATAAACCTTCTTTCAAATATCAAAACGCCCATAAACACATAGAACCTCCTATGGGGTCCATCCACATACAATATTAAGGGTAAAACTATAAAATTGTGCTGAGTAATAATTTATAAATTTTAAACAATGATGGTCCAACACATTTTTTAACAAATAACACGTTTACCAATATAGATCTTACTGTTTGTACCCCAGTACAAAATGCAGTGGTTTAGATTTGTTATTGACTTCTTCAAAAGCTATTAAAAATAATGTTACAGATACGTTATCACCTTGAGAGAGAATCTCGCACTCTACAGCGAATTTGTTGCTAAGAAAGATTTTATGAAGTCGAACATTTTAAGTCCTATTTTCAAAATTTCGAAATCAATAGCTAGAATTAATATATGATTTTTTGTCGAAAGTTTTTTGCAAATTAGGTGTTCTATAAATTGAAGGGCATCAATCGTTAACGAATCTGATCTAAAACCGACTTGGTTTGAAGATAGTGAGTTCACATTATAAAATTTAAGGATCCTGGTTTTGAATAACTTTGGACAATTTTTAATCATATGATATGATAGACCATTGTTGATATGTTATAATTGAACAGCCTCTCTTTCTCTTTAATGAATTTTCCGATTTTCCAACTTTTGATCTCCCGGAGAGTTCTTTCGTCAGCCAATTGATAGCCTATCATTTAATTCCTTAGACAGTTGATACTCCGGGCAAAAAAAAATTTCAACCAAATAACAAAAAATTTCGAAAAAAAATCGAATTAATAAAACCCAATTTAAAAATTTCACGGTCTAACAAAAATTTCGAAATAAAAATCTTGAATTAAAAATATGGAAAAAAAATCTTGAATAAATATTATTTGTTCAAATTGCCGAATGCATATGTGTATATATATACATTATTTTATAGTATAAATTGCATTGTAAGCATTTTGTGATATTTTATTTATCTTAAGCATTCAATGATATTTATGTTCATTAAGCGTCTTGTGATATTTTGTATACAACAATAACAATGTAATTGTTTGTATTTAATTAGTAAGTTAAAATGCTAGCGAAAGTGAATTACTTGAAAGATTTATAATCAAGCTAATTTCGTGTGAACGGAAATGAACTTGTACATATAATTAATTTTATTTATTTATTACTTAATTCAAGTATTTACATATTACATTTAGATAATTATACTTAATCTATAATTAATATTAAAGTTATACAAAGCAAAATTTATTTTATAAAAAAAAAAAAAATGTATATTTACTTATATTTAATATTTCACAAAATTTTTACAACAAAAATAGTGAAGAACAATTATGGAATTATTTTAAATAGTGATTTTTTGATCACATCTTTACTTATGTTTATATTTATTATAGTTTTGTATTGATTCACATTTATCAACATTCTATTAATCGGCTCATATTTGCTGTAATTAGTCCTATGATATCTAATCGAAAATGTGTTTTCGGACCCGAAACGTGTTCGTGTGTTGATTGAGCTAATTAATATGTTGTTAATGTAGTGTGAATCTATATAGTTATGAAATACCTGAGTAATAAAAACAATACCCATGACTGTTCGTCTGCATTCTAAAGTATTCATGTCAAGTAATTTGAGACGATTGACATATGGAGGCAATTTAATGGGATCAGCCCAATTTAGGTTTCTTAAGGCGAACCTTAGAAAATTTCTTTATATTGCTTCAATTCTAACTCCAGAATAGGACGAACTAAACTCGTGTAAAGAGATTTTATAATATATGGGTCATTAAATTCTCTAGACCATCTTTTTACAAAACCTAGCATTGAGTTTGCTTTACTAATGATCTTGCTAATATGTATATTAAAAGTAAGTTTACAATCAAAAGTTACACCAAGATCATTAAATTCAGTGACTCTTTTTATTATGTTGTTGTTAAAAGTGTAATTATTTGTCATTAAGTTTAGGGAACGCGTAAATAAAATGACGGCACATTTATCAATGTTTAAAGTAAGACTGTTACATTTACAACAGTTCATAAAATTATTAAATCTTTTTGGAAAGAGTCTGCATCATTCATTGAGCACACTTCTTTAAAGATTTTCCTGTCGTCCGCGTAAATTTTTATGGAACTGTTCTGAGTAATCTTAGTAACATCATTTATTGAGATAATAAGCAACAATGGTCCAAGATGACTACCCTGTGGTACTCCAGAATTAGCAACAAAAGATGCTGAAATTGCTGTTCTGAAAAGAACACTATAGCTACGGTTATTTAAGTATGAATCAATCCAGTTAATTAAGAAATAAGGAAAACCATATTTTTTTAATTTATAGAGTATTACACTATGAGGTAGAAGATCAAACGCTTTACTTAAGTCAGTGTAAACTATTTCACTTTGGCGCCCAACTTCCATTGTTTTCAAAATAGTTGAAGCTATTTCTGTAAGGTTAGTTACAGTTGATCTCTTTTTTACAAATCCATGTTGATCATTCATTTAAATGAAATAAAGGAATTTAATAATTTGAAGTGTAGAAGGTAAAAGTTATAATCCGTATATAACTATATATTATATATGAATGAAATGTATATACATATATATATTGTATATATATGTATACCTATGCTGAATTTTGAATCTGGAGTGATTTTGTAGTTGGATACAAAATCAATGTTGCCCCATTTTCCAAAATATATATATATATGTATATATATATATATATATATATGTATGTGTCAGATTTCAAAAACAAATAATTTTTATTCAACATATTTTGATATACCCGTACGAATATCGTTCTAAGTGTATAATAAATTTTCCATTACGTTTGTAACGGTGTGAAGGAAACCAGATAGATATGGAAAAGTATATATTGCTCAAGGTCGAATTATCAGTTGATTTAGTTATGTTCATCTGTCCGTCCACCCGTCAATAAAACTCAAAAACTAATAGAGCTAAAGTAATGGGACTCCGAAAGTTTGACCATTTCATGTTTATATAAATTAAATCTTTCCTATTGAAATTGAGCAAGTTCGACTGATGGGTTCGAGTAGTTGCGAGTAGCTCAGTGTCTAATTAAGCTGGCTATCTAAAATTTTGTCAACTAAAGTTGACGCAACTAAATTTGACCATTTCTACATAACGAATAATGAGCGCAGCCACAGTTCAGATATTGACGATATTAAAAGTCAAAACTCGAAATCTAGTGAGAATTTGTAAACCTGTTTCCATCCCTATAAAAAAAATTTGTCAGTGGGGTTGAGATAATTTCTTCGACTAACACCAGGGGCTGCATTGCCTTCTCAATATAGATGTTCAGAATTTCCAGAAATGGAGGAAGAATTACATATATAAGTGGTTTACCAGAAAAACATGTTACTCTTAATGGAGAATAATAAAAAGAAAACCGTTGCAATTTTTTAAAAAACGTTTGCAAAAAACGTTTTGGAATCCCACAATATTTTTTTCAAACAGAATACAAATCGTTGAAAACGTTAAGTGACATTAATTTTATGTATATATTTACATATTTATGTATTTTGTGTATAATGGTTTTATAAGTTGTGGTTGCGCTGAAACAAACGTTTTGCTAAAAACCATTAAGCGATATGAAATATATAAATATGTAAATATATACATATTATGTATATTTACACATAAAATTAATGTCACTTTAACGTTTTCAACTATTTGTATTCTGTTTCAAAAAATATTGTGGATATGCTTTTTAACCTTTTACAACTTCTTGGATGGGTGGTGCCTACGTTTATTGTGTTCAGCAGGTTGAAGCAAAATTTTACTGCTTCATTTTGACATTACACTAAACGCAAAGAAAAACTAAAAAAATTAATTTGTAGCGTTAGGCCACGTTTATACTTCCTAAGCGCTTGCAAGCGCATACAAGCACTTGCAAGTTAAAATAATTAATGGCCACTGATATGGTTATACTTCATACGCGATTGCAATCGCTTTCAAGCTCCTACAAGTTAAATACATGCAAATACATATGAGTGGTTAAATTTTTCAATCATATTTAAGAGCTTTCTTGTGCAAGAATATTAAAACTATGTATACATACGAAGGTGGTTACAGTTATAAAAATGAAATTCGTTTAAAAGCTCTTTAAAGTGCTTGTAAAATTATGTATCAGATTGCAAGTCAAAATATTTCAACTTTAAAGTTTGAAGTAGGTGGGTGTACATATAAAAAATATTAAACAACTGTTTTAAAAATATTAAAAATGGATCTTGATAAATTAATCAGCGAAAGAGAAAAAAGAAAACCTTTATTGGATATGAAATGCAGAGAATATTCAAATAGAAATATTTGTTTAAAATTGTGGGAAGAAGTTGCAGGAGAAACGAAATTAATAAGTAAGTATGTATTTAATTTATTTTTTTAATTTATTTTACTTTCACAAAATATGACAAAAATGAATTGCGTACAGCGATTGCATTATATGATGAATTATTTACTTGATTCGAAGTTTGGGAAAGATGGCTTCTGTGATTATTTTCTGATTCAACTTGAATTGCCAGAGATCTGTCAATGCCTTCGCGATCTATGATTATATTATGTAAAAGACAGATGCATTTAGTTATTATTATACTGTTAACGAGAGATGTTTGTAGCGGCTTATATAAAATTCTCCATTTTACAGCTATTACACCAAAAGCACATTCTATTGTTTTCCGGGCTTTAGATAAGGAGTCGTTGAAAATTTCCTTTTCTGCATTTAAATTATTTTTTGGAAATGTACGAAGAAGATATGTTTTCAAGGGATAAGCTTCATCTCCGATCAAAACAAAAGGCGCTTCAATTGTGTTGGTAGAAAAGCAGCGGAAGGTACATTAAATTCTCCGGATTCTAGTAATTTTCCTAAATTAGAAGATTGGAAAACACCACCAACACTCATTTTATTATATCCTCCGACCTCAATAGCATTAAATTTCCAGTTAGCACCGGCAACAGCTTGCAGTATAATAGAGAAAAATTGTTTGTAGTTGTAAAACATGGATCCTGAGTTTTTTTGATTTGTGATTCGTATATGTTTCCCATCAATTGCACCAATGCAATTCGGAAAACCCCATTTCATATAAGTTGGTTGGATGGTTCATGGGAGTTGGAATGTGATCTTCAACTAAACTCTCCCAAATAGCTTCACAAACTTCTTTTATTATCAAAGAAATCGTAGAATGAGCAATTCGGTAGCTAAATGAGAGACTTCTGTAAGATATGCCAGTACTTAGAAATCTGAAACGAAATATATTAACATTAACATAAGTAGTGTAATTACTAAGTAATTACTAAATAAAATTTTTTGCTATTTTCAGAAATTGAAGTTCAAAAAAAATGGAAAAGTCTTCGTGACCACTTTAGAACCAAGTATAAAAAAAAAGATAAAATCAAATCAGGATCTGGAGCATCTCAATGTAAAATAAAATGGATGTACTTTGAGCAATTCTTATTTCTGAAGGATAATTTTACTGCAGCAGATAGTGGAAATATAAAAATGAAGAATATGCCATCTCAGGAAAACAATGAAAAGGAAATCGAAGATGAACAAATTGAAAATTCAAATTTACAGATTTTAACAGCTTTATTGCTAGAAAGAGTTTGTAATATAAAGCACTTGCAAGCGCTTATAGCACTTGGGAAGTATAACCGTGGCCTTAGGATGTTTTTTTTTTGTATACACAAAATTATTGAATGATTAACAGCCAAGGGAAAGGATTAGAAAGCGGAGAATCAATAAGAGAAAAAAAGGAATGTAATGCAGCTTGCAGATATACTACATATATTTAATATTTTTTTAATCTACTTCTAGTTTTTCAAATGTAAATGTATTGACAATTTTATTGAAACAAACTTAAACAATTTAAATTATTCGTTTAAAAAAAACAATTACTTTTTGTGCGATTACGATTTTAAGTTCTGCTTATTTTAGTCGGGTACAAATTTGTGATATCTTAGGTTGCTCACATGGTGTCGTTTTTAATTTTAAACATTTCTTTTTTACTATGTTTGTTTTATTAAGTATGAAAAATAGCTGAATGCAGAATAAAAGACCCAGTCTACATATTAGCTTGTAAAAGCAATTTTCAAACGCAAAATACTTTAGTTTTCTACGGTTATTATGTATTATTATTTTATTATGTTATATCATAATAAAATAATAATACATAATAACCATACAAAAAATATAGATAAAAACAAAGTAACTATATACGTTAAAATAGACAAACTAAAAAATAAAGCTACATAAAACAAAAAAGCAGTATATCTATATGTATTATATATCTATTATACAGTATATGTATTATGTATCTACATTAAAGTTCAAACATTTAATTTCATAAAAATATTTTATTAAATATTAAAGAGGAAGAATGCAATAGAGTAGACTGTGCCTAGACTCTAGGATACCCGTATTTCAGTTATTTCCCCCTCTTTCCTGTTCAGGCGTGACTGTAAATGTCGTAAGGGGGAATAACTCTCACGAGGTGTGTGGGATTCGAACCCACACTCCCTCGGTGTTTACAGCGTATATTATACGCTCTTACCCATTAGGCCACCGAGGCCCTCACATAAAATTATTTTATTATTTTTTTTATAAAATTATTTTTTAATAAATTTTCCAAATTTATGTTTTCAAGTCAATTTATTATATGTAGTCGTAGCCCACATATTTATTCTGATCACGTAGAGCGAATCTTGGCATGCTCTCAAAACAATAATTACAACCTCTGAACGCTTAGATAAAAAAAAAAGAAAACAAAACGAATTTTATTTTGACGATCTGCTTTGATTTAAAAAAAAAATTTTTCTTTAGTAGTTGAAACAACATACTAGCGAAATTTTAAAGAAAATACATTTTCATAGGTGTTTTTGTTCATCAAAATTAACTACTTTCGAACAAAATTAATGCAATAATAAAGGGTATATACAAAATTATGTGATTATTCTGTGAATATTCCAAAAATTGAGAGTACCTATTCAACTTTTATCGCTTTTTATTTTAAGTAGCACTTATTTCTGCGCGGTGCATACTTGGTGGCCATCATGTTCAATGTGTTTTGCACATAAAGTTGCTACAAGAAAAGTCTCCAAAAAAATTTTAGTTTATGTCTCAAAGGTGGTGAAAAGCATGAAAAATGGATTGCAATGTTGCATTGATATATACGTATGAACTCGCTCAATGTGCAATGTAATTTGTAAATTGTATAATGTACTGCTTTTCATAAGTATGTTAAACTGTTGAAGTAGTATTCCTACGTGCTACGGCTAGGTAATTTCTGTTTTAAATGTTAGGTTTATTTGCTTCAGTTGTTGAATAAATTCAAATGAAGTTGATGAAAAAATGAATTGTGAAATTATATAAACACACGCACATACAGTCGCGAGAAAGAAAATAAATAAAGAGTTAGTTAACAGTAAAGTTTTTTTTAAATTCTTTTTGAAAATGAATTTCAATGAAAAAATGAAAAACGAGATTTCCTGTCAACATTTTTGACTAAAGTTCGTTTCGTATTTTTTGATTGAAATTCGTTTATTATATTAATTTCGGTCAAAATTGTTTTTGATTGAAATTCGTTATTGTTTGATTGAAATTCGTTTACGTTTTTGACTAAAAATTCCCCGTGCCAAAAGAATAAAGTAGAGTGCAATATGAAAGTTATATTATGTAATAAAATATTTTAATTCTAGGTTTGAAAACATTTTATTCTATAAAATAAAATGTTAAATATCCAAATATCAAAAATATGCAAAATAAAAATACATAAAAACAAAAAATCTTGAAAAATCTTGAAGTAATTCAAAATCTTGACAAAATCTTAGCACCAAAAATCTTGAAAATCAAGATAAACCTTGTAATCTGGCACAACTATTACAAATTATGAAAAACAAGAATAATTAACACACTACTATTACATATGAAATTATGAAAATGTAATTAAAAAGCATAAATAAATATTTAAGTTTTTTTTTAATTTAATATAGGTACCGCCCTGATTTAATTGATTTAAATACAATTAAAGATTATACTGCATTGGAGTCTAATGAATTAGCATTTCAAATTTTGGAAACCGATCTTAGTATACCTCGTGTTATGAATGCAAAAGATTCTATAAATTTAGAAAATATTGATTCAAAAATATGGTTAAATTACTTAGAACAAATTTGTGAAGTTTTTCGCGGTGAAATACCTCATGTTAAGCATCCCAAGTTGGTAAAAACTATTTTTTAGTAAATTATTTAAGAAAAAAATCAATTAAATTTCTTTTTAGGATGTTTTGGAATTACGTGTTAAATCTGCGAATGATAAGCAACAATCAGATTTTTCTAGGTTGTTCAACAGTACTACAAAGAAAAGCAGATCTCCGATGCAAGATATAGATTTAAATAGTGGCGTCCATAGACGTACCATATTAGATGAAGAAAAAGTTCGACGTCAAAGAAAATACGGAAGTGATTCACCAGGTGCGATTAAAATTAATTTTTCAATATAATTTAATGTATTAATAAAATGTTTTAGGGCAAATCGATACATCGAGACGTGCAAAAAAAAGAAGAAGTCAAGAAAAATCCACAAACTTAGTAAGTACAAAATTTAAATTGTATTGAAATTTTTCTAATAATCTATTTTATGTAAAAAATTTCGATTAAGATAAATAAAATTTTACCTTATATGGAATTATTTGATTCATCTTATGCATAAATTTATAATAAGTTTTACAAGACTATATAAGGTTTACAAATTTAGGCTAGTATAAAAAATTATATGTTCAGTTTTTATTATAAAGGAATTATTTCTCTATTTTGGATTACAATTATCCGTCAGTGTAGAAATTCACAAACTTTATTCTCATTTTTTTATATAGTTTTTATATAGTTTTAGTTGATTATTTTTTAATTTTTATAAATATATCTCATCTCATTTTAACATTTTTTTAATTTATTAATATTTTTCCAAAACACAATTAAATATTTTTGAAAAATAATTTTATAAAAAAAATTAAAAACCCTTAATATTGTAAACATAAAAATTTAGGAAGAACGAAAAGAACGACTAAAAGATATTGAAGCTAATCGAATTGAACGTCAATCAAAACGAAAACAACAACGTTACCAACAAACAATAAATTTTTATAAAAGTCTTCGCATGCTTCAAACTGGTCAGCTTTTAAGAGAGGGCCTAGAACAAAGACCATTTGAAGACTACTCAATTTATATGTATCGTCAAAATACACCTGAATTTAATGAACGTGTTAAAGAACTTGAACAAAAGTTGTTATATCCTGTAAGGATTATAAAAAAAAAAAAAAAAATAATTTTAACAAATTTAACTACATTAAGAGTGTGTAAAACTTAACAATAATCTAGTTTTTTTCTAACATAGCACTATTAACAATTGCTAAAATTTTATTTTTAATATATCCGTTTATTATGTTGAGTATGATTAACAAAAATATCTTAACTATTAAAAAATACATAAAAGAAAAATTAATAGTTTCTTAATTCTTATATGAGTTTGCTGTTTTGTTAGTATTCTTTATTAAGGCTGTTTCCGAGCTTATGGCAGTAGCATTTATCACTTTGCACTTGCTTTTTTCGACAATTTTATTAACGAACTATTATTTTATTACACTTATTTTTCATTCTGGATTTTTTTATTTTTTAAATTTATAACAGTTAATAAAATTTTAGGAGTAGAATTAGATAAGAAATTGGCCATGTTCACACGTGTATGTAATCTTGTATGCAAAGTTGTATTTATCCTTGTATTCAAATGTGGTTAAAAACTCTCGCGTTCAGAGTTCAGACGTGTATTTAATCTTGTATGCAAAGTTTTTTTTTTTTATTAGTAAATTCAAAAAAAGTGCAATGCACTTGTGTAGATTTTACATTTAAAATATTTACAGTCTGTTATTAAAATTAATCAACAAATCAAAATTACATTTTATATAAAATTATAGTTATTTAAATATTATGATTGTAAAATAACTTAAAGTATATAATATACGATTTTTAGGTAAGATTATTATACAATAAACATTATATTATATACATACGTATCAAAAAAAAGAAAAAAGCAAAGAAAACAATTAAAGAAATGTGGATTAGTTAATTATAAGACAGTCTTTGAGATGATGTTTAAAATTCAAGATAGAATTCAAATTTTTTATTTGAAGTGGTATGTTATTGAAATGAAAAATTATAGTAGATACGAGCGTATGCATAGGAATACTTTGAGCTGATAATTTTATTTCGATTTCTTGTATTGTACAAAGGAGTTTCAGATATTTTGGATAGAATTATGCCAGATTTTATTTTTTTATGTATCCACTTATAACACAACATACACATTTCAAAAATTTTTAATTTTTCTAGATGAAGAAATTTTTTGCTATAAAGCAAATTTGAAGGAGTTAACATTGGTAAATTATTAATAAATTTCAAAGCTTTATTTTTAAGTATCTGTAGTTCCTGTATTCTATAGGCAGCAGCAGAAGATCAAACGAAGTTTAAATAAGTTAATCGTGAGTGAATGTGGGCAAAGTATATATTGCATAATATTTGTTTCGGTAGTTTTTTGCGTAATCTATATAATGCCGCAATGTATGGTTTGACTTTTTTC
Source organism: Poecilobothrus nobilitatus (assembly GCA_947095535.1). Lineage (NCBI taxonomy): Eukaryota > Metazoa > Arthropoda > Insecta > Diptera > Dolichopodidae > Poecilobothrus > Poecilobothrus nobilitatus. The sequence goes on from OX352772.1 coordinate 271,336,907, forward strand.
TTTATGTAATTGATGTGGGTTTCCCATTTTAGATTTTTATCAATGTCCGAGATATTTCAACGAATTTACATTTTCAATAGTTGTATTATTTATTGCTAGTTGGTATATATTAGAAATATTTTTTTTAAATACTATATAATATTTTGTTTTCAAAATATTTATTTTAAGTTTATTGATACCAAAATAATCATTGAGTAAGTTCAAGTTAAATTGCATGTTTTCAAAAATTTTTTCAACTGAAATATTACTATAAACCAAAACAGCATCATCCGCATACATAGTTAAAGTACCATTTAAGGGAAGACCAAAGACATCATTAATATAAATAATAAATAGAAGTGGACCAAGAATTGATCCCTAGAGAACACGATTCTTTATTTCGTGCTTGTTGCTTTTATAATTTCCGATTTGAACATATTGCTGACGGTTAGATAAATAACTATTAATCATCTTTATCGCTTCATTTGAAAAGTGCGATTTTTAAAGTTTTCTTAATAAAACTTCATGATCTATTGAGTCAAATGCTTTTTGTAAATCAATACTAATTAAACCTGTTACATTATTTTTGGATAACGATGATTGAATCATATTCACAACTTCAACACAAGCAGAAGTTGTACTTGAAGTTGGAACAAACCAAATTGATTTTTATTAATTATGCTAAAATTAGTAAGATGGCTCCATATTTGACTAAAAATAACTTTTTCAAGAAGTTTAAAAATAAGTGGAAGCACTGATATACTTCGATAATTATTTAAATCTATTCGCGCAATTTTAAGTCTACCAGGAAATTAATAATTATTAATACAACCATTGAAAACTTCGGTTAGCAGACTAATTTTGCTATTTGAGGGACATTTCAGATCACCTGCTGACATGCAATCATATCCACTAGCAATATTATTTATAATTGTCTTTATATACTCTAATATCACTGACACAGACACCGTTTTAAATACTAAGAGATTTTCCTCAAATAAAAGATCTAATTCAAAATTATTTTCGTCACACCCTGTATATATTACATTATTATTATTAATTGATACAAAATATTTATTAAAGTATTCAACAATTTCATTTGGTTCATGTATCATGTGCCCATTATAATTTATATTTTTAATAATTATTATTATTTTTTATGGACCTGTTATATAAAGAATAATTTATTATTTGCCATAGTTTTTTCGTTTTACTTAAATTTTATGTACACTGATCATTTATAAACTGCTTCTTTTTTATTTTCTTTTTATTTTCAAACCGGTTCCTTATCTTTTTAAACTCATTTCTTATGTAAAAATTATCAGGGTATTGTTTTGTTAATTTGTATAATCTTTCATTTTCTCTCGATAGATTTAGTAATTCACTTGTCATAAATGGTTTTAAGAATTTTAGTTTTTGTGTTTTAGTGTATTGCCGTGAATTCGAATCAATAGTTTTAATCCATTCACAAATAAATTCATCGTAATTTAAATTTTCGTTCAAAAAATTAAAATTATTAAATTCAATAATTGGTTTTTTTTTTTGTCCATGTAAAGTAAAGTTTTGTTTTGTCTATCAGAAGACTTATTTACAGTTTTAATTTGTAATAATAAGACATTATGATCACTTAATGAGTTTTCATTAATAGAAAGTATGTAATCATACAATAAAAGATCGGTACAAAAGTGATCAATAATAGTGGAAGAAGTTCTGCCTCTTCTAGTTGGCATTAAAGGTGAAATTGAATTTAAAATTTTGAATCCATTTGAATTTAGTGAATTTGTGTAAGTTTGCATATAGCTATTTTCATTTTCTAAAAGATTCAATTTAAGATCAGCAACTAAAAATTAATTCTTAAAACTATAAGTTAATTGATCAATTTTGTTTAAAAAATTTATAGTGGAATTGGAAGAATTGGGTGATCTATACACCCCAATTATTTTAATTTCAATTTTGGTATTTCTACTATTAAAATATTATTAAATCTATCGGAATTTTCATAAATAATATTACCACAAACATCTTCATGCAAGAAAATACTTACACCTCCACCTCTATTTTGACTTTTACGAAAAGAATGAAAACCAGTATAATGACGAATATTTGCAAAAATTTCTTCACCACAAAGCAACCAAGTTTCACTTGTGACTACAACATCCACAGTAGCATTAAATTGTTCCAGAATTTCCTCAATTTTATCCAACTTTTTTAATATACTTCTAGAGTTTATATACATGATTTTAAAAGATTTCGTGTCTAAAATTAAGTTTCTATTCTATATTAAATGTTACAATCATACTGAAAAAAAAAAAAATAAAAATAAAATAAAATAACAAAATTAAATGAATTAAAGTATAACAAAAAATTAAATTCAAAGTGAAAAGAAAAAAGAAAAAATTGAAAAAATAAATTATTATACATTATTATGTGTTTCATTTTGATTAGTTTTATTTTGGTTTAATACTTCAGTGTTAGTTAATAGATCTTTCTGTCGTCCATTAGCCAAGAAAGTATCAACAGTAGCCTCATTTTGTATTAAAACAGGCTTAGATGAATTATTTATTTTAACAAAAACTTTACCAAGCAAAACATAAACAGCTGCATAACCAATTGTTTTCAATTTTTTTGAATAGTTGAAGAGTTTGTTTGTTTCACTTGTCAACGCATCAAAAAAATGAAAATATTTGTAGCTAGGTAAGTCTTTAAGAATTTCTTTTTTTTTTTCCATAAAATTTGTTTTTGTTATAGAAGCGGAGAATTCAGTCTTTGCTAGCGTTTTTATTAAGTTGTTTTTATTAACTCTCACTTTATTACATGTATGCGTTAATATTATCATTCTTCAATTATCGAAATATGAATGATTTTGACAAATTTTTTTTTTACGTGGTAAAGAAGTGGAAAAGAAAAAGAAAAAGAAAAGTTGCAACTAAATAATGCGATACGTTTGAACATGGGCACTAGAATTAATACATATGTACATAACTATGTATGTATTATGTATTTGTGTTCTTAGTTATATGAATTTGTATGCTTATTTGCTTACATCTTCTTTTGAGTTTTTATTTTTAGCGATGCTAATTTAACATAAAAAGTAAAAACTCATTAAAAACGTGAAGTGTAATAAAGGATTTTTATATAATATTTGATTTTTATATTAATTATTTTGTTGTTAATTAATGGTTCAACATATTTTTTTTTAAATGAATGTGATACTTTCAAATTGTAAAACGAACAATTCTATTAACTGTAGTGTTTTGAATTGTACTAATAAAAAAGAAAATATTTCAATTTTAAATATTAGACTTATAAAGTTGTACAAGGATAACAGTTAAATGTGCGAAACATAAACTTTAAAATAAAGTCATTTACACGTCACATTTTGAAAAACACCCTTCAGTTAAAATAAAGATGAAAAAAAAGCTATACCTACTATATTTTTGACTTGGAAGTAGGTACAATTTAAAAAAAAATCTTTATGAATATGTATACGTATTAAAAATTGAAATTTTGTTCTAGTTGAGTCTGGGTTAAGTTGAGATATTTTATGGTATTATTCGTAATATATAGAGATGAAAAAATAATGATTTTCAAATCACTGTTACTATCTAGCAGTGATTGCTACTTTTGAATCACAGTGATTTAAATCATTATTTTTATTGACTTTTGGCATAGACAACATAATTCATACGTATATCGTCAGCTGATTTCTTAGTACATCAATATGCCTTTTCCAAAATGTTGGGGAAACTTTTTAATCAAATGTCATACATTTTTTATCAAATTCGTAATTAATTATTATGGAAAAGTCAACCATTTGAGATAATAATCAAACATTGATTTCATTTTTTACTTTTTTATAATCAAATTTAATTAAGATGTTAGCTTGCTATGGTGAACAAGATACATTGGAACGCAGAAAATAAAATAAAAATGTGGATACAAAAATAAATTTCAGGACATTCAAGAAAATAGCAATACCGTAGTCGAACTACAATAAAGGTATGAATTGCCTTTTAAACTAATAAAAAAATATAGTTAGAAATAATGGCTATGAAATACAATCAATACAACGATATAGAAAAGTATGAAAGCAACATTTGTTTTAATAAAAAGTCTTAATCCAATATACAAAAAAATAATAATATAGAAATAATAACTAAATATAGAATAAAATGAAATCGCGTGTTTGTAGGCATCCATTTTATATCAATTGACGCTTTGTTGTAATTTTTTAAATCTTTACTTTTTATTTGCAGGAGTCATAAGGTAACTTAATTGTAGTTCAAAATTCTTATAAGTGAAACTGGGCTATAGACTTCTAAATTATTGAAAAAAATGTTATTCACACATTTTTACTGTATTTCGCGAGGAATATAATTTTTAACCTACTTTTGAAATAACCCTGAAATTTGCGAAAGGCAGATGAAGTTATCACATATTTCTCCGAATTTTGAATTTCTGCAAAAATTATATTAGAAGTATACACTTTGGAAATTTAGTTACTCCATCTGTCATATTTTTTAGAGCCTGTGAAATTCACTGTGCGGTTTTTAA